>VZTX01004072.1:50394-202134 GCA_013400915.1 Pardalotus punctatus | reverse complement strand
GCTCCGCACCTGCGGAGCCGCGCGCGCCGGTGTGCGCGAGCCCTTCCCGCCCTTTTTCCCCGCCCCGCCCACCCTGAGGGGCAGGTGCGCGCCCCGCGGACCCCGCCGTGAGGGGGGGCTGCGGAAACACCGGCCGGAGCGGGCTCCCGAGGGGACTCGGCCGTCCCGTGAGGCGACACCGCCGGCACGGGGAGCGGCCCTGCTGCGGGAGCACAGGGACACCTCCCGACACAGCCCCCCGACACAGCGGCGGCCCCAGTGCGGGCCGAGCCCGTCCCAGCAGCGGCCGCGGCTGCAGCGTGAAGAGCGTCGTGGGCAGCGTGAAGCGTGCCCAGGCTCCTGTCCGCTGTGGGACACCCACATTCACCTGACCCAGATAGGGGAAAAAAAAAGTACCCTCCTTTGGCACATCACCCTCCTCCCTGGCTTCTGCCCCAAAGCGCCCACCTCGCTGGCTGCTCACAGCCCCACGCGCAGCTCCACCTTCACTCTCAGCTCCAAGGTGAGTACAGGGCTTCCCAGTGCTCAGCTGAGGCAGTTGGGAAGCTTTAGGCTGGAAGGGCTGGAAAGGAGTGAGAGAGGTTTTAAGGGTGACAGGGCAGAGCGGTGGCACCCTGGAGCTCACACTTCAGCGTGGTGGTGTGGGGACTTGGCACTGAAGTAGCTGATGAGAGCCACGTTTTCCATCCTGCCTGCAATTCTGTGGGCCACAGATGTGTGATGGTATCGCCCACCAATCTTGATGTCCCCAGGCAGCCTGGTGGCACCTCTTAGATGTGCTCAGGTGGGGACATCTGCAGTGCCAGGGTCCTGCAGCATTAGCCCAGCATCCCCCTCGCTACCACCCACCCCAGGACAAGGGTGAGATGGTGACGCAGACATCCTCCCTAACGGATCGTGGGGACCACTGTCTCGTCAAGACTTGTCTTGGCAAGACAGCAACCGAAAATCTCAACATCTCATCACAGGTGTGAGGCAGCAGCTGCCATTTATCACTCTTGATAAGTTGATTGGCATCCTCAGTCATAACTGAACTCGGCAAGTGCACAAGAGAAGAACGCCTTTAGTTCTTCACTTCATGTTCCCAAATGTGTGCCCTAGGTTTTGAAGCCTACTCACCCTGATCAAGTCCTTGTGGATCTTGTCAACATGAAGGGACTCTCCTCATGCCTTTCCAGCTGGTCTGTGCAATACTTCTTGGAGGGACTTCCCAGTGATGCTAACAGCTTTCCCTGGCACCCCCAAGCAGATTAAGTGGAAGGGCACAGCAGCAAGTGCCTTCCTTCCAACCAGCTCCAATTGAATGGTTTTCCCATAGGAATTAACCTCGGAGGAATAACCCCAGCCCCTCTAGCCAAACTGGCTCCTTTCCAGAGAAGCCAGAGGCTCACTTGCCTTTTAAAAAAAAAATCCCCAAATCAAGATAGTATTTCAAGTCGGATTATGGCTCTTTCTCCAAAGAGCTGAAAGTTTTAGCTGGAACGAATTAGCCGGGCTCTGCAGAAAGGAGGCTGTAAAGAAGGAGGTTTTATTGCCTTCGGTGCTGCATCGCACTGCCCCGTGACAGCTCTGCCTGCACCCGTGGTGGCAAAGGGGCAATTCACTGGCAGGCAGAGGCAGTCGGGAAGCAGAGCCCTGACCTGCAGGGTCTTCAGTCTCATCCTTAGGGTTTTCCCTGAGAACACCAGCTGGGTGAGGCCAGCAGGAGAGGCCAGGAGCCATCCCATGCCCTCACCGAGCGGATTAGCAGCCATGTTGATTGTGCCTCCTTGCCACCCCCAGGGAAGAAGTGTGATCCCTGCCTGGTGCAGAAGTGGATCCAACGGGAGGCTGTGAGACAAAACTTGCTCAAATATTGAACTAGAAGAATTTTGCTCGATCTGCCTCTCAGTAAACAGTGACTAATTGCTCTGGCTGGAGCTGCTGTACCTTCAAGATTGGAAGGTGCAGATGGAGCAACAATAGTGAAGGCTCCTTGCCTGACGCCGGCTGTACATTAATCACAAATGTTTGCTATGCAAATCTTGTCATACAAAGCAATTATTGCTGTTCCCATACTGACCTCATGTTTATTTATTACATGAGCTCTTTATTTGAACCTTGTCTGGTCTCTCTTCCCATATAAGCGTATTAGTGTGTGGCTTCTAAAGGCACCCAGCTGAGAAATTGTAGATTTATTTGCAGCGTGGAGGGATGGCACACGACACACCAACTGCAATGCAGAGCCGAGAGGCTCAGCTCTTACACCAGTAGCTCTTCATGCAAAATATTCTCACCTCGAGGTCTCTTGCTGGGATGAAGGACACTTTCTAACAGCGCAGGGCCATGACTCTGGGTTTGCTCTGACGCTGCAGTATTAACCGATGGTTAATGGAGACTGTCAGCCCGAGGAGCCGCGCAATAAAACTCTGCTCAGGCTTGTTTAGGGCCTGCTCAGTAAAAGTAAAATTTTACACAGTCCTTTGTCCTTGGCTTTGTCACCTTTGCCTACCTCCAGAATGATGAGTTGCAAATAGATTTAACTGTGTCACCAAATAAGTGGCTAGTGTGTTGCTGAATGTAGTGGTGATTGGGTGGCTGGGCTGATGGGTATCCTTAAGCACCAAATATTCTCTTGCCAGAGGAGTTTTCTCCATGTGATTTAATGTTGGGCAATACTGGCATCCGGTGGGCAGAGGGTTTCCTCCTTGACAGCTTGCAGCAGCTCACTCCCTTGGTTTTCTTCTATGGCTTCTCCAGATGATAATTAAATGCAATTTCTAAATTAATCTGGGTTTAGGGTTTTTGTTTTCCTCCTTCCTTCAGTTCGGCTCCACAGCAGGCAGAGCGATATATTAACTTTTTACAGTTTTCTTCTGAAACGCTCTGCTATACAGTCTAGGGCCTTCTGAAGTGAGCTGCCCCTCCACGCCAATCGGTTTTGTTGTGCAGGGACTCTGCCTGCGTGATAACCACAGGCAACTCTCTGTTCCTCCCTTGAGGGTGGTGGGAAGGATCCCCATGGTTCTTGCTTCAAACCAAACCCTCCTGTCTGATCTCCGTGGGCCCCTCCACATCCACAAACAGTACTGGTGTTCTTTTACTGGGGGAAAACTGTAGAAAAGCCCCCAGAGCCTGAATGAAATCAAATCCCTCTGTTATACCCCACAGCCCTCCTTATACCTCCTGCTGCTCTTTCTTCTGCTCTCACCTCTGGTTTCAGCTCTTCCCAGTGTTTTCTGATGCAATTAACAGAACACTTCTCATGGCTTCCAAATCATTAATAAAGCCAGTAATTAACAGCAGGCCTGACAACTCCACAATGCCACACTGTACTTTCTCCTACCTGAATTGCCCCTCTCCAACATCACCTGTTCCTTAGGATCTCAGCTGGCTTTTCATCCATTTGACAACTTGCATGCCCTGGTCAATTTGAAATATTCCTTTCCCCCCCAGTATTTCTCTTCTATAGTGCAGCTGTAGCTTTTGCTAATTGTTCATGAAATTACTTTTCTTTCTTTTTTTTTTTTGTTCTAAAGCAATATTTTTCTTGAGAAGTTGAATTAAAAAGGGGCCATAAATGACTAATCATAATTAATTAAAATGAAGAAATAATTGGGCAATATCTTTACATGTATATGCCTGGAGTCAAAATCCTAAATCCCTGTTTCCATTAGAGCAGCTTGGGGTTTTTATTCTCCCCTGAAGGAGCAGCAGTGCCCAAGACTGTCAGGGAATACTCCAAGTGATGGAATAACCCTCCGACAGCCCTGGAAAGCTGAGGGCTGGGAGAATGTACTGGACCATGGCGGCAGCACACAGCTTACTGCTGCCCTCCTCCCTCGCTGACAGGAAGACTGGTTGTGCCAGGGCAAGAGGGGCTTTGGGGACCTGGTGGACAACTTGATCCTCTTGAAAAGCAGCGCCTTTAACCCGTGGAGAGCACTGCCACTTCCACGAGACTGTTAGAAAGGGATTAGACATTTAAGGGCAAGACAGTTACATTAAAAAAAAAAAGCAGCAATAAAAGGCTTTTGTGGTTCAGAGCATAAATCAGCCTTTTACTGCTTCCCCTTGCAGGGAGTACAGCCACAACCGTCTAACTCAGGGATTTTTATATCTAGTTGTGAAATATCTGGGGGAGAGCAGTGCCAGGGAGCGGGCACGGGACCATGTGCCTGAGTCAGCGCTGCCCAGCCGAGGATGCTGCAGCATCCTGGCGGCTTTGGGAAGGACGCTGAGTGTGATGGTGTGGGGTCGGGCACAGGATCCCATCATGCAGAGCAGGACTTGGAAGTGCACAGAGATGGTTTTGAGGGCCACTTCAGCCCTGCTTCCCTCTCCTGATAATTTACTGCTGGTGGTTTCCCTTTGCCAGTGCAGACTAGCAGAGACTCGGATCCACCTCCCCGATCTAAACCCCAGCTCATTAAAAGGTCATGTTTTACAAAGTAGCACAGCCACCCTAACCCAATGAGTGCCTGGCTAATTGCCTTCGGTGTGAAATTAGGTTTGTGGTTTCTGTGGGATTAAGTGTGGTTTTCTCCTCCCCAACCTTCTTGGTTGTGTTCCCAGTTGCTGATGATAATTTGATATGCAGAAAATACTGCACTTTGTGGCCAGAAATACATATTCCAAACCCCTGGCTCTGCTTATGCCCGCAATGGTGCAGAGGCAGGAGAGTTGGAGAAGCTGCAATGTAGCAGAGCAGAAAATGCCACACGGGACTAAATCTCAGCAGGCAGTTTGAGAGCTGTCAGGCAGCGTAGGTTTGAACGCCCTACACGCAGGGCATCGGGTCAACGCGTCACTTCATTTCCAGTGCTCCTTGCCATGTCAAGGGGGACAGAGCTGGCCAATCCGGGACATAACCAGCTCTGGGTGCCCCCCGCTCGCTGGGCCAGAGAAGGATAGCTGCAGCACAGTAGTAAATTGTTTCGCTGAAAGCATGGGAGAACTTGTGCCTTGCACTGCAGCATCTTATGTCATGTAACAAAGCAAGCGTGTGTCAGCTGTGGTGACAGAGATGCTCCTTGTCAGCCGTGCTGAATGAGAAGCCCTGGTCCCTTAGGCAACACGTGCCAGAGTGCACGAAGCTGGAAGCAGGCATCCCTACACAGAGCGGGCCAGCAAAGAGTTGCAGCCCTGAAACAAATGCAAACACTTGATGTGAGGGAAGTCCTCACTTGGGTATCCCCTTGTCTGCCAGCACAGCCTTGCTCATGCGTGACAAGCAGCCAGAAGCACATACAAGAAGAAAGCTTGTGCAAGAAGATGACTTCTCACCTCTAGACAGCTGAGACCCTTGGAAATGCCAACTAGCCCACCTCAGACTGCTGTCAAGACAATTATGGGGTTTTTTTAATAGGTGCAGGCTTTTCCCTTAACATGTGGAGAAGCAGGACAATAAATACAGGCTCCATATGTGCACAGCCAGGTGAGCAGCCCTTGGAAGTACATGGCCTTTGCAGAAAACTGTGGGAAACATCTGTGGGGGGAAAGAGTGGCACGGTGGCATTCCCACCTCCTCCATCTCCTGCACAGATGCTCTGCTGCTTGGCCGAGATCCCCAGCTCCACGTTTTGAGAAGTGGGACCTACAATGGGAGCAGTGTGGAGCTCAGCTGTGTTTGCAGGACTTCAGAGATGATATCATAACCCCAGAGGCAGAGCAGAGTGGAGCTCCAGGCAGGCAGAGAGATGTGAGCTCAGCCATTCACCGGGGACAGTTAATCCGGCATCAACACTGGGCCCATTGTGGGGTGGTGCAATGCACTAGTTTGTCTTTTTTTCTCTCTCTTTTTTTTTTTTTTCTCCCCAGAATTATTGTTTGAGGAATAACAAAAATTTCCCTGGAGCACAAAGAAGCATACTCTGGGAACCTGAAAGAGGCCAGCCAATTAGATAATAGAAATCAGATAATAGAAAAAAATCTCTTATAAAGACAGAATTTCAGCAGCAGTCAATACAATTCAGACTTCATAATTGTATTTTCTGGAACTAAAGACTGATCTCAAGAAAACATTTTAGACCGTACTTGGGTTTTAGTGATGTTTATATCTCGTTCATAGCAAAGGGATTTAAGTACACCCTCAATTATTATAAGAGACCTAAAACAGGTTTATGTGGTCCACTCTGAATTAGCGCATTATATGTTTTCTTCTGTTTTGGTCCTCCTGTATATATCAAACTCCTTGGTAACCTGCCAAGGGCCTCACTTACATTTCATAGATTCACAGAATAGTTTAGGTTGAATTTAAAGGTCATTTCAACCCCGTGCAATGAGCAGGGACACTTTCAACCAGATCAGGTTGCTCAGGAGCCCATCCAACCTGACCCTGAATGCTTCCAGGGCTGGGGCATCCACCAGCTCTCTGGAAACCTGTGCCAGTGCCTCACCACCCTCATTCAGCCCAGTAGAAGATGCAGTGTTTTTCCCATCAAGCATGTGCAAAAACATGGGCATTTCTGTTTTCTTCCCAACTCCTATATGACATCCAAATACAGCATTCTCTTGCCTAGTCCTCTCATCCTTCTTTCCCACCTCTCTCCTACCTTCTCTGTGATCCTGGTGGTCTGTCTCACATCCGAAACCAAACTCCTCTCAGCTCAATGATTTCCTGCCATATTTCACGTCTTCCTTCTTTTTAAAAATAGAAGAACGTCCTCCCAAATGGCATTGTGAAAAGCACAGTAAAGAAAATACAGAGGTTACCCGCTTGATACCAGAGGAGTTCCTGCTTCTTTCTTCTCCTGTTGGATCATACCTCAGTCTGGGGCTGACTTCTCAAGCCACACAATACAAGCACATCAACATGCTAATGATGTTTGCATTTTTCTTGTGGGTGACTCAGTTTTGCAAGACGACAGAAGGCAATAGAAGCCATGGTTCAGCATGGTTGTGCTAAAGGCTGATATAGGGGTGGGGCGTCTTCCTCCAGGGTCAAAGCACCACACCGTTTAAAACACATTCGAGGTTGCATCTGAAAATTTTTAAGGGGGACTAAAGGATATTCACTCATTCTTCGAAGCACCTTTGAAGCTCCCAATCATGATTATTTACGAAGCAGTTTCTGAAGCCTTTTTTTGGTAAAAAGTTTTCCTATGAAAAATTCATTTATACAGCACAAATTGTGTCTATAAATAATAGACACTCCAGCTCACCTGCCTCTTTACATTTCTATAGGCAATGCAAGCTCTTCTTATAACAAAATAGAGCAAATTAACACCGCAGCGTTATCAGCACACATCCCTGGTGTGGCACGATTTGCCGGATGGTCCCGTTTGCCTGACAATTCATTGTTTCTATAGCAATCCCGACGAGAAGAGTTTCCCATTGTGCTCAAGGAAAAGGGCACTCCCAGGACCACAGCAGCTTTATTAGCTCCAAATACCTTACAAATAGAGCCTGGTTATCAGAACCGGTTTCCAAAAGCCTCCGTTTTTTCAAGCGTTGCTGTGAATGTGCGCAGGACGAGATGTTCAGCCGCTCACAGGGGACCAGACCATTCGCTTAGAAGCTCATACGGAGTGGATTTGTAGGAACTGCACCAGTCATTTCCTTTCAGGTTGTCGTTCCCATGTTAAATAATTCTATTAATCGTAAATGTTCCATGTAGCTGTAGGAGTTGTGAAGCTGCCGAGGTGAACGGAAGTACTCAATAACTTAGCAAACTGCACCAAAGAGGATTTAGAACCCAACTTGCTATAAACTTAGGGATTGAAGTCACTTGCCCTCATCCAGGCGGCAAAAGCAGAGGGGTGGGGCTGCGGTGGTCCCTGGGGTCCGGGCACTGCTTGGCAGGAGGCTCACATGTGGGTGCTTTTCCATGCAGAACACCCCTTCCTGCCTTGTCCGCGGCCGGAGCCCACCAGGAACCGCGGCACGCAGCCGAGCAGGATTTCAGGGTGCTGCTGCCAAGGCAAGGGCAAAACTTCCGCTGGCAGGGCAGGAGCAGGCAGCCGGCCAGCGGGTCGCCTTGTCTGCAGGCAGCCATGCAAATCTCCGCCCAAATTTTCCCTTTTTTGCCTTTTTCTGTTTTCTTTTTTCCTGGAATCCAGCCATTTGTGAGGTGAATGCTCTCTTCTTGCACTACTTTTCCTTTTTAAAAATTTTTTTTTAAAAGCATGCACTAGAAGAAGAAACTTTCAGCAAGTACTAGGTGCTATATAAATCTTGTTATTTAGGTTTAAAATGGATTTGCATATTTATTTTTAACCTCTGTTACTGCTTTTTTGGATATTTGGAAGTCATGAATAAAAAGTGGGCTACTTCAAATTATGACAAAGGTCTCACCACCCTGACAACACTGAACAAGAGAACAGATTTGGCATGAACAGTCACAGGAATTAATTCTGCTGCTTTTTGGACCATATTCTATGTGCAGAGCATCTGGCATGTTCCTCACCAAGATGTCACTTGATAGCTCTTATCACTGAAAAAGAGGAAAGGACAGTATAAGAGAAATCACAGCACCTTCACGTTTCTCCACAACTTCCCTGTTCATAGAAGTGCTTGCAGAAGGGAATATAAGGATTTGTTTTATTTCATTTTTTTTCCCTTCAGTTTTTTTCTCCCTATCATGTCTAGTGTAGAAATTTTTCTCAGTAAATTGAGATAAAAATAAAATGCACTAGCAGTTTATTCTATCTTGATAGACTAAAACTGGTCCAAATTCAGAAATTGTCCCTTTTTCAGGTAAAAATAACAATACCATTGTTGGAAGATCACCCAGGAAAAAACAAACTACCCCCAGCCCCCCCATCCTGATTTGGAGTAACTCTCATACAAAGGGAAAGCTCTTGTTTTTCCAACCCACCAAGCCTTCCAGTCCTCCCACACCACCCTCTGAAATTCCTGGCCACACAATGGTTTCGGTTGGAAGTGACCTGAAAGCTCATCTGATTCCAGCTCCATGGACACCTTCCACTACACCAGGCTGCCCAAAACCCCGTCCAACCTGGCAGGCTTTGATCACACAAAAGGTGCCTTGAATCCGGATCTGCTCCCATTACCCATGACACGACCACTTGACCACTAACTGGCTTCAGCACAGTTTTCTAAGATTTTCTCATTTGAATGGTTTCCCTCTTCTGCCATAAAAACCTGCCATAAATTCCATCCATCCTTATGAACAGGAATGGTTGCAAGCTTCCCTCCTAAGGTTTAAATTAAGTCTTAATGAAGACTCAGAATTTAAGATTAAATGTTCAGCCCCTGGCTAATTATGTTTGTATGGCTCAATTTCCTTGGCAAGCATTTGAGATAAAAAACAAAACAAAACAAACCCCAAAGAATATTTACATGTTTTAGAACACAGCAAATCCTTCCTTGAAAAGGCACAAGAAATCCCTGTAGAGCTCTGGTACACTTTCAGCGAGCCTCCTGTCCAGTTTCCTGGGGAAAAAAAAACAAAAACAACATGCAAGTTCACGACCTTGTGATTTTAAAAAAGTGAAATATCTTAAATATTTGTTCTTGTCTGTTTTGGCTGCTCAGTGTGCATTATTGCTACATATGCAATTAGCTTCTATTCCACACCTCTGCATGGGTGAAGATCTGAAGTACAGATCCTCTCTGCAGCTATTATGCATCACTTTTCAAGAATTGCATTTAGAGTATTACATTAAGCTGCTGTTTACCTTCTACTTGGGTCTTTCATTACAATTCCAGCTATTGGTTGGATCAAATTTTCATTTCTATAATATTTTTTGCTCCCTGTAGCAATGCCTTGTAAACAGCCTCCTTATGTATGACTATGAATGAGATAGAAAAGCCAGGGCATATCTTGTGGTATGAAGAAAAAAATTGCTGTGGTTACTGCCTTATAAAATGTACTTGATAAATTTGAATTATCTGAATTTTTATTGCAACAGTTTTTAAAATAAAGAGGTACAATTTCCTTTTTTCCCCCCCTTATTTTAAGTAATGCACCAAAATCTTAATAAACAATTTAGTCTGAACCACAGGGAGAAATGAAAGGCTCTTCTAGTGACTCACTGGATTATTGAAAACAACTATGTGGCTGCAACTGCTTTGTCTTCCCGATATATCTTTTCCCTCTGTTTTTAATAACGAGATCACTGTAGAGCTTTGATGAAAAATGGAATTTCCTTCTTTTCCAATGGATGGAATATTTACGTGGGTTGGAGAAATGCATCTGAAATGACACAGCTCAAGTCTACCAGGCACAGATTTTTACATACACGAGTTGTAGAAATCTGCCCATCTTAATTCTCGTAATTTATCCTCTCATGCATTTTTTCCTTCTGTGGATTGGACAATCAATTTTTCCTCCTTTTTTATGAATAAGCCTCTCTTAGAAATGAGACACAAGGCTTTAACTTCTGGGGGAAACATTGCCACCTCTGCCAATGAAAGGGATGTGAACTCAAGGGCTGTTCTGCTCTGGGACATTAAGCAGATCACACTCCCACTGCAAAGTGCCATTGTCAACATTAAACTGACTTGTTAAGAGCCAACTGGCTTCTTTTTCTTTTTTCCTTTTCAAGTGTGTCTACAGTTAACTGCAGGGAAAAAACAGCAAAACAGTGCTGAGAAGGGCCTCCTCCTAAATGGTGGCACCTCTCAGGTAGATGCTGTGAGCTCTCCTCTCTCTGTAGGTATGAAGCAGAAGCATGGCTGTCTTAACCCATCTCCAACACCATTACTGACAGTACATGGTGTTTAACTTAAACAAATGATTTGCTGTGGGATTCAGAAGGAGATTGTGTGTTTTGGTACTGCTTGACGTGCTGATGGGCAGGTGAAAATCGTTGCCCTGCAAACAGTTGTCTCTGTTGATTGAGAGATATCTTATGGAAAGGTATCACTCACTGTAAACCCCGGAATACCCAACAAAGAAGGATTTCAACAAAAAGAGAGAGCCATTAAACTAGCCCCTCCTCTCTTCACAGGCTCAGGTGTAAAGAGAGGTGTTAAATATGCGTTTCTCTTGATCTCCATGCTTAACAAAGCCATGAGCACATAGAGCAAGTAGCACATCTGATATCCCCAAGTTCCTTACAATTACCCTGGAAAACCTGCTCAGGTTGAGGCCCTCTCCCACTAAAACTCCAGTTTAACAGAGGCAGACAGATATTCCCTCCATTGTGTTTTTTGGGGTGGACCTTCCTTTTTTTTTTTTTTTAAGAAGAGAGAACCAGTTTCTTCTACTTAGGGATTTACTAGACTTATTAAAGATCAAAGCAACCAAGCTATAACCAAGCTAAAACAAACTGCACCTGCCAGCCAGTTTGACCACTGTAAAATTCAGTGCTGGAAGGGACTTTCTTCAGAACAGCCTCCTGATCTTCACAAGACATTCATGTTTGTCTTCTTAATGACCTCTCTGTGCTGAGCTCTCTTGCGGGAGAGTGAGGCTTGGGGAGCCATCAAGGGAAGGTGATGTTACTAATGGCCCTGCCTTGTAGATAAATACCTCACACAACACTGGGCTGCCAGTGGTTGGTTTTTTGGCTCCCACATCTCCTATTGGGGGAAGCTGAGAGTACAAAGATAGAAAAGCCTGCAATGCATCCATCAGCTCAAAAGCAGGATTCAGTACCAGAAGTAATCCTTATCTTCTCAAAACTTAAACCTAAGGGAGCACAAAGGGGAAAAGAAATCACCTCGTGTTGGTCATTCGCTTTGCTTAGCCCAGCAAAGATCACAGAAAGAGTGGCCCTCAGCGAGGTATGCTTTAGATAAGGAATAATTCCTGTTCCAGCCATTGCTGGGGCTGTTTAGTCCTTCAGGGTTTTGACGCATTGAGGAAAGCCATGACAGCACAGACAACTGCAGCGAAACAAGGGGCTGGCTCAAACACTAAGGACACACTGGGTCTCTGTGGGACAGAGATGATCACACTGTCTGCCTTAGCAAGACCTGCCCTTGGTAGACATCCCTTTAATAACTGCAAGGGGCAGATCTGGCCCCTCAAAACTTTCTTTCCCCCCTCGCAGTCCTATCCTTGTTATACCGAGTAGGAACCAAAAATGAGCCAGTGGCTTTGCTAGCATAGCAGAAGAAAAATCATAATCTTCTTGTAGACCTGGTGAAAGAAAAGTGGGCTACCTGAAACTCTACTTTCCCATCTCCAGATGCTATTTATACCGATATGTAAATTTTCATGGAAGAAAGATAATAATCTGCAAGTGTTCTGCTGTACCTTGGATTCATCTGTCCAACAGCAGGAGATAAAGGTGAAGGCAGCTCACTGCCACACGTGCAATAGTTTGCACCTACAGAAAGTTCTGTGGTTTGGCAAGGGAAAGTAGATAATTTACAACCACAAAAAATGAGATAAAACAAAGCAGCATGAGGGAAGGGGCAGCTTTGCCCTTTGCAAGTCAAAATAACCTGGCACATTTTTACCTGTTTAGGTTTGCTGTCACCAGTGTGGCTTTTTGCTCTTTTCAAGCCAGGGAAAACCTGTGATGTAACCTCTTCACCAGGGCTGGATGGCCAGAAGGTCACCTCGGCGAGCACGTGGCAGAGGTGGCCATGGAAGTCAGCTCAGAAACACAGGGGGTGTGAGGGGGCATCACGGAGTTCTTGGCTGCATCACCTGCCCACCTGTGATTGCAGGGATGTTCAGGTGACAGTCACCATCCTGCCGTCGGATGCTTCATGAACACTGCTGGAAGGGCTGGGAAAAACTTTTTTAAAAAAAGGACAATTGGGGGGAGGGGCAGAAAGGACGGAAAGGAGAGGTTGTCACAACTAATCTCTGTCGCAGAATACCAAGACCCGACCCCTCAAAACGCATCGAAGACGCTCCGAGCCCGCAGGGGCCGGGTCCGCCAGCGCCGCCGCTGCCGCGGTCCAACACCGCCCTCTCACGGCTCCTCTGCTGCCAAAACCCAGCGTTTGCGGCGCCGCGCAGGCACCCCCTGCCAAAAATCACGGGGTTTCCCCCGCTACAGCTCTGCTATCGCTGGGGGTGCACCCTGTTTTCCACGGTTTTCCAACGCTGCAGGGATCCGGCCACCCGCATCCCTCAGTGGCTCACCGGCTGGAGCTGGGATAGGTGGGCTGGATTCCTGCCCTGCGGCCACTCATCACCGACACAGGCGGACATGGAACCAAAGGGGAGCCGATTATCCAGCCCTGGCTACACCCTGCACCCACGCCGAGCTGAGCGATGACACCTCCACACCAGGTTTACATCCTCGTGAAAATCCCAGAAGAGCACATCACCACATCAGCTGCTCGCTGACACCTTGCGTTCTCCTTGCTTTGATTTTGTCATGCAAACTGCAAAGAGGTGGTTTTCCTTCTTCACGTGGAAAGATTCCCAGTCGGTGCTAAGCCCAGGTAAAGCAGATGGTCGCCCAGAGCAGTTGTCCTCGATAGATGGCAAGGCAGCAGGTTTGCTGCTGCAGATACTTGGAAAAGCCAAGCTGGGTGCTGCCCCAGGCCCCCGGAGGATGGCTCAGGGTGTGTGGACAGCAGACACAGATGGAGGGAAATAAAGCAGAATGTCTCCCTATCCCTTCAGCCTGGCACCAAGCAGGGATAACCCATGGCATTTCTCATCCCTCTGACCCCATATAGCCTCTCCCTGACACTGACCACAGGGTCCAACCCTACATTGGCTGTGCCACAGAGGGCTGGAAGGTTATCCTCTGTTCAGCTCATCCACCTAACTCTGACCCAGGCTATCAACTGTGCCCATACCAAACGGGACATTTGCAGTTTACATGTGCTGGACATCAACCTCCTGCACCCCTTGTAGGAAGCTGTGCCCACTGAGGTCCAGTCCTGCAGCTTTCCTCTGAATAAGCTCTTCCTGGATTCACACTCCCTGGGCACCTCAGACATTTTTATCTGCCCTCTCCTCATCCGAATTAAAAAAAAATAAAGCAAGACACTACAGAAATGGACAATGCATCCACTTCCGTTGCATAGCTCATGCTCCTGAGCTGGACATACAGCAGGCAGGTACAAATGTGAGTGACACTTGCATGCTACCAGCCTAACAATAACCCACAAAGTTTCAGTCTATCCACTCTGGTTTTCTCCTGATTAGCAGCTCACTGAACAACTTTGACCCTCAACATTTACCTTCCTCTCACAGACTTGTGGCCTCCAGCCCCGTTCCTATTCTCGTCAGCCACCGTCACTGTCCTGCTCCTCAGTGGTTCCAAGTGGATGGTGCTTGAACTATGTCTCAACTGAGCATCACCAGTGAGCTGAGAACCAAGGCCTGGCAGAGCAGGAAAAATTACCAGCATGGGTTTGCTGAGAGATCAAGACCTCCAGGACTTATCCCTGCTAAGAAAACTAAATGGCAAGTGAAGAAGTCAAAAGGTGATGCTGCACCTCTCACGGTTTTTTTCAATATTAGCTGCAATGCTACTGTGTGATTGCTGGCAGTGGCAAGTAAACAGATTATAGACTAAACTTCATACAATAAATAGTCCATTACTGAATATATACTTCTCAAATTAATCACTGACACAAGCTAATGACGTAGTCTCAAGTCAAGAAGCTTGAAATGGTTTTACATAGGCAACCAGTCTTTATCTCTGGTGGCTGCAGAGTCCTCCCACTCTTGTTTCTTTCAATAAAACCTATTTTGCAGGTACAATTATTCAGTGGCTGGGGTTAACTCAATCTCTGAAGGATGTAGGTAAGGTAATCGACGGTATTCATCTTGGTATTTCTTTTGCGTGCTCTGGGATTATAATTACAAAATAAAATATTATTGCAGGAGGTTGATATTTAACAAGGTAGCAGCCAAGGGGAGAGAACTTTAAATGCATGGGGATGCTACACTGAGAGTGGGACTAGTGGGGAGCCCCAGATAAAAAGCCAGGGTAATAGCAGCTGATTTCATAATCTCTACCAAAATGTGCCACATCCCCAGCACCCAGTCATTCCCAGCACCACAGGGTTTTCCCCTCTCCCAGGGGCTGATCCAGAGCCCACAGGTCCTGCTAATGAGAGGGCTCACAGTGAGAGTGGACATTACGTGCAGCCTGGGATAAGCCTATGCATCCTTACTGTAGAGGACTTGTTTTCAGGCACCAAAATTCCCTTTTCCCATCAAGAATGGAGGTTTGAAGAGCAGCACGCCAAAGGATGGCTTGTCTCTGGTGCAACACGTAGGTGCTGCAGCCCCCTGAAACGAGCCCCTCTTCATCAGTCCCACTGCCCCAAATCATCCCTCAGCCCGAATTCAGCTGCCTGCCCCACTGCTTCCCTTCCGAGTCTGGTATTGCCCTTGGCCTCCTGCACAAACACAGCCAGGAAAGGGTCCTGTCCCGTGGCTCTCTGACTAATTACACACACATGAGGGGTGGCTGGTTCAGGACACGGCACTGGGCTCCGCAGGGACTGGCAGAACAAATGTCAGCACCGAGCCATAAGGCCGGCATGGAAATCAAGAGCATTTGTAGGGGCAGGAGAAAGTCTATATGTGCAATATCTGCACTCATTGTGGGCATCATCTGTCCCTCTATGTAGTGTTGAACCAGACCTAAAGGAAAAAAAGATAAAATTGCCAGTTTTGGTGAAAACTGCACATCTCCAAAACAGCTTTGGGTCAGGAAAGGGGGTTTTTGCAAACTCTAAGGATTTTCAGCAAAGGCCTTGCCCCAGTCCTACCCGGGGTGCCTTTGGCTAGCACTGGGAACAGGGCTCCCATCTGCATGGCAGCAGGGAAGCAGCCTGGGGGAGACGGCAGCGCTGGACTTTCCCACTAACAGGGAAATTCACTGCTCCCCTGGAAGATTTCCCATGGGGAAAGGAAGGGTTAGAAATGCTTTAGAAGTACAAAAAGGGATTACAGCATCCAATCCCTGTATTTAATGTAAGTGGCTCTTCAATTTATACTCATCACCTACTCTTTGTAAAATTCTTGGCATTCCCAGCGTTTTCTTTTTCCTATAGCTCCAATCAAAACCCATAAAAAGTTCACAGGCATTTCTAACCCCAGAGATAGCAGACCACACTGTCTCAGTGACACCAATCAAGTGTTGTGCTCCAAGGTTTCCTCAGCAGTTCCCTCCTGGCAGACAAATCTCAGTCTTCAGTTAACCCAGAGAAAGGTCAGCCAAGCCATCAAACGTTTCAGAGCACAATTAAGACCCCAAATGAGCGAAGTTAAAGTTTAATGCTTAAACTTCACTGCCAGTTGATGCTCAGTGATTACAAGGGTCACTTCAAATACCATCAGCAGAACAACCACGTGTGTCAGGAACCTGTCCCTGCTGATTCCCATTAGTGAATTTTTTGGCAAGGCAAACACCCTTGCTGTAATATGATTGCTGCCACCAAAAAAAAAAAAAAAAAAAAAAAAAAAAAAAAAAAAAAAGCAATTCAGGCTGTAACTGACAGAGAAAGAAGCTGCTTTGTGTCAGAAAATCTGAAGAATTTAAAAGTGATGTGTTTGAATTCCCTTAAAAGAATTCAGTTCCAATACAGGTGTGGTTGACCAGAAAAAGTCAGAAACTAACTCTCCATCCCAAGAATATAGCATTTGAGGATAAATCAAAGCCCAAAGAGATAAAAAAGGTCACAAAATACTCTTATTCATAAATACCAAGTAATTTCTTTCTAATAAAGCTGAAATTTTATATAGAAAATATTATTTCCCTATGTGATGAAATTTTTGCAACATCCTATACTTCAGGTTAAAACAAAAAGAAGCACAAAGTCAAAACTAAATTAAAGAAAGTTCAAGCCAACATTTTCAACATCAGAATGAACAGGTAACAAAGAAAGGTTTGCATCTGACGTGTAGATTACAGCTACATTCCTTCACTGTGTTGGATTTGAACACAGCCAATCTTTCCTAAGAGCAAAATGTTTCCTGGGAACCGCTTCACTGCCCTCCTGCCCATGCTTTATTCCAGAGGGATGACAGCGAGCACTGCGGTACGAGGAAGGGTGGAAAAGCAAAGGATGAAAGCAGACTTTAAGCTAGGGACTATCAGTTTGATAAAGGAAGAACAAACCCAGCTTCAGGTTTTCCCGGCCTGTCTAAAGAAATGGCATAAGGAAAATCACCAGCAGCCATGCCAAAAAACTCACTTAGGAGCCAACAGTGAAGCCAAAAGGAAATCTGAGCTTTGCTAACACTGCTCCTGTAGACGGGAAATGGGTAAAACGTCATTGAACACAATTGAGTTTTGCCCCTTTTTGGTGAGACAAAAATCTGGCTAATTTATTTCACGTTCTCACATATGTATTTAAAAAATTATAATTCTCAGCTCAAATGCCACCTTGACATATTAGCTATCTACTTTCATTATATTCATCTTCATTTTTGGTGTAGGATATGAATGTGTAATCTAAGTCATAACAAAGGTTTCTCTGTGGTAGTAAGAGGTGTCATTATCAGACATTACATGGCAGTTTATAATGCCAGTGGAATAATTTTGCATCAATGTTAGAACGAAATTCTTGATAGAGAAAGATGTTATGGGAAGTAATTACTTCTCTCCCCCCACTAGCTATTAAACTTTAATAACTCAGATATGATTTCAGGTTTCCTAAAAGGCTGGCACAGAACTTTATTCTGTAATTCCTATATTTTAGTAGCCAGGATAAAACAAAGGTATGTAGAACATACTCACTCTTTCATTTAGACAACAAGGGATGCAAAACAAATACAAAATGGGTTATTCATGATAGACTGAAAGAAATCCTTGCTCCTGAGTTTAGATCCCAGATACCAAATCTCATCAGCCCATCTGCTGGCTAATCCCATAAATATAGTTATTTTGACTAGAAGCTGCAAATGACTTCTAACAGCAGAGCTAGGAAGATAAATCTAGGAGATACTTAATGGATTATATAAAAATGAGCAAGAAATGCCCTATAATTATTCCACACCGTTGAGCTGGTTTCTTAGCTGACTTAAAGGCTTAACTACCTCCTCTGGAGAAGTAAGAATAGCCAACTATTAGTATATATGCATGTTTTAATAGCCCACTCACTGTGGCTCCCAGCCTGTGCTGTGGGCTTGCCTTTCTTCCGCTGTTGTCCCATCAGCACATTATGGCAGGACCAAAGTGAGGGATCTCTGGAGCGTTGCACCCATGAAGTCTGACAAACCTTTCTTTCAGGAAAGCAACTACTCCAAACCAACTTGGCTTCATTCATTTTTGTACCTGAAAACACCAGAGTCACCTGTAGAAATAACACAGGAATTAATACTTGCCTCGCTGGTTTTTCACATGGAAATTCCTGACACATATTTTTTGTTTGGAGTTGGGTTTTTATTTTCCCTTTGTTTAAAGACATTGAAGTTGGTACATTATCAGCGTGAATGGGAATTTCAAATGCTTTCTTCATGATCTGGGAGGTTCTTGCAGGAGCAAGCGTTTTTAAGTGGTCCAGCTACCAAAGCCTGACCTACAGCAATGAGCCCTGCAACCCTCACTGCATTTTTGCTCCCCCTTGGTGGCCTCAGCTCTGCATGTCTGCACTATTCCTCTTGCAGAATGACTGGGGAAAAAAAAAATACCTGATTAAGCATTAAAAAAATAGGGGAAGGGCATGAGGAGGCACTGGTAGCAAGGCAAACGAGAGCTTTCTTCTGTCATTTTCATAATGGCCTAGAAATTACTGCTACAAATAATAATCAATTTTAAATGCCACTTAAAAATCAGTATGCAGCTCTGGTCGAAGAAGACAGCAAAAAGAAACACAAGAAGTGGGAAAGTAAGAAGGTTTAAAAACCCACTTGGCAAGAATAGTGTTTTAAGCAGACTTTGCACAGACTTCTTTCTTTGTAGTGGGAAAAAACTATTGAATAGGGGCATAACCATGTTTAAGGGGGTTGTTTGTTTTGTTGTGGTAAGGGGTTTTCAGTTGGGTATTTTTGTGTTGAAGGACAGCTTAAGGAAGCTGGGGAGAGGAGTCCTATTGCCAGGAACGGCTAATTCCTTAGTTTTTGTCCTTGGGCACTGGGCATCTTTGAGATTCTTTGAAAGCATTTGCTGGAAGTCATCATTAAAGCAGATCATCATAAACAGAAGCAAACAAATAATTCTAAGGACCTGCATAATAATAAAGGCATAAAATGTTAAGTAATTTATTTTGCAGCTCTGCTGACAGCAGGAGTCCATCAGCTGGAAATTGAGAAAAGGGAAACCTCTGATGGCCCATCAGGGATCTGTAGGCTGCCTCTGGTCCCAACAGCATGAGACTGCTCCAAAAAAAGACACTTCAAAATGGATCAGAAGACCTTTTTTCAGAGGAGATATGGAAGTACTGAAAGTCATGGTGAGACAAGTCACTTGAAGGAGTTGCTTCTGTCAGCTGGTGTTTAGCTCAACTTCCCCCTCTGTCTCCTCGAGAGAGGGGTGATTAGCAATGGCAGAGCATATCAGTCTAGATGGGCCCAAATATGTCAAGTCTGAACTTAGAAACGTTAATATAATACCCATAGTATACTGCAGTCCGTAATATTGAGCAGTTAAACCCAGCCCAAAGCCGGAGTCTCAGAGCATGGTTGGCTGCTTTGTTCTAGGCACTAGATGTCAGTGTTTTACCTACACTTACAGAAATTTCCAGCCAGTGGGAATGCAGAGGCAACAGTAAATAAATAAATAAACAACATAAAGCATCTGCAGCACTGAAGTGCCATCTGAACATCAGCAAACCCCTCCTTCTCTCAGGTGCCCGAAAGGAAGTTAAACTTTCCCTTCTCCCCAGTTTGTTTATGCTTGGAAATATTAGTTTAAAGAAGAGCTGAATCAAACATATGCACAATACCAAAAGTACCTGCCAATATTATCAATAGTAATAAAATATTCCTGTGTTTGCTAAGAACTGCTAACAGACCTGGCCAAGAAAATTTAATATAAGGAAAGAAACACAACCATTTCTCTGAAACCACTTTTTTCACACATTCATGAGGGTTTTCACCTGAAAAAGAAATTGGAAAGATGGGGGTTATTTTAGCTACTAGAAATAGCTTCATAATTTTGTCAGAAGCAATTTTACTGAGTTCTTAAATTGCCTTTAAGTTCAGGTGACAAAATATGTTCAAACATATTGACAATATGAACTAAAGGTGGTATCTTCAACATTTGGTTCTTGTCATTTTTCCTTTAGGTTTGAATTTTAAAAAAAATCAAAAATTTCTCAAATCAAGCTATTAAGAAAAGTTGTACCCAGGATTGTTGTATTCCACTGTCCTCTCAATATCAGAGTAACAGTATGCTACATGGTTTAAAATACAGTCCTACCCCTACTCTTGTGTACACACAGTCTGTGTGTGCATCGAGGTTTGACCCTGGCCAAATGCCAGGGACCTACGACATCTGCTCTCTATGCTCTCTCCTTCTGCATTATGCAGAGGAGAGGAATCAAACTAACACAAACACACTGGACTCATGAGTTGAGATGAGACAGTGATGGGGAGGGGACGCACAAAAACATGAGCAAACAGGTGAGGGACTTAAGTTGCAAAGTGGTTTAACCTAACAGAGTCGGAGGATAAATGAGAGGTAAAAATAAGATCTTAAGACACCATTTCTTCACTCACCCCCCTTCCCTCTTAAGACACCGTTCCTCAGCTCACCCCCCTCCCTCTTTCACACAACCAAACAACTCCGAGGTGGGGCAGGGTATGGGGGTTTCCCTTTGGTCAGGGTCAGTCCACCAGGGAGAAGAGTCCTCTCCTCAGCCATGGGGTCCCTCCCACGACAGACAGTCCCCTGTGAACTTCTTTGGTGTGGGTCCAATCTCACGAGCAGCAGCCCGGCCGAAATCTGCTGCAAACACGAGTGCTTGTCCATGGGGTGCAGGCTCCCGAGCCGAGGCCAGGCTGTTTCCATCCCGGGGCCAAGGCCTTTCTCTCTCGTCCACAGCCTTTGCAACTCTCAGTCTCTGCTGGGACTCCCACTGGATCACAGCTTCCTCCAGGCATCCACCTGCTCCTCTGGCGTGGGCACCTCCCCACGGGCTGTGGGTGGATCTCTGCACCCCCCTGGACTCCATGGGCTGCAGGGGGACCACCTGCTCCCCCATGGCCTTCACCATGGCCAGCAGAGGGTTTTCAGCTCCGGCACCTGGAGCACCTCCTCCCCCACCTTCTCCACTGACCTTGGTGTCTCCATGTTGTTTCCCCTCACATATTTTTTCCTCCTCCTCCTCCTCTGGCTACAAAGAAGTGCGTGCACCCATTGTTTTGATTTCTTCTTAAATATGTTTTCACAGAGGCGTAACCAACATCTCTACTTGCCCAGGTTTGGCCAGCAGCATGTCCATCATCTTCAGAGCCAACAGAGAGTGGCTCTGCTGGACAGGGTGAAAAACTTCCAGAACCTTCACCCAGGACACACAGGAGCCATCTTTGTGCCCCTTCCTACCCACTAGGAAAAACTGGGCCAAGTAAAACCACCACAGTGTGCAAAGCACTTCTAAAAAGATACCATTTACATTAGCACGAATACATTTAAAATTGACCTGTGCAAACTCCTGAGGTAGCAATAACTGCAGGAATTAGGAGCTCTCCTTGCCTTCCAGGTGGTCCTATCTCTGATGTATCACATTTCTGCTTCTCTCCCCAATCCCTCTTTCCTCCCATTCTTTCTCCAGCACAGGGCTGAAGGAGAGCATCCTCTCAGCTCCCTCTTTGACCTCCCCAGGTGCTCCATGCTGGAAAACCACAGGATGTTTTCCTTTGCCCTTCAGAGCACTCATCCATCAGAAAAAGTGAAGCAACTAAAATGACCAAGTGAAAGAAAGATGAACACCATCTGCAAATTTTAAAGGTAGTTTTTGTCTTCTCTCCTGTCTGTCAGTTTACGTATATGCTCTCACTTTGCATATGTTCTCTGAATGAGAAATTGTGCTCCACAAAATATGTAAATCCTGCCTTTTTTTTTTTTTTTTTTTTTCTCTCCAGCCTCCCTATGCATTTCAGCCAATAAGGAATTCCAAGTATGAGGTGGTAGCTGTACTCAACAGCAGCCTATGGGCCTTGGGGGAAAGGTAGGGGGTGCCTTTGCTACAGAAAGGTCAGTGTTAATCTTGTTATGTTGCTGTTCATAAATGAAGTGTTGCAAAGGTCGTACCAATTCCAAGCAAGTCTGGAAAACTAGAAAACTTTACTAAAAGGAAGGAGATACACTCATATTTGAAATCAAATCTATGGCTAAGCTGCCCTCTAGAAGAATAAATCAAGGACCTTTGCACTTCAAATAATAACACAGCCAAATACAATGCTACATTTATGGCTTATTTTTAGACAAAGCCTGAGCAAAATGAAAAAAAAAATCCAATTTTCTGGTCTATTTCCTGAAGAATAAGAAAAAAAAGCAAAAACCAAAATGAAACTATCAGTGACCATCTAATGATCCATCCTATCCCAAACGCTGAAACGTCATTAGTGTTGCCTCAGCCTGGAGAATCCGGGTGTTGAATCAGTGTGGTATGAGCAAGTCACAGCAAATCTAATCGCTGTGAGCTACATTATATCCCAGCACGGGCTGAGGAAGATCGGCATCTGCTACTCACGATTAGCAGGGAGGTTTTCAGGGAGGGAAACATCTGTCAGGCAGGCCCAGGACCAGCAGGATGGAGAGCAAGCAAGGAAACAGGAGTTCCCTCCCTTTTTAACACAGAGCATGGCTTTTTATTTAAAAAGCTTTTCACACATTGGAGTGGTTTCTCCTGAGAAGATGGAAAGCACAGTGGACCATGGCTGTCAGAGCCCAGTGTCCCGCTCACACAGCAGGTGACTGGAGATCTCTCCCAGATGCCTTTTGTTTTGCTGCTGTAACCATGGCTCACAGGCTCACTGTCAATATAAGTTTGAAGGAAAGATAATACAAAGCGACATTTCAACTATTGATTGGCTGGAAGCAATAAATCAAATGATCAAACATAAATCAACTGTATAGCATGGGACAAAACACCAATTTGTTGTGGTGAAATCCAGTCTCTGTTGAAAATCCAAGTCAGCTTACTGGGGAAAAAGGAGAGCTGGCAGACAGACACTGCAAGAATTTAACAATCCACAACAAATTTATTTTTAAACTGTGTCAGTAGCACTTGTCAGCACCTGGTGTGTGGTTTGCCACGGCCACAGCTCCCAACAGCATCAAGAAACACCCCCCCAGAATAAAGTGATGCCGATGGAACGCTGTGACCGTGGCAGCCTTTCACTCTCCAAAGCAGAAACATCCAAACCTCTCAAGTCTCGTGAATGAGAGACATCAGCCATGATCCCTTGGTTTGCAGCCACTGCCACCAGGCAGTGCAGAACAGATCCATGTACTGCAGGCTACTCACTTCTCAAACCTTTCCTTATATTTGGACAGGATGACACTGATCAAGAGCCCTCAGACCGTTGTCTAAGGACATTGTTCATAAAAGGGTCTCCTCTTAAAATGTAGAAGAAATAGGAGCTGGCAAGGCTTCCCTATCACAGACATGCAGAAATCAGTATTGCCCTGTGCAATTCAAGGTTTAAAACCCAGGTAGATCAGCCTCAGGGTTTTATTCCCTCCTTTTAAAGCACTGCTCTGATTCAGATACAGTCTCCAACAAACAGAAAGTATTCGCCTTTTTGCCTGGTCCCCAGGAAACCAGTGACAAAACAATTACTGTGAGACTCAAAGGGCTGGGTCTCAATCACTCCATATAAAGTCACTAACAGGTTTAATTTCAGCCAGCTGCCATGTATTTTCTAGTGTTTTACCTTTATGTTCTAGCTTTAAAAGTTCTTCCCCTTTCTATCACATTCAGCAGCATCTCTCTTTGCGGCAGAACGTCAGAAAAGGGTCACTTGCCACTGAGCCGTACCTAAATAACAAGGGATCAGCAGCCAGTTTTTCATCTACACAGTAGCAAAAGAAATAAATCCTCCTGCCATTGAACCTTTCTGCTGAAGAACCTCCCACCAATGACACAGAGAAGGCAGCAGAGGTAAAGGATGCTGAGTCAGGAAGAGCTGCTGTGGACTTAAAATGGGGTGGGAATGGGACAGTTTAAAAAGACTGAGGTAAAAGTCAGTATTTGGAAAGTTTTTTATTTGCTTTATATTCAGTCACAAATTGACTGCAAGATTCTGAGATTCTGCCAGTGTTTGGACTGGGTGAGCTGGCGGAATTTCTGTTCACTCTTTTATCACTCATCCTACTACTAGACCTCCAAACATTCATGTCATCATCTACATTTTAAGACTTCTTGAACATAAACAATGTTGTGCTGAAGCAGTTCTGGGTTTGGGCATATTTTCAATTTGAATGGGACAAAATGAGGGTGCAGACACAGAAGTCTGTTCAGGATTTGGAGCAATATCCTTGTCCCATGCTCACATCTGTATGTCCAAAGCATCCCAGGAATCCAGCCCCAGAGCTTCTCTCCCTGGGCAGGATTAAAACCAACTCCTTGGAGCATCACATTGTCATCCATTAATTTACCACCAACTATCATTTGTCAGCCTGAAGAGAGCCATGACATTTCTCATTTCCCACATCACTGGCATTAGCAAATTCAGAGAAAAAATTCAGCATGTTCTAGGTTCTCCATCTGGATCTGTAACTCTTCTGAGGAACAGGGAGCAGTCTTTGGTGCCTTTTGGTGTCTGAGGCAAATAACTTGCTAACAGTCCTCAGAGCTACACATCAGAGTCCTATAGTGAAGGCAAAAAGTTTTGGGTTTCTGGTGTGGGCAACTCAGACAGGGTTTTGTCAGACTGTATGATGAACTACAATTAACTTTGAAGAAAACAGAATGAGTAATTTCATGCCCCGTTAAACTCATAATTTCTTTCTGCGTTGCTGGACTTGGGCAACATTGTTCCTATCCCTGCTCAGCCTTCCACAGCCTCGCACCCATTACTGCGGAGCAGAGTTAATTAAATACAAACCTTCTCCTTGTCAAAGCGCTGACTAAGGTGCATCAAATCCCGTCTCCTCAGATGCCATAAAGGGACCATTAAGTTATCTAAACACTTCCAGAAAGTGTTGTAACACACCACAAATCCCAGCAGTGTGACAGGCACTCGCAGTGCTCATATCCACAAGTTCCCAGTCCTCCTGGAAGCCTCACTGGGGTGTCTCTGTAAAATCTGGTTTGGGCATGGTCCCCTCAACAGTGTCAAGCCACACCACGCTATTTGTGCCCACCTTTGAGGCTGACAAGAAACAGAAGAGAAGCCTGTATCCCCATAGCATAAGACAGACCTTGTACCAGGTGAGGAGATGTTTCCTCTTCCACAGCTGCACCTTCTAAACAAGGCTGCAGGAAAAGCCAGGTCCATATCAGCTCATCCACTTCTGCTGAAGGGGCCCCTATGGGAGGGCAGAAATTCAAGAGAGGAAGGACAGATGTTTCAGAGGATCATATACAAAAAAAGACAGAAAGCCTCAGGTCACAGCCAAGGAAAAATCCACAGCCACGTCCCCCCAGCTTAAAACTCACTCAGACAATTAAGAGTAAACAGCCCCACCTGTTCCTTTTATCCCCACATGGCATTTCCCATTAGGTAATTTTCAAATCACTTTCACTTGCAAGCAGCTCCCAGTTAGGAGTCCTGGCCTTTCCTCTTCTCCAGCCAGAGGTCTCACATCATCTTGGAATCACAGGATCATTTAGGTTGGAAGAGACCCTTAAGATCATTGAGTCCAGTGTTGCCAGGTCTACCCCTAAACCACATCTCCAAGTGCCACATCCACACATCTTGTGGCATGGCAGGTCAGTAAGGACCATGTAAATCCTGCTGAAGCATCACTGGGTTCCTTGTTTCACGGTGGGGAGAACGGCACTTCAGGAGATTTAATGGGGAAAAGACTTACCTCTGGGAGTGTAAGAAAAATGCTATTGAAAGACAAGGCCAGAAGAAGAAACCCTTGCTAATATCATTCGCTGAAATGGCAGAGCTGATGAGCTGCAAACCCACCTTCTTCAGCTGAGGTTTTGGTGGCAAGGCTGTCAGCTCTGCTTTGGGCTCCCAGAAACTCTCCAGCCGTTCTGTGAGGGGCTCAGGAGCGCTCCTGGCAGGAGGATGGGGTTTTTCCAAATACCTGGGAGGGCTGGCAGCTGTAACCCATTTAAACCACATAAGCAGATCTTAGCATCCTTAGCAGGAGGGAGCGGTGCCTCTCCAGCAGGTAACTGCACCTGAGAAACACCACAGAAAATTTAGGGTCTCAGTCCAGGAAAATTAACTCGTCCTTTCTGTTTGCCAGGAAAATGCACAGTGAAGGGAGTTTCCCATAAACCTTGTTCATTGCTACTGAGTCAGTGACCGGCAGGAAATTTTACCAGCCTTTGCTCCTGAGCACACGTTTGGACCCAAAATTTGCCACAAATCTCCTCTGGTCCCACTTTGCACTCATCTCCCTCAAAAAACAGGAGTAAGATTTCTAAAGTGGGTTTACAGTTTCTCCCACAGTTGTCCCTTTCACTTTACACGAATACCTTAAAACGCGTTTCTGAGCATGTTTATGAGAACAGACACATGTCCTGAGAGCAAAACCAATTCCCAGGGTTTTCTGTTCGATAATGATGCCAACAGCTCCCCTGACAAAAGGCACATGCTGTTTTTTTTGCTACTTCATGCCAACTTTTATTTTCTTTTACCTTTCATGTAGAGGAGCATGTTATTAAGTATGTGTTCACAGACTGGGGAATCACATCATGGTGCTTTGCTTTCTCCTGCCACTCATCACTGAGCTACTTTTTAGCTGAAAGGATTAATCAAAAAGTGCATCCTCTCTGTAGCCATATATTTTCACACCTGAATAGCAAGTATCACTGCTGAAAGTTGTTTCAAGTGTCCTTTTCATGTCCAGGGGTGATTTTCTAGTTCTTCCAGGCTGTCTTTCCCACCCTCCTGGAGCTACACCTGTAAGCTTGCCTGTCTCATCTCCTTGGGTTCAACCGGAATTTCACGTCCAAACCCTGACAGTCAAATTGAAAACCTCGGGTCCTCTTCCCACTCCCAAAGTCAACAGGGCTCAGTGAAACCTCACAGAAGGAGCAACTTGGGAATATAATTCTCCTTTGAGAGCCACTCCCTGCATTCAAAATGGATAACCTATCTTGTCAGAATTTGAGGACAAACATTTTTCCCTCAAGAGCGTGGACAGTCACGGTAGGTAACAAATATATGGACCTGCTGGCAGGCAACCATATAAATGAGTATTATAGCAGGATCCCATACATCCCTGGTAATACAGGCTCTCAAAAAGGCTTTGTTTTTTACATCATTTCACACCAGCTGCCATAAGAGTCATTCCTGGTGCTATTTTTAGTAAACTAATCTGTGTTTGGAGGCAATTTTCCCCTGCAAATATTTCTGGATGTTTGATAACCAACACAGTCCCCACAAGCTGATCATTTGTCATCCTTCACCAGAGAAGGTCACTTATGACCATTTTAGCACCTCCCAGTACTTAACTCTCAGGAAGGAATGATTGAAGTTCAGTAAAGAAGTTGGCATTAAGTTTCCAAGACAAATTATTCCAGACTATTGGTTTCATACTAGGTCACAGAAAAGCAATGACACCTAGTTGGACTTAGGAGCATGCTGAGGTGCCAAGGAGCAGGACCAGCCTGTGAAAAACCAGGTTCTCCTGGATCCATGGCAGATAGAGCCATCGAGTTCATCTGCCAGGGTCTTTGTCACATCACTAGGAATCATGTCTTAGAATATTTTCTGTTTTCTCTAAGCACTACAGCTAACAAGAACAGACAAATGCAGGAATTCAGCAGTACCTGGTTTATAGCAAGGAAACAGGGCACAGCTGGATTGGATACATGTTTGTACTCCCATGCCACACTCTTAGAGGAGAATTCCTTGCTTCCCATCACCTGGTTGTTAAAAAGCACTAGAAAGGTTCCCAAAAATGTTTGCTGTGGCCTCTACAAACCTCTGTCCCTCAGGATCAGAGCTTCCCCCTTGGGCCACTGCATGGCACTAACTCTCAGGAATGTGATTTCCCGTCGATACCCAGACCTTCAGGGCTACTTTGAGACCTGTCTAGTCCTGGAGAGACAGAAGCCAGACGGAGTTGGAAGAATCTGTAGCACAGGTGACACAGAAGGCACAGCTGCTGGGCACCAGTGGGCGTGGATCCCCCCAGCCCGGATGGGACGGACACGGGACACAGCACATTCCGGTCTGCTCCACGGCGCAGCTCTGCAGGCACAGCTCTGGCATCTGGTCTTAAAAAGCAAATATTTAAACCCCTGCAAAGCTCCTGCTACTGTACTCCAGCCAGTCACAGTAACTGGAAAAAGCTCCTAAATTATAGCTTGGCTGCCTCAGAATGATGGCATAACCCGCCTTGATTTACAGCCCTGGAGCCAACCTGAAAGGTTTGCTGTTCTTGCAGACCTTCAAAGCTCACCATTAGAGTCTCCATCCTACTTATCTGAGTTTGTCTAGCAACTGGAAGAAGCACTTGGACTATTTCTGAGCATTATTTTCATGTGGTGCAAGAGAAATTGGTCCTGTGGCTATAATCAGATTACTTCTTGCCAATGACCCTGTGTAAAACCTCTGTGGCACTCCCTGTTATTCCCTAAGAAATGCCCATTTTACTTCTTTTCCTGCATCCAAAACCACGGATCATTTTATATATCCACGTTTAACTTGTATACATTTTTTTGCAGGATTTTAATAGGATTTGTCATCATCTATAAAGCACCATGAAATGTAATATTTTCCCCAGAACAGGGTGTGAAATTTGTCTACCTTATCAGCAATTTGTGTACAACTCGCTTCTTGGATTAAGTGTTTGACTCACTGAATAACTTCTCACACTAAGTCTATCCAATTGGCATGTTAGGAAACACATGGCTCTTTTTTCTTTTTCTAGTGGTAGTCGTAGCCTCAGAAGGGATACATGGCATTTCATTGTGCATGCATATGTTTATGCTTAATTGCTGGAGCTTAAGGAAGAACATAATGTCTAATTCCCTGCCTGAGTGGCTTTATTGCACTCGAGGCACAAGCATGCAGCTACAGTACCGAGACATGGAGAAGCCTTGCACACAACTCAAGATCCTGAAGATGCACAAACCAGGGCGAGAAATGGTCCCTGCTCAAGGAGTTCATGAACAAAAGAAAAATAAGGACAGTGACTGGCACAGACTAAGAGTTCCACATCAGCATCTGTGACCAGGAGCAGTGTCAGAGCACCAGTGACCTGCAAGTAGCAGATTACCCTCACCCAAAAGATCCCCAAATGCAAAATATTGGGTTATTTCTAGGTTTGGGGCTTGTTCTTCTACTGAGAGAGCAACTTCCAGGAAAAAAAAAAAAAAAAAGAAAAAAAACTAAACCCAAGTGTGTTCTGATGATTGCCCCAGACTATAATTTAGTCTTGTACCTGCAAGTTTCAGGTTTTGTTCAAGTACATAATGATGTGGTGGAATGCTTCCCAGCAGTCCCCCAAAACATTCTCTGTAATAACAGAGAGATCATTTATTGGAGAGAATGAGCAGATTCTTGCATAAGCCTCTTTTGTATGAGAAGTTTCAAGGATATGAAAGCAGCAATTATTCTCACCTTGGCTAATACAATTAAGAAATTCAGAAGTACTGAGAAAACTGTGGTGCAATTAGACTTTGAACACCACCTAGCTATGAATTGTCATTTGCCAGCGAGCTATAGTTAGATCAAATTAAATCGGAGATGAGGGGAATGATCTGAAAGCAGTCAGAGGCAGTGGGGCAGGGTTTTCACTGCACTTTGTTACAGAGCTGGATCCGAACCCTCTGTCAACCATGACCATGAGTTATAAGCACTTGGCCAGTTTTTAGAGGACTAATCAGGTATTTTTTGCTAACTTAGGCAGAAACATTACATTATTTTAGTGATAACTGCAGAACTAATTCTACTCCCAGATGAAAGCAAAATTGTCTTAGCTAATAGGAAAAGTAATGCTTAACTTAAATCTCTCATGCTGACTCCAGGTTTTGTGAAAGAGGGAGGCTGCTTCTAACAAGAGGATCAAAATTTGAACAATTTGCCTTTGATATGAGGTAGAAGAAGCCCTTGCAGGATTACTGCAGCTTAAATGTCATCATTAAGAGACAAAGCAGTCCTTGGATAAGCACTGCATTAACTTTAAGGCAAAGGCATGGACTGCAGAAGAGCACAGGCAAGAGCAGATGTCCAGAAAAGAGGACCGGGCAGGAGAGAGCGAAAGAGCAGACCAGAAGAAGAGGAGACAATACAAAAATCATTGCTGTTGACAGAAAGGAAATGATTTCTTCAAGATGCTCATGAATGGTGGAAGTATCAAGAGGTTTAAGCTTACAGCAAGAAGGAGTTTGATGATGATGATGATGATGATGATGATGATGATGATGATGAGAGTGAGAAACTCCAGGTGGCTGGGGAGAGTGAGGAGCCTTCTTTGGACCCATCCCTGGCAGATGTTTGTTCTGACAGATTTCGCCTCAGCAGAGAGGGAGTGGGTGTCCCCTGAGAAGGCTGTGATTCCAGCATCCTGTTTCTTGTGAGCATGACACTCCTGAATACTCTGAGGATTTTGCTGTTTCTCCCAACACTGCCCAGAGTAAATCAAACCACCTCCTGCTGAACCCACCGAGCAGGACAGGGCGTTGCAGGGGTGACCTCACTGCGGCCTTCCAGTACCTGAAGGGCACTTCAAGGAAAGATGGGGCAAGACTCTATCTACGAGAGCCTGTAGTGACAGAACGAGGGGGAACGGGTTCAAATTGAAAAAGAGTAAGTTTAGATTAGATATTAGGAAATAATTGTTTACTGTGAGGGTGGTGAGGCACAGGTTGCCCAGGGAAGCTGTGGATGCCCCATCTCTGGAAGTGTCCAAGACCAGGTTGGCCAAGGCTTGGAGAAATTTGGCGTTGTAGAAGATGTCCCTGCCCATGGCAGGGGCTTAGAACGGGTTGATATTTAAAGTTTCTTCCAGCCCAAATAATTTTTTTTCTGTGGCTCTGACTGGTCAGATATTAACAGGGTCCTAACAAAGATAACAGAGGATGACTGCAAGTGGCAGGGCTCATGGAAGTAGCAGGTTCATGTTTTATTCCTGCACCTAGACCTCTCCTGGCCTGTCCTGACTCAAACTGGTTCTCATAGAGTCACAGAATTATTTGGGTTGGAAGAGACCTTGAAGATCATCTTGTTCCAAACCCCTGCCCTGGGCAGGGACACCTTCCAGTATCCCAGGTTGCTCCAAGCCCCATCCAGCCTTCAGTGACTCCTGCAGGGCAGCCCTGCACTCAGCAGCCTGAGGAGCTTTACTCCTTCTCTTCTTACTAATAAGTTTCCCATCACTTACTCCTCCTATCGCACAGTCAAGCCTTCTTGGGGGATAAAGCATGGGGATAAAACTCTCACCACACTTCAAGCCCTTTAAAAAAGAATTTATATCCACAGTGTAAAACAAACAGCATTTCAAACTCATTTGAAAAGACAATTCAGTGAAAATCTGGATGACTCCTGTCTTTCAGTTGGCTTAGTTATACTTGGTTGCATTTGCTATAGTGTGGATACAATTTCAGATTTCGCTGGGGAGGTTTGCAAACACAAAGCTGCCTGTGCAGGGTCACTCAGCACAGCCTCTCAAAGAACCCCCTGTCCTGAGCTCCAGCTCTGCTGCTGCCAGAGCCCAGCCAGGGGATGCTCCTGCCAGCTCAGGATAGCTGTCTGTCCACTTGCTCCAAGGCCTGCCAGCTTGGACAGCTTGATCCTGCGCTAACCCCAAATTTCTTTGGAATGGAAACTTCTTTTAGTGCACGGGGAACTCAAAGTATGGGGGTATCACTCCATCCAGATCCCCACCATGAGAGCAGCTGATGTTGTGCTCCTTTCCCAGCTTCCCCAGGATCTCGATGGTAGCACAACTTGTGAAGAACATTTCTTCATCATTAGCAAGAGAGACCCAAGAGGTCTGCAAGTTTGTCCTGGATAATCTCCCTCCTTATTAACAGCAGACTGACACAGGCATCAGTGATTCACCTGTAGTTAAATGGGTAAACTGCTTAATTTACAACAAGGGATTTATCTGGGAAAGAAGGAAAATAATTTCATGCCTCATTGGTTTTCTGTGGTCCCATTACACCAATGGATGATGCTTCCTTTATATCAGTCAAATATGAAGTAGGGGCTCTTGAACTCCTGCCTACAGAAGGATGGAGGATCTGGCCCAAGCTTAGTTTCAGTGCTAAATATCTTCTTTCTTTTCCCAGAAATCTGAGGATCTACAGATTACAGTCACCACAGCTGACAAACCTGTAGTACCCAAGCAAAACAAAGGGCCCCTCAAACACCTCCTTGTCCCTGCTCCCTGAGAGTGAAGGCCCCAGACACATCCAGGGGTCCCCTCCACCTGCGCAGAGCCACGTGTGGGTGGGCTGGCTGGAGCAGAGCAGCAGGAAGACAAAGGAAAGGCACTTCAGTAGCCTGAGGAATACCCACCTGCTCTAGCATCAAAGGCGTGCTGCAGAGGGGAGGTGTGAGAGCTTTTCACAGGAGAGGCTGTCAAGATCTTTTTATGACAGCAATCGGCACGGAGAGGCTGTGAGCGGCTTTGTCCTCCCGTGCAGTTGTACAAACAGCTCAGTACTCAGCTCCACAGCAGCAAAATGACTCAGGTCTCCTCTTCTCCGCTTTGATGTGCCGAGAATGTGTTGGAAACTAATAATGGGTGAACCTGTACCAGGAGCCGGTCCCTCGCTGGGGACTCTCTCTGGGGAACGTTCCTTCAGCTGACATCTTCTCATAAGGCCTGGAGGAACCACGAGATGGGACAGAAATCAGCCAGAGCATTCAAGCCTGCTCAGGGAATGACCAGTGGTCTCATACGGACACAAGGCCTCCCTTTGTTCACAAAAGTCATACCGCCAGCTGTTGCACAAATGCTGCACTCAACAGACAACCTCCCTTTGATATTGCTGATGTATTACATGTTAACACAACACCATTTTGTGCATTGATTAGCAGGAACCCCAGCACCTAAGGATCTATTTTAGGAGATTAAAAATACACAAGGCGTTTCACACTTCACTTACATTTGTAAGATGAACAATTGCCACCACCTTAAAATAGTTCACAAGCACTTCACTTGGCAAGTTTTTTCCACTTCACCCAGACAGGCATCTCCTCAACAAGTGTGCCAGGATCAGCCAAGCCCCCTTTTGTTCCACAATGCTCTGTGCATTAACTCACAGCTTTGCTTGTTGCTCTCCTGTCTTCGTTCCCTTATTCCTGCTGCCCCTGCAGCCCCAAGAGCAAGCCTGAGCACTTGTGGACCTCCCAGCACTGCTCTGAGGTGGCCCTTGAGCTGCTGCGAGCAACAACGCTGCAGACACTCCAACCTGCAGGTGCAAGGGAAAAAGAAAAATAATTAAAAAGAAGAAAAGGAAAGAATCACACCGGTCACCCATCCTTGCCCCCATCCACACAGGCATCAGAGATGCCAAAGAGCAATCCGACTGTCCTTCCCAGTTTGAAAGAATCACACCTGTCACCCATCCTTGCCCCCATCCACACAGGCATCAGAGATGCCAAAGAGCAATCCGACTGTCCTTCCCAGTTTCAGCAGAAAGGTTTTAGCCTTCAGTGTGGGCACAGTGAAGACACAGCATTGGCTTCTTCTCGGTGCAGAGCTCTTTCTGCCATGAATCACTGTTTCCTGATTCACCAGCAGCTGGCTTTCTGTGTGCAGGGATTCAGAAGCTAACCTGTGACGTGCTGCACCCCCGGTATGATTTCGCCCAGCCCACTTTCTGGGGTGAGCAAATAAATCACAGCCTGGTTTGGGTTGGAAGGGACCTGAAAACTCACCCAGTTCCACCCCCTGCCGTGGGCAGGGACACCTTCCACTGTCCCAGGTTGCTCCAAGTCCCATCCAACCTGGCCTTGGACAGTCCCCAGGATGGAGCAGCCAAAGCTTCTCAAACATCCTCGGTGAAAACCAAGAGAGGAGGGAGCAGCCATGGCCACTGCTCTCCCTCTGCTTTGGCCAAGGCAGTGGGTCCAAAAACGTTTCCAAACCAGGGTCTGATGCCAATGCTGATGTAAACAGCTCCATTACACAACATCACCTTCAGGGCTGTGACAACCAACCATGCTGGGAAAGTCCCTCAGAACTCAATAATCACCTCAGAGAGTTCATCTACAACCCACGATAAAGACAGGAGCCCCCTGTCTTCTACTCTGCACCCTTTACTCTGAGCTCCCCAAGATATACTGAATTAAATTATAAAGACCTTTTTCCAGTCCAGCAGAGGAAGATTTAGAGCAGCAAACCACCTGGATATATTTCTGAATATATTTTTTATTGCAGTATGCACAAAGAGGACAACCCCGGTCTTCATTTTGATGAAGATATCAAGGCAGACAAGGTTTTTCTGAGTTTTTTTCCTGTGAAATCTCAGCAGAATTGAGATGTGCTGTCACAACACTGAAAATGGCCTCTGAGAGATGAACATTCCCATCAGACCCAGAGGACAGGCACAACTGTGCCTCCTTCTTGATGGAGCCCAGCACCAAAGCCCAACACCACAACAAAAACGGAATCTGATGGCCCCACAGGCAGGGTGCTGCAGAAGCATCCTGATGAAGACACCAGCCCTTGTCTATGATTTTTTGGTTTTTGGACAAAACCTGTGATTTTCTGAAATCACTTTTATCACAACCTCCCCCCGGCCCCATCCTCTCTTATTTCCTGCAGCTGATGTTTTACGTGTGACCTACAGGCCAAGATTATGCAGTCTTGCCCTTGAGGCCAACAGACTTGACTATGGGAGGCAACAAGGTCCTTCTGAACAGAATAGTTTGGAAAACCCAGTGATGGAGCAGAGTAAACCTTGCAGCTTGTTCAATACCCACAGCCAATTTCAGAAGTTGCTCCGAAGTGAATAACAGGTCAGATGGGCGCTTGTCAGGTTCTTAACTCATTTAGGGTGGGTACTTCTTCCTGATGATCTATGAACAACACGGGAGGGACTGATATTCCCCAAAAAGACCCAAACCAAAGGCCGTGAGAAAATCCTCACAGCCACGTACTGGCACAGCAGCTCTGTGGGCACATGGCCTGGGTACAATCCTGGCTTTCCTTTCACTCTGAGGGCAACAGGCACCTCCATTTCCACATCAAAGAGAGCAGCTGCCTTCACAAACCACACCAAACCACATCACACCACGGCTGCCCTTTCATTTCCTGCAGAGGTGTCCTGCCAGTAGCCCCATTTCTCAGCTGGAGTGACCTGGGGGATGCTGACCACAGCTCAGCTGACTTTATTTTGTTCCCCAACAACTTCTGCGGGATGAATTTCAGTTCCTGTGGAGGAGGAGCACTGTCCCAGCTGCAGCAGGCATGCCTGTCCCTTCAGGCTGGGGAATGGGACACTGAAGGTGAAGGCAGGAGCTGCTGCTGCTGAACCCTGTCAACCCTTCAATCCAGGCTGTCTAGCTGGGATCCTAAGGAGGACAGGAATGTAATCCTGGGCTCTATCAACTAATACACCTAAGCCGCAGGAATTAACTATAATTTACAAGTCTTTAAAGAAACACACAAGAGGCCAAGCCTTTCAAAAGCACCCGAGGCTGTTCTGAACAAAGTCTCATTGACTTTGGGCAGCCATTCTGCTGCTACGTGCTGCAGGTGTCTCCAAAAATCCTACCCAGAGACACAATGCAGCTGCTTTCTGCTCATGGTTACCTTCAGCACAGCAGCTGGATGCTGCAGGATTTCATGCAAAGGTTTTCCTTCATTTCTGACACATCTCAGAGCAGGATCTCCCCCTGGCAAGCTCTGCAAGGAGGCACCAATGTGAGCAAAGGCAGAGCTTCAAAAAGAAATTCATCCAACACTGTTCCAGAACTGGCTGATTTGGCCAGTATAAAAATGGTCATTATTTAACCAAGGTTACAACTGGAGGGTCTCAAAAAGAACTGTCCACGTGGTGGGCTGGGCTGGCACCTCACAGAGACTTCTCCTGGGCAGTGGTGAGGCACCAACCCAACCTGCTCTCAGACTTTGCTGCTGCCTCTCCACTAGAAACCTTGAATTCTGAGTCCCAGGGTGCAAGTCTGGAGGAATTTTGGTGCAATCAAAGTGTTGAGGGATGGGTACTACTTCCCTTGTTTGGAATAAAATGCCAGTCTGTATCTTCAAAGTGGGTCTTCAGCCACAGTGATCCTCAGATACAACAGCATATTTGCACTAACAAACAAAAAGGAAATTAAATGTTCCTGCTGTACCTGATATCTACAGATATCTGCAGATGGCTGAGGCGCAGGTTTCCACAGAGCACTCAGGGGAGATTCCGGAGTTTTGCAGCAATGCCACAGTAAAACAAAAAATGAAAAAGAGAGAGCAACGAGCAGGACTTTCCTTCACGGCCTTTTCACTCCCACTCCCTATCTGCTGCTGCCAAAATCCTGCTTTGGCTCCGGCTGTGGACAGGGCTCCCCCCTGGCAGCGGGAGCACCAGGGGCACAAAGGGTTTTCCTCAGCTGGGCAGGAGGACAAAGGCGTCCCCAGCAGCAGCACTCGGCTCTCCTGACAGGCACCTGCAGCCGTCGCTGTGCAGCACAAGATGTCGTTGCTGTGCTACTTTTGTCCCTCCTGCCCATCCCTGCTCGCCTCGCTGGGAAAAGCACCACCTTTCCCACTCGAGCGCCGGAGTGAGTGCTCCAGGCTCTTCCCTGGCAGTTCTGGACAGGCTTCTCTTGCCAAAACAGCAGCCTGGGAGGGAGGTACCCACGGTCTGCTCTCGCCACTCGTGCCTGGATGTGAGCAAGTGTCTGTGGGTCCTCCCGTGCCACGGCCACAGCCTGGACGCGCAGGACGTGCCCAGCAGCACCTCAAAACACGAGCTGGCTTGTGTGTGGACTTTGTCTTGCAGGACCTCGAGAGCAGGACAGCCATGCAGAAAGACTGCTCACATGAGATTGCCGGGATGCTGTTTCCTATGGAAAAGGGGGTAGGAATAAAACCCACCTGTCTCACTGCTGCAGCTGGAAGCACGTGATTGTGCAGGACCAGTGTGGAGGGGTGCTCTTCGTGTCAGTGCTCTTCCTAGAACACACTGGAAATGAGGATTTTTAGAGCTGTGGCTAATTCTGACTCTTTACCAGCCCCTGAGCTTCACTGAGCCACAAGAAGAGGTGCCTGCAAAGGTCAGCAGCTGGCCCACGCCCATAGATGAGAAGAGAAGACAAGACAGGACTGTTACAAGGGCTTCAGCTGAACTTAAAACCTCCTGTAGCTGCCACAAGACCTTTCACATCCTACCTCTGGATAAATATAAGACATGGAAGTTCTGTTTGGGAATGCCTAATTTAGCACAAGATTGGGAATGCAGTGCCGTGGTGTAAATAACCAGACACAGGTCTCCTGTATGTGTGGCAGTGACCATCCTTTCAAAACCTATTTGATTCCAGGGGCATTTCACACACTCCAGGAAAAAACTGCACTGCTGATACCACTGTAGGTCTGACAATATTTGGGATTTCTATTGCTCAGCTTGATGTTTTTTCCCTCTATAATATTCATACCTTTCAATGTTCAATTTCTTTGCCAGAAGTACCTGTCCGATGGCATTTACTTCTAAAAGAACTTGTGCAGCAGCTACAGTAAATCCCAGCACGGATTTTCCCACAAAATGGATTTCATTAATGAAAACCCCATTTCTTCCTAGGATGTCAGGTCAGGGAAGTTTTCCAGCGTGGATCTAATCCACAGCCCTTCAACTCCAGCCCAAGCGCTTGACCACATGATGGTGTTGGACTTGTACCAAATTCACACCAAGAAGTTTCAAACAGTTTTTAAAAATCTAAGTGCTGCTCCTAGGATGCGGGGTACAGAGCCTTCCCTGAGGGCTTTCATGGCAGAGGAGCCCTAAGGGCCAGCACAGGGGTTGGATGAAATATAAATGCAGGTATCTTGGAGTCAGGCTATTCCTTTGAGTGTCTCAAGCACCCTTTAGTGAACTCCCTGCCAAACTCTTAGTGGTGCCACAGGTCACTTATTTGTAAATCTTGCTTATATCTGATGAATTAAAGGCTGAAGTTTTGCACATTCACTTCTGGAAAACCAGAAGTCCTTTAAGCAGCAGGAGGAAGATCCGTAGCCTCCTTGCTCCTCTAAATCCCCACTCACAGGAAATAAGCAGCAATTCAGCATCCTTTTTAACAACCTGCCAGAATCCCAGAGGCGCTTTACATCCCTGGTCCCACCCTCGGACAAGCGGCATGAAATGAAACAGCCCATAATCCCAGGCCTGACCCAGCGTGACAAGGAAGCCAGAGTCCCTCTCAGGTTCAGCACTGCGCTGCTGGCAGCAGCTGCCACCTCTGAAAGCTTTTTTGGAAAGAAATGAGATTCCCTTACTTGCTTTGCCAGAAGCAAGAGGCTCACGGCGTCAAGAGCAGAAGCACTTCTGCAAAGGCACCCGAGTCTGCCCAGTGACAATCTGGGGACCCTGTGGCTGTCCTGGAGGTGCTGTTTATAAAAACACCTCATGTAGAAATGTGAAATCACCCCAGTGCCTGTGTGACAGTCTCCAGACCAGAGAAGAGTATGTTGCAAGGACTGCCAGCACCTATTAAGGGGTTTCACTTTACTGGATCTGGCAAACACAAATAAGCATTTGAGCTGAACTAGCTCACAGAGCTTTCGCCTTTGGATTACTTACTAATGAACTCCCCACAGCCCAGCCATTTAATTTCATTAAATTGCCAAGACGGTTCCAGTTAAAGGCCTGGGTCAAGTGACACACTGCTGTTTTTCCAGAGACCTCATCGGGAAAAGGCACATTCCTCTGTTTAAACAGATACCATTTTATAAATATCTGCTTTGTGCAATTAACCTAAATGAACTGGTTTTCCCCAGTGTACCATTGGAAAACCCAGCAGGAGTCACAAGCAAGGATCATGCTTTTGGTTTTTGGAATTTTCTGCTTCTGAGGCCAGAAGGTCCCCTCAGACCCTGCTGACACAGAAGTACCATCCCAGCCTCAGTTAACTGGCCACATTTTCCTCTCCCCTTCTCAGATACGTGGACCTCAGCTCACAGAGGTAGGATATTGTAGCTGGGATTTGCACCTGGGCTCAGGAAGGGACCCTTCACCCTGTGGCTGTTTGCAGCCCTCTCCCACTGCTTCAGAAATATAGATTGGACTCCATGGCCCATTAGTTCAGTCCTTTTTGAAAGGCTGGGGTGAAGAAAAAGGGAAGCCATGCAGGCTCCAGGGAAATACTGCCTGTCCTGTTCTCCTCACCGGACAGGCAGCAGGACATTAGGATCAGCTCCTGCACCCCACCACATCCCATAGTTTACAGGCTGGCCCGCAGGCCTCCAGCAGCAAAGGAAGGGCCCCAGTTGCATCCCAGCCCTCACATCCACAGCTGGAGACGGCTGAGCTGAGCCCCGCTGCTGGGCTGCTGAAGCCTCTCTGGCTGTTCTCACAGCTTTGGGACTCAGCCCACAGCCATGTGCACGATCAGCAATCCTCCAGCGGGAGCGCGGGGCCGCGGCCCAGGCCGGCTGAGGGAGTGGAATTTAATTTCCAGAATGGATGGCTGTCAGCACCGCGTCCTCCCGGCGCATCCAACAGCGCCGCAGGACACGCCGGCTCCAGGCGAGGGGCTGCCGCAGCCCCAGATCCGCTTACTCCTAATACTGCTGAGCTGCCTCTTCTCACCTCCAGCTTTAAGATATTCCCTTAAAACAGATTCTTTCCTTCCTGACCCGTTTGGTTGACCACCACCACGCCGTGTCTTTCAGAGAGGAGGCGAGCACTCGGCACAGCCCCTTTGTCCCTCAGATTCCCCCGCTGCCAGCAGGATCTTTGCAACCTCATCTCGTTTGGATGCTGTTTCCCACTGGCAGCTCTCACTGCTGCAACCGGAGCAACTCCCAGAGCCTGGAGCCAGCAGGAATTGCCTTGAGAAAGGGAGCAGATTGATGTTGCAGCTCTCACCAATGCCAGGAAAGTGAAAAAGAGGGTTGAGGCACTGTAGGGTATCACTACATGTGGACAACAGGCAGCAGAGAGACATTTATCCCCACGCAGTAAAGGAACTGCTAAAAGACACGATTTAATAAAAGAAAAAGTACAGGTGTGAATCCCCAGCAGACAATTTTCACACTGGGACCTGTAGATTTCATATAACCGGAAAGTCAAAGAAACCAACAGCAAAGCCAACACCAGCCAGACCTAACCACTGATGCACTGACTTAGCCAAGCTCTCTTGCTTCATTGGACTGGATTTTGGTTCAGGACCGGGACTGTATCACTCTCAGAGAGCTCTCTGCAGATGCTCGTCATTCTCAGAGCAGTTATTGCTGTGCAGATTGCCCTGCATTGTGGAAATCAGAGAAAACAAGGGAAGGTCAATAGTCGATTGCAGTGGGATTGAGTGTGTTTTTCTCAAAGATATGCCCCCCTTCAACCACAAGTTATTTGGCTGTGCAGGGATCACTGAGTAAAGCTTTATGTCCTGTGTTATGTAGGGGGAGAAATGAGCTGGGCACGGGGACCTCTCCCTTTCAATTACAAATTTAGTGAAGAAGAGGAAAACAAAAAAACAAAAAACCAAAAAAAAAACACCAAAAAAAAAAAAAAGTCACAGCTGCTCCGGATCCATCTGGACAGGGAAAAATCAATAGCTTTTAAAAAATGAATAGAGGTGAGACAGAGAAGCTGATGCTGTTGCACCCAGCTTCCATCCCCAGCCCCAGCACGGGGATTGTTGCTGTTGTGGAGTGACAGTGGTTTCAGAAAAATTTCTTTAAAAGTGTGGCTTTGGGCAAGAGGGCCTGACAAGGCCAAGCACAGAGACTGGTCTGGACTCTTCCACATCACAAAAGCATATTTTTCAGTCCCATTGAGGGGTGTGTCTGCATTGATTCTTATTTGCACCTTTGAATTATTCCTAAGGGAAGCATATTTGGTGTCTGAAGGTGACCATTCCATATGCATGCCATGTTTGCCTATAAAAATTACTGAAGCTCTTGTGTGAGTCACACTGAGCCTCCCTAGAGTAAGTCTTCGTCAGCCAAACTTAGAAGGAAAACTGCAGGAAAAGAAGAAGTTTGGAGACTGCTGACAGTAATTATTTGGCCAAGGAGAGACTTCCAGAGACATAGTCAGGATTTCTTTTAGTGCAGTTAGAGATTAATACCCTGAGAAGGATACAATAAATGATCAATACACTGGAACTTGGCTACTTGCACCAAAGGAAAAACTACCTGCTGGGCCTTTTTTCTGCCTCTTCCTCTCTCTTTTTTCCCTTCACAGAAGGCAGCATTTTAAGGAGGTGCATCCTGCACTCTGTGCAGCATTCTGGTGTGCCTGTAACCTAAGAATGAAGGGAAAATCCCGGCTTGGCCACTCCAGTTTAACAGAGCTGTTTAACCAAGAGACCTTCCTCTGACACGTCTGTACAGCAGGCAACTCCTGTCCCGGGCCAAGGAAAGTCCCCAAATTTATCATTCACCCATCTGGGGCTGGATTTACTTCATTAAAAATAGTTAATGGAATGTTAATGGTACTTAATTGTATTCATTGCACCAGTTTTGCTGAGATTTTTTTCCCCTCAATTCACAAAGACGGGACTAAGTGCTAATGTATTGCAAACTTATAACCTGCGGTCATGATTTTAAACACATGTAGAGGTGCTAATTGCATTCAGTTGACACAACTGTAGATGGGAAGATCATTTTTCACACCTTATCAGCGCTGGGGAGGTGATAACTGCATTCAGAAGACACCACTGCTGTTACAAAGGTAATTTCTTGCACTTCATCAGAGTTTAACACATGCTCAGCAATGCAACCAGCCAAAAATACCACACCATCGGAGTTAATGAGGTGCTTGCACGTTTTTTAACAAATGGGAATTGTAAAAAAAATTTCCCCCGTTTCTTTTTAATAAAGAGTAACAAATTCCTGCAGCTGCCACCTTGTTGGAGTTGGTGGCTGCCTGCCTCCGTGCGATTTCTGGGCATGTTCCTAGTGCTTTCTGCTGGATGGATCCCACAGGGAGCAGGGCGGTGCAGAGTTTGCGACCTGCACTACAGGCGAAACAGAGCTCTCGTCCATCTCCAGGAAGAGCTGCTCGTGAGAAAGCCGAAGCTTTTGGCCACATAGCCAAAGATGGATTTGAGATCTGAAGTCACCATTTTGTGCAATTTCAGTGTGCTCGACTGTGCTATAAATGGTTCTCTTTCCCTCCTCCTATGCTTTGAGGAGCCTTTGAGTCTTCCCTAAATATGTCTGTGGTCTTTGATGGAAAATCCTGTTTACAAGGGGCAACATGCTGAGGTTGTTAGGCTGTCCAGGGTAATTTGGACATGCAGCAGATGTGAGGCAGGGCTGGTCCGAGGTAAAAATTCCTACTGAAAGGAGCTTCCCTTTGCTTTAAATAAAGAAACCTATGATAAACCTTTCTGCTGGGAATAAAACTGGACAGTGGGGGAGCCTTACAAGGCTCCTCTGGCAAAGGCAGGCAACTAAATACCTAACTTTGAGAGAAACTATTTCAAAGCAGAGAAAAAGAAATGCATTTCTAATCCCCAAAATATCTGCTTTAGGTGCTTGCCTTGAATGACATGCTGGAATGATGTTAACAAGAAGAAGAGATTTTTAACTAATAGAACCATGAATATTCCTCCACATTACCTCCAAAATCCTTGAGTAAATAAAGCTAATCCAAAGACACAAAGGTAGATTTGCAAAGCAAATTTACCCTGGTAATACCCACGTGTCACTCCTGGGGAGATGGGGCCAATCACCCTGAGCAGATTACCTGGGACCTGAAGCATTGCAGCTCAACAGCACTGCCTCCAGTGCATGTTTTTTATTTTCTTACATGTCCTTTTATTTATTATTAAAGTGAGACTTTCTCAACCTCTCCCCACAGAGGTGGTCAGCTTGTGATCTCTTTCTGTGTTTTTTTTTTCTTTTTTTCTTTTTTTCCTTTTTAATAGATCCTTCCTTTACAGAAAGAATCACAGCTTTTCGTTAACATAATAATAAGAACCTCACTGGTTGCACATTAAAAGCTCACTGCCAAACAGCCTTTTATAGCTGCCCTGCTGCAGTTACCCCGCCCGAGGCTTGAGCCCCAATTCGCACCGGCGATGGCAGGAAATGGGATGACTTTCTTCTTCAGAGTGGCAACTTCATGCCCTTTCCTTTCCCCACCAAAGCTCCCTTTTGTCCTGGCTCCTCCCAATAGACAAGAAACCTCAGCTTTCCCAAGCTCTGGAAGAAATATTAACTTCAGGGGAAAAAAAAGAGGAGGTCATCAGAGGCTTCATTTTATCATTCTCTGTGATGGTTCCCAGCAGAACAGGAGCGGGTGGCTGGCCCCAGTAATTTCCATGTTTAGGAGCAGTTCATCCCCACATTCTTCTCTCCCAAGGGTCCCCACACACCCTGGACCTCCGATTGCAGGCAGCCGCAGTCAGAGCATCCCTCCCGCACATCCCTCTTTGCTCCTCCAGTCTACGGCCCATTATGAACTGTGGATCGTATACAGCAACAGCCCAAAGACACGGAGGGTTGAGAGTGGCCGTGGGTAGGTCAGGCTTCTTTTGGCTTTGTGGTGCGTGAAGCAGACAGAAGAGATTTGCTCCGCAGCATAAATTAACACGATCTTAAGGCAGCAAGCATTGATTTGAATTCAATGACACACCTTCTCAGGGAAACGCTTTTCATGTGAAGCATGTTTTGGGTGGCAAAGCTTGACTAGCACTGTGTGCATGACTCTCGAGTTCAGATGCAGATGGAAAGATGCCGTCATCCCGGGAAGGAGCCGGGAAAGTCTCCGCTGAGCCTACCCACAGTGAGACACGTCTTGCGGCTGCTCATTTCTGCAGCACGGCAGGAGAGATCACACTTGTGGGGAACCCGTGAGTCACCGCCTTCGGCAGCTGGAGGGGTTTCCTCGTCTCCTGAAATGAAAGGTCACTCTTTTGCTGGGCAGCTTTCACCCCTGTCAGCCACAGTCGGGGAGGATCCCTCGCCCCTTCCCTTTGTGGTGCTCCCATCGGCGACCTTGCAAAGAGCTTCCTTTCCCTGCCAGCCCTCTGCAGGAGTTGCCTTCCCCGGTATTAACCTCAGGAGAAAAGGTGTCTTCTGTGCCAGTCTGGGAAGGACACATTTAACTCCCTCCTCTAACACCACCTGAGCTCTGTTTTTTTACACAATTTGACTATGGCTCTTTCCCCAGCTGTAAAAGGGGAAGAAACCTTCTTCCTGTGTTACCCTTAGCCACAGCTACATCTTTATATCTATTCCTTACCTATTTGCAGTTCCAACCAGAAAGCACGATTGTTTCTAAAGCACCTGCAGGCTGTCTGGGCAGTCCAACCTCTTTAGGATAATTAACAAGGCCACCACAGAGCCGTCCATGTCGGTGGCTCCACTCGGGGCCTGCCAGCATTCCCCTAGCACCAGGAGGAACTAATAACGCAGGGGGAGCCGAGGACTCTTCCTCTGGGGGAAGAAGCATAACCCAGCTGACTGCAAGATGAAAATTTACTGCGATATGAAGGGATCACCATGGAAACCTCTTTATTTTATTTCAGCCAATCTTTCAGCGCTGTCACAAGCAATATCACCTTCTCACTAGCCATAAAGAAAAGGTTCCCAGAGAGGTTTTTAATCCCTGCTGGCTGGCCAAGCCATCTGCCAGGAAGGCACATTTTCTCCAGGAAAACCATTTCCTTGACGGTTCTTCTCCTCACCAGGTGTGACTCCACCAGTAAAGGAGAAGGCACTGCTCCGGTCCTGCATTGCTCCTCCTGTGAGGATGGTAGATTTTAACTCTGACAATAAGAACAGGTACAAGCAGGAGAGCCTGTTGTGTCACTGCCACCATTTTTACCTGTCCCCATTCCCCCGTTTCCAAAGGAAACTGCTGTTTTGCCATGCATGTGCCCCTGAGCAGCAGCCTTTGAGGAGCTGCACATCTGGAATGACAGCTCCATTGATCCTAATGCTGAACTGACGACCTTTGTGTGAGTAGGGAAGCAGGATAAACCCAGCAGCTTCTCCATGGAAAACCTGAAATGAGACCGCTTTGAGAAGTCCCACCAAGTGAAGCTCCACTTGAATCTCCTTTGCAGGAACCTAAGACTCAGAAAAAACAAAATAATCTATTTTGGCTCCCAGCTGTGGTGACAAAGGTGAGGAAGGGAACTGCTGTCTCTTTGAATAAACTACATCTGCCCTACAAATACTCCGCAGGAAATGAGCGCTTTGCATGGCACAGACCCATCCTAATCCTGCGCCTGCCACAAGCAGCAGCTTCAAGCTCTGCACATCAGAATAAGAGCTTTGGTTTTGGAAGATCACCATGACCTGAATTGCTGAGGGAGATAAATAGGTCAGGCTTTCCAGACACTTAGTGCGTCACATGTGAGTTTCACTTATATCCTGCACAACGAAAATCTCAATTTACATCCACACTCCCGGGTAAAAAGACTTGAAAACACCATCCTGCTCATTCAGAGGTGTTTCTAAAACGCTCAGTGGTTTGAGAGATGCTGGTGCTGTCCGTGGGACACTCAACAGCCTCTCGCAGTTGTTTCCCCTCTGCGGGGAACGGGATGCTGTGAAAGTTCACCTCCCTTCAAGTGGAGCACAAACCCTGCTGGCAAAGCCTGTCTCCCAGAGACGATATCTCCCGTTCCCCGCTCACGCCTGGATGAGTGCGAGCATCTATTTGCAAATGAGCAGCCTGCCAGAGCCGTCCCACCCCGAGCCCCGCCAGGCGGGCAGGTAATGGCCAGCCCCCCGCAGGGTGCCCGCACGGCCCGCAGCGAGCGCTGTCCTGACGGCCGGCTCCCGGAGCTCCAGCTGATTGCCTTGGCCACCGGGCAGCCGCACATCCCGGTGACCTGATTTGCCCCACCGAACACAAGTGCCTCCAGCAAGGAGGGGTTTGTCAGCAGGCACAGCGCTGGAGCAGGGAGGAGGCTGCGATTAGTGAGCATCCCCTGCCTCCCGCTGCAGAACCGCCTCGCCTCCAATTACTTCATGCCAAGAAACAGCCTCGGATGCGAGCGAGGAAGCAGAATCCCAAAGAGAGCTTGCTTGATGACAAAGCCCTCGGATACACTCAAAGAACAGCAGCTGCTAAAGAAGCATCACCTTGCCCTTTTAGGCAAGGAAATATAATTTGCAAACTTTACATATTCCCCAGGAAAAGAAATCACAGGGAGAATACAGCTGCAAAATGACCCTGGGCAGAAGAAATTGAAGTCCAGAGCAGTCACATGGAGTGGCACATGCACCTTGAAGAGGGCACTAACAAAGAAATTAGCAGCATATTCTGATGCTTTGGAAAAGCTGAGCATTTTCAGTTGATATTATATATATATATATATTTTTTTTTTTACCCTGAATAAATAAATTACAATAGACACATTTAAATAAAATGAACCTGCAAGCCAGCTTCCTTTCTGAGCTTCAGGGTAGATGGCCTGCTAAAGGACCAGCCTTGCTGGCCATGCCTGTGAAGAGGTAACTAAAGCAATCCCACGGGCAGGTGGGCCAGCTGGACCCCCTCACCTTGCAGAGAGGCATCTTCTCAGATGTACGAGAGGATTTTTCAGTTTGTATTCGCTAAATAGCAATTTGATAGCCCAACTTTTTATGATGGATCAGTCATCATGGTTTGCAAGACAGAAATGTCCACCCACTGACTGAATAAATTTAGCCATCCTCATTCCCTATCAGCTCGTCTTCAGCTGAGTTACACGGTACAGCCCAGGACATTTCTAGATCTGCCTCCTTAATAAGCTCATTTCTCAGTACAAACACTGAAGCAAAGTAGGAATTTTCTACCTCTTGTCACCAGGAGCTCGTCCCAGGCCCATCCCAGCTGCCAAGAGGAAGGATGGGGACGAGATGAACAGAAAGTGGGGGGATTCTCTGGAAAACGGCTCAGGATTGCCACCGGTGTTCCACCGTCGCTTCCGCGTGGCAGCTTTAGGATGCTCCATTTGTCGCCTTCTCCTCGTCTGCCTCGTCTGCTCCGAGTGCTGGTTCTTCAGTGCAAGCCCATCTCCCAGTGTAGCTCCTGATGCAGGAACAGCCTGTTCTCAGGCAAGGCCATTCAGTACTTCAGCAATATAAATAACGAGATCTCACGTCTATTTTTGACATGACGTTATTGTGAAGGAAGCCAAGGAATCATTTTTCCTGATGAACTGCAGTTGAGTACTTTTGAGAAAACATGACAATATCACTCACAGCACACATCTGGAGGAAGGGTTCCTGCCTTGAGAATGTGGCAGGCATAGGCTTGTCATAAGGTCAGGTGGAAAGATCTGCCCCAAAACCATTTTTTCCAATAAAATAAACCTTTGAGGGGTAATAATACCAGCAAATAATTTTTAACAAAGAAGCCTGAACAAGCCTTTACAAATCTGACATTTTGAAGAAACTGCAAATTTCTCTTGTTGTTTTGTTTCAGAAATTTGTGGAATTTTGCATTTTGGCACCCATATATATGTTAGATCTTACTGCAATGTCACGCAGGAACTTTTACAATGAAAAATGAGTGCTGCAAAACAAGGGCCAATGTAACCTTTCAGGAGATTCTGACATAAATTTGGATCAATGTATCTTGGAAAATTTAAAAATAATATTTTGACTCCCCGGTTTAATATGTGCTAAATGGTTTTCATATACATCAATCATTGCTCTACAGAGACTTCAGAAAGAGAAATCAGTAGAAAGACACAGAGCCATATAATGCATTTACTTACTACTGTACTTACACAGTGGATTTATGGTGTTGTTACTGTCGGCTTATTTTGCCATAGGTTTCTTTCTGCCTTAGTGTAGAAGTTCATTGGGAAACAACCTGAGGATAAAATCTGCAATAAAGCAATCCATAATAATAATAAAATATTCAAAAGCATGCTTGAAAAATCAGAAAGGACTGCATATATTCATGAGGCCTTCACACTTTTTTTTAAGATGGAAAAATGGTGGAAATGTTATTTGTTAAATGTTTTATTTTAAAAATATTTGCTAAATTATGCCATAGCAGTTAATCTATCATCAGCAATCTGGATGCTATAAATATTAATAATTATTCTTCAATAAGAGAATTAGTAATTCAATAATTAATGGGAACCTTAATATGTACGAATATGTTCATCGCTTTTGCCCATTTTTCCATCTGTCTGGCTGTCCTGCACAAAGCTCCTACAAAGCAGGTGAGCAAGAGCCCGAAGCGGTGCAGTTCCTGAGGGCAGGTGCACAGAACCATCTCGAATCTACTGCAAGGTGCCAACACACAGAAATGTTCAGCTGTGCTCCCGACTTCGAGAGCAGCAGAGCTGCCCACGTGCTTTGGGACACACTCCTTCTGCTTTCACAACGGGAAAACATTTGTCTGAAATACAATTTTTGGGTGCAAGGGTCACAACCTTGTAAAAGAGCTAGTCCAGAAGTGTGGAGGGGAGTGTGCAAACGCTGTGCATCCTTAGCAGCCACGTCCTTAATTTCAGTCTTGCCCCCGCTGTCTTCCCCTGCCCATTTAAGAGCCACTCCTGAGACAGCTGAAAGCTCTCCAAAGGGCTCCTGGGGGAAGGGCTTGCTAAAGGGAGCTGTCACAGAGGGCCTTCAAATGTTTGCCCAGTTCTCCTTTTTCTGCCTCCTGCACATTCCAAGCATTGCAGCGAACATCAAAGCCTCCAGATGGGCTGCTTTCCCCCCAAAGCCAACCCGACCGGTTTGGTTTCCCAGCTAGATTTGTCTCAGGGAGTTACAAGGGGAGATGCAAACTATGAGGGGGAAATTTGGCAGCTTTCTCACACCCCCTCAGAAAAGAAAAGGAAGAGACAAGGCAGCTCACCAAGCATGTTAGACCAGGGAGAATCTAACAAAAGTGAGCTCCGTCTCAATATTTTTTCAGCGCTGCCCCTTCCCAGCCCTTGAACAGCTTTCCCATGGATGCAAATCTTCTTGAGCAGCAGGTGCAGCAGTCCAACACCTGCCAAAGGGATCTAGACAGCACCTGGGAAACACTCTTTGCATTTACTACCCAGAAGAAACAGTACAAAATTGTCCAGATTATAAAATGCTGGCACCTCTCCTTCAAAAGACAGCCTCCTCTCCCATTTTACCGATCCACCTCTCCTGTATTTGTGCCCATCCCATTTCCTCTCAGCTCACCTGACCGGGCACGGAGGAACTCAGCTTGCATTTGGGGCTGAGAGGTGCAGGTTTTGTTGACCGGCTGTTCCTGCCCTCTGCCTGCAAGGCCCGAGGCTGCCCTGTTGGCTCCTGCCGGCTGTGGCAGCCTGTCGGATTCACTGCCTGGTCCTTGCTCACCGTGTCTCACCCAGATCTTTAAACCAGCACAGCGGCAGCACTACCATCATGCTTTGATGTTAGAGAGGTGCTTCACTTCTCAGGCATCGCCCCTCAGGCATTTCCCTATTCCATATGCATCCTGGATACCAGAATGGCCAAAACATCGCTGAGACCCATCTACAGAGGGCTTTGGAGGCATCTTCAGCCTGTCTGCAGCTCCCGTCTATCCCTGCAGTACATCATGTCCTCTCTGGGAAGGACACATTCCCTGCCAAGGTGAGTCTTTTATTCCACAGAGACATGTGGTCTAGAGAAAGGCAGGAAGACACAGAGGAAAGACAGACAGAAAAGAAACAGAAGAGAAAAATTATCACAGTGTGGAACTAGACAGGAGACGCTCACTTAAAGGATATAAAAAACATTGGAGAAGAGAGATGTCATCCCATCATATTTAGTCACAGGAAAGCTGCCTGCCAAGTGAAAGCCGAGCAGAGAGCACTGGAGAGGGCTGGCTACAGCAAGAACCACAGCTCCCAGTGACAAGGGTGCGGTACAAAGCCACTGGGATTAGCTCAGCTGGTCAGAGCACGGCGCTAATTTGGCCAAAGTTTTGTGTTTGATTTCTCTATGGGCCATTCACTGAGGAGCTGGCATTTAGGATCCTCATGAGCCCCTTCCAACTCAGAATATTCTGTGATTCTGTGAAATTATCCTTAGTGGGAGCCTCTCCCTGTGTCTGCACTGCCCACAGGAGCTGAAGGACTGTGCTCAGTAGTTTTGTACAGCTGCCACTCCTAGGGTGAAGCTCCTCTGTCAGGGGTTTGGGACAGGAGTCCCCAGCCTGCACACCAGGGCAATATCCAGCCATTTGTAACTATTGTCTCCCTCCCTGTCTGAGGGTGACGTGCCACACGGACAACCCAGGAGCTCCCCCCTTCTGGACAGAGCTTCCTGGCCCCTGTCCCAGCACGGCTCTTGTCACCACAAGATGAGGCAGACGAGCAAATTCATTAGCAGGGGCTCGCTTTGCACCAAGGCTCCCTCGTTTTTAGGCAGCATAAACCACTCCACCAGCACCAGCCAAGGCTGGATCGACCCGACAGAGATGTCAACACAGCATTTCCATCCGTGTCACCAGGGAAGGTATTTCTCTTTGAAACCCATCCCAAACATTTAATCTCAAGGTGACAACCGGAAGCAAAGCTACCAGGCACGCACAGGTTAAAGACTACAACAGTATTTCCCCAAGTAATGAGGAGAGAGCAGCCCGACTGGGTGTGGAGAACACCAGGGGGAAGGAATAGAAGGACTTGTGACGATCTGAAGCTGGGCTCTTGCAAATCAGTAGGAGATGGACGTTAAGATCACTGAAGATTAAATTTTATACTGGCTTTAACCCCCTGTTGCCAAAGACCATGTGAAGCCTGCACAGCTGAAGCTGGGGAGTTATCTGATAAATTTATTAAAGTGCACCCACGCCAGTCACAATTTAATGAACAGATTATGCACTAGTTGGACACATACATGGAGAAACAGTCCCACCTCTCTCCAGAATAAATAACATTTCCCAGTTTTAATTGTGCCCTGATGTTATAACGATCACAACTAAACTGGGTAATCATTCATTAAACATGAGCTAATCCCATGTCCTGCTATAATTATTATTGTTTCCTGAAAATATTACATGTAGTAAAGTACAATAAGTGCAAATTGAAATATTGCTTTTGGAAGGTTATTTATTACTACCTTCAGCTGTAAACATTTATAACTGAAATTTATTAATCCATGGCCTCTTCATATAAATATTTTATGTTCAGCCTCAGGGATCTGCATCTTCTCCTTTAAATGTCTCAGTCTTGGTGTCTGCACCAGCAAAATAATGTAAAATTTGCCCATCATGCTGTTAACACAAGGCAGCATCACGAGTGCTGCTTGTTACCTGCACAGTCACACACTCACAGAGCCCTGGCATGGCTTGGGTTGGAAGGTACCTGTCCTCTACTCCCACCATCCCTCCTGCCCGGGGGTCAGGGCTGGGCTGCTCTGTGCCGTGCCCAGAGCTGATGGAGATGTGCAGAAAGCGATAAAGAGGTGCTTGCTCAATCCCAACCTCTAAATTATAATAAATCATTTGGGTTTCCATGGCACCCGTCCAGAAAAGTTGAAGGAACTGAGACTGAAGTAGCTGATCTGCTAACAAAAATAATGTGTGCTTTTCAATGATAAATTATAATTTCTACAGTGGAGGCACTGGAAGAAGGCCAGATCCATATCAATCCTTTCAAAATGAACTAATGGTTCTCCCAAGACTCCCAGTCCCTCCTCACACTACCAGGAAAAAGCATAGATCCTTAGGGAAAGCAGTGGAGCCTCTTGATGAATATAATATGCGAAGGGTGAGCCAGCATGAGTTTGCCAGGGAAAAAAAAAAAACCCACCCTGTCCTAAATAATCAGAATTTACTGAAAGGAGAAGCAAAGTAATGGCTGAGGGATAGGCAGGAGATATCATGTGGGCTCTCAAAGGAGCTTTGTCTTAAGTGCCCCAGAAGAGTATTAACCCTTGGAGCATGAAGCAGGAGCGGGTGCTTTCAGCACTCACTTTCAATTACCTGCACCCAGGGACTGCTGAGCCTGTTTGCCTCCGGATTCCCCATTCCACAAACGGATAAACACACTCGCAGGTGCCTCTTCCCATCTCTGCCTGCTCCCATCTGATATTGTCTCCCTTCCAACCCCTAGAAACTGGGAATAAAACCTGAGCAAAGCCTGCCTGAAAGATTACCACCAGCCCCCAGCTCTGCAGGTAAAACCCCCGTGCAACAAAACAGGACCGAGTCCCTAAAACCTAGGTAGGGTTTTTTTCCCTCTTGTTTGATTTCTGAGCAGTCGTTTATGACAGAGTTTTTAACGCCCTTGAGTACTCGGTGCTGCATCACTTACAGTATGTAAGGGGTATTGATCTCTCCAAGTTTATCCTTTTAAATGGTTCCCATCAAGTGCCGGGAAGTCAACCAGTTTGAGCTGTGTAGCTCATCTGCAAAACTCAGGATGAAGCGATTGAGTCTACTCAGAAAATGGGGGTTTATTTGTTTTTTTTTCCAGAGGGAACTCGAGTGTGCTTGTAGTCGTTAAAACACGATGTTTGCATGCCCTTAAAAATCATTTTATAGCTGTACTGAGTGTCTCCAAGCATTAAATATGCTTTATAAGTAGTTGGCTAACTAGCTGGGTGTGCTGTAAAGGCAGTAGTAAATAAAACAATAAGACACTAAATATCAGCTCTATTTCATTGCCAGGGATACCTTTTCAGCCATGCAGCAATTCCCAGTGTTGAAAACCTTGATTTTTGCTTCTCCCACTACATTGTGACTAGAATTCTACCTATCTCGTAAAGTTATGCTAAATACCTCTCACCTGTTAATCTGATTACCCTCCCACAAAGAGAGAACATGACTGATAGTGAGCAGGTAGAGACATTTTCTGAGGCTGGGAATTCACTTCCCAGGCCTATACATTCAGAGATGTTATTAAAGCTGATGCTGCTTGGTTTGGATGAGGTGACACTAGAAATCTGTTTGTTGTCACTTACCGTGGGATTGCAAACATTGAGGCGCTTTTTGCGTCACCAAACTTTCCCTGGACAGAGGCGATTTTCCTGGAAAACTCATCTCACTCAGCTGGAGAAACCTGTGCTTTGTAGCCGGTAAAAAGGGCATCTGCAAGGAGAAGGGAAACTGGGGGAGTGCTAAGGGCAGCTGTTCAGATTAACCCTTCCTACATTGTTGTATTTATGGCACAGCAGAGGCTGGAAACAGAACCCTGTCCTTCACCCCATCTCTGTGCCTCTGAAATCTGCTGGCTTAGAATGAGTGTTCATAGGGAGTGGGAAGGAGAGAGAATAAGGAAGAGAGAATGAGAGAGAAAAACGTCACCCATGAGATAGTTTGGTTTGCTTTTGGTTTTTTTTCAATTTTCTGTAACTATTTCAGGATTTTCCTTTTTATTACCACAGGATAGGATGAGATCCTGGCAGGAAGAGAAAAGGCCCACTCTTCAGGGAGTGAAGGCTGTACTTGTGCCCATCCCAGGGCCTGTCCTGGGGATAAGGACACCCAAATGGAGCAAAGCCATCGGCAGCAGGTACCAGGAAGAGCCTTTCTGCCTCCTACACTGAGCATCTCTTCTTCAGCCATCAGAGATGCCTGGTGGTTACAGACCCCAGCCCAGGAGGGAATCCCAACCCAATTGAACAAAACAACTCAAAAACCTGAAGCAACCTTGGCAATCCCTCTGCAGACAACTTTCCTTTAAAATCATGGAATCATCGTGTTTGGAAAGGACCCCTAAGACCATCGTGTGCAGCTGTGATACCGGCATTAACCCACGACCCCGAGAGACATCCCCCAAATTCCTTCAGGGATGGAGACTCCACCCCTGCCCTGTACTGCAGCGCAGACAAAAACACGGCTCAGAGGGAGTTTGTCAGAAGGCAGGAGGGTGAGCTGAGGCAGGACAGCAGGAGATGACACCTGGCCACCCAAGCACCCGCTGAACGTGACCCTGGTGTGGCTCACAGCACTAAAATGTGCCAGCTCTGCTGTCAGGATGAGCTCTGTGCTCCTGGGATGAGTGCTGGCACGGAGCTGCTGAGCTGCCCTGTCATGGAGCTCTGCTGTTGCTAAACCCCATCCATAAATCAAAACGGGAGGATTTAAACCAGGACAGAGACATGACTGCAGAGTGCCTGATATCTGAGATCAATATTCATTTTACAAACCTCTCCAGAAGAGTTCTTTAATTAATTGTTGGAATTAAAATTAAAATTGACCCCTCAATTTGTTTCTGTGGCCTTTAAATCAATTTTCTTTTCTTTACAAATCATAATTTTCAGACCGGAGAATGCAACAACATTTCTTTTTTTTTTATTAAGTATTAAAAAAAGGTACCTACGCTCTGAATATATTCTAAACAGGACTCACATCCAGCATCTCCCACTTTAATCTAAAAGAGGGGAAATATTTTTCCAATTACAAGCTGATAAAAAGCGTTTACCCAGCTCGGCTTACATCCCACATGCTCACACTGCTCCCCACTTCCTCCCTGCCAGCCTTGGTGCCCAAGTCCCCATTTCTCAGGCCACTGATGAAGCCACATCACCACCACAGCAGGGAGCAGAAATGCCTGTGCACCACCACATCCATGGCTCCCTTTCTTTTCCCTTTTTTTAACCAAACCTTAAGTGGCAGCAGAACCGTGTCACTCGTCACCAAATGGACAGAGTCCCCTGTTTTATGGTGTACCTGCCATAGCTTCACACTTTTACAGAATTTATCCTCAAGGCAAGGAGGAGTGAAAATAGTATTCAAGGGGGTTTGCTTAATGCCACTGACCTCCCAGTTTGTGCAGGCTGCAATTTCCCAAGCTCTCAACGTGGGCTTCGCAATCCGCCTGCTGCCTTTTCCCACATATTGTCCTGCATTCCCTCGTGCCCATTATTTTGCTTTCAGAGAACTGCTAAAAATCCCAAATTAGATAAAGCTGGGTTGTTTTCCTTATAGCTGGCAGGCTGAGTACACCCTCCCAGTATTTTACAGCTTGGTCCTTACTTAGCCTGTTTCTCTGGGAGTGCGAGCAGCTCCTTCCAAGCTGGGAACGCTCTCAGGACGATGCTGGATTAAGCAGTGTGATTTCCCACCCAGGGGGGTTACCTGAAGAGGGTGGCCAGGATGGTCAGTGGAGTGTTCCTGCCAGCAGGAGCAGCCTCTGTGGGATCACCCTCGGCTGGGTCACACCTCGGCAGCAGCACGGGGCTTCCCTGCTGACCAGAGCCGTGAGCGGGTCGGTCACGGGCGTCTCCTCGTGCTCAGGGCCAGCGCATCCAGAAGCCCTGGAAAACCCAGGAGGGAAGGCACGTGAGCTCGGCACAAAGCATTTTCCTCTGCAGGAGTCTCACTTGGCAGAACCACCATCGCAAATCTATCTCCTGGATTTTAAGAATATTGCTCAGAATACACTTAGTTGCCCTTCCTCGCTGCAATTAAGAGAATTAGTAAGTAAATAGACACATAATCCATGGAGTCAAATTTTCCAGGGCTGCAGTGGGGATGCCAAGTGGACTCTGAAGACACCTAGAGATGTGGGCAGGTGGAACCAAGTCACCTGGTACCTGCCCAAGCACCACAAAGAAGGGCAGTGAAACTGGGCAGATATTATGTCTGCATTTTAATGGCACACTCCCGTGCAATTTTTTAAAATTGATAGCTCTGCACAGCATTCGCAGATGAATACCATCTGGTGTGGTGATTTATTGCCCCTGAATTTCTCAACTTCCTTTTTTTCTTTTTCCCTTTTCTCATCTTACCTTTTCCTTGTATTTTCCCTCTACAAAAACATTTTCCATAGAAATTCTGTTGAGAGAGGCATTTCCCTAACACACTATTTTATCATAAGATAAACAGCAGCCTGTCACTGGACAGAACAACAAAAACCTGATGTATGGGATCTATTTAATATCTCTGCAACTCCAGAGCCCTTCTGGTCATATATGCTGCTCTTTTCCAATATTGTAAGAGATGTTTATAATCATATAGAAAAATGAATATATGATGTTTGCATTAAAGAATGTGTTTCGATGCACATACACAGGGAGAAAGAAAACAGGTTGCACAAACATCCCTAACCCTGGTCCCTCCTAAAAGTTTGATGACCGATGTGGAAGAACACAGAAGACTTATTTTGTAACTTTGTTCATTGTGGCTTTTACTGTAATTTTAGGGTAACCCTCCTAATTTTGCTGAACACTGTATTTCCAGCTTACATCTCTCAGTGCACGTGATGTCCATCGCTATTGCCACCAAGTTCTCCATAATCCTCAACATCTCCAGGCTTTTGGCTGGCTGGTGTGTGAGGACATTGCTCTTGTGCTGAGCAGGAGGAACACGGGCCATGGGGGCCACGTGAACGATGGACCAGGAGGGCAAGCCCAAGTTTTGGAAAGAAAAAGGGTTTTTTGGGTGAGGCAGTGCAGTTTACTGTCCTCACAGCAAGACACATTGCAAAGGCATTGGGAACTCGGGTCTGTGGTCATCAAAGGATTTCTTAATTTTTAAATTTTGAATTCAATGATTTTTTTTTTCCTTTTTCCATCCTGCAATCATACAAAGAACAAACTCTAAACTATCTGTGTGGTTTTTTTAGACATCTCTTTAGACATATATTTAAGCCTCCCTAGACATCCAAATCACCCTTTTTACTCGCTAGGAGGAAAAGTTTCCCTTGCTGTTTAAATAAGTTTGACTGAATGGAAACCAGACTGCAGATTGTCTGTCCTTTTACTCTTATGAAAGCATAATTAAAAGTCATGTTAAAGTTGGGAGATCAAGAGGGTTTGTGATAGATAACAAGCTAAGAGCTGTCAAAGCTGTCAGGCCATTAAGAAACTAAATAATTCACACCCCAGTAATTGCTTTTATGTGCATTTTCCTATAAAATCCAGGAGACATGAGTCACGGGGCCTTACAAAAGAGCCTTGTTTATCAGCCTCCAATACCGTACTGCACTTTTACTTTCAGGGAGTTTTTGACACAGGTATCATCCCCTGGAGATCTGAAGACAGGGAAAGCGGTGCTTGGTGTCACTGCAGTGTCCCCAGCTCCTCCCCGTCCCCCTCCCACCCCATCGCCCCGGGCAGCAGCAGGTTTGGTTCTGCTCAGCCTGCACCACACTAAGAAATTTTGGCTCTGCAAAACGGCACGGGACAGTTTGTCTCCCTCCCACCCAATTCTGTGATTTCTTTGGTCTTTTTTAAGCCGAGATATGCCCGAGCCAAATAAATCTCACAACCAAAAGGTGTGCAGCAGCACAGGCTCCCTCCCAACTGCTGCTTGCACCGGGAAGCTGCAGCGGTGCCTGCAGGGATGCCACTGGCACCGGGCACGAGTGCCACGTGCCCAGCAGGGAGCCTGATGCCACCTGCAAAGCTGTGCTCCTTCTCCAGCACGGGTGTTTTGGGAAGGGCCAGAGGGGAGTATTTTCCTGCAGGTTACTGCAGCATTCCTGCGGGGGCTGGCTGTAGGGCACTGCCCGGCGCAGGAGGACAGGGCAGGCTGCCCAGGAGGGCACGGCAGCCGCTGCACTGCCCGGCTCATCCTGCAGCATTCGGCCACTAGATGCCCCTGCAAGCCACGCAGTCTGCGGGCAGTGCCGGCTGCCGCAGGCAGGAGAGACAAAGCTGAGGCAAAACCCGGGGAAAAGATGGAGTCCGTCCTTTGCCAGGGTTTTTGACAGCGAGTGTTGCCCTGTAACCAGCATTGCCCTGTTACAAGGGACAGGGGATGGGCCCGAGTGGTGATGGATGCCTCGTCCCTGGAAACATTCACAGTCCGGTTGGGCTGGGCTCTGAGCAGCCTGGTCTAGTTGGAGATGGTGTTGGACTAGATGGTCTTTAGAGGTCTTTTCCCACCCAAACGAACCCACAAGTCCATGTGTGTGCAATAGGACTTCAGGGCCAATCCAAAACCCAAGGGCCCTTGACCTGCCCCTGCGCTGTTGCACAGGTGAGGGCACGTCTCCTTTTCCACCGGCCAGTTTACAGCACACGAGAGCCGTACAGGGAGATGGGAAAGGCCAACAAATGCTGCAAAAGGCTCCAAGTACCATTTCTTGCACTATGTAGCATCAACTCATTTCCATGGATGCTCTTGATGCTGCCTGCCCATGGAGTGGGATGTTATCACACTGGCTGATTATTGCTTCCAGCTCAATGCTTCCCGGGCCCCCATTAATTTTTACATACCATTAGCAGAGTAACAAAGCCCCTTTGGCTTCCCCATTCATCGTAAGGAATTAGCAGCTCCACACTGCAGAGGCAAAAGAAAGAAAAAGTAAGCTCACACCCGTGTGCACAGGTATTTCTGGCCCTTGGTGCTGTCATCCGTAGGAATGAGGGACTCGGCTTTGGTGCCTCTGTGGCCAAGACCAAGGTCAAACCAAAAGAGAGGACAGTCCCACACTTGGAGTGGCTCTGTCCAAACTCCGTGGCACTGTGTGTGCATTGTGTCCTTGTCCTCAGCACCCTGTCCCTCATCCTCTGCTTCCCTCCGCAACCTGCGGGAGCACGGCCAGCTCTCCCTACCACGGGAGGATGACAGGGGACGTGCTGCAGGGACCCCACGGCCACACCATGCCCCCCATTCTGTCCGTCAGAACCTTCTCCGCAACGTGGGCCCCCCCCACCCTCCTTGGCTCACTGCCCCCTCTGCAATGCAGCCTCTTGTAAATATTTGCCAAAAAAAAGATTCTCGGTGATAAGAGAGCCGGAGGCTTCTCAGGGAGACCGCAGAGGGAGGATTAGGGCTGTCTGGGCAGGGATGGGCGCTACGGGAGGCTGTTTCCATGGGGAGCAGGAATCCGGCTCCACAGGTGGCCGTCCTGACCCACAGAGCCCCGGGGATCCTGCTCAAAGGGACACGGGGAGTCACTGGGATCCTGCTCAAAGGGACACTGGGAGTCACTGGGATCCTGCTCAAAGGGACACTGGGAATCACTGGGATCCTGCTCAAAGGGACACTGGGAGTCACTGGGATCCTGCTCAAAGGGACACTGGGAATCACTGGGATCCTGCTCAAAGGGACACACATTCGCCTCTGGTTCACGCCACTCCCACGCCGGTCCCTGGGGGTGCCATGTCCAAAGGGAGCCCTTCCCGCTAAATCAGCGCTCCCAGGACCCGGACAAGCCCTGCCCACGAGCTCGCCCAGCACATCCCCCGGAGGATGACTGCCAGGGTGGACTTGGAAGGGATGTTTCCCTTCCCGCTGCCCTGCACCAAGGATGGATGTGGAAAACACCTTTGGAAGAAGAAAACACAACTATCATTCCTTCCCCACCCTCTTCCCTTTGTTTTTGCCATTTGTTATTTTTTGTAATCCCGCTCCCTGGCAGAACCTACCCTTTCCCATCCTCACGGCCCGCCTTGTCCCCGGGCTGGCGCTGACGGCTGCAGGGAACAATGTGGCTTTGAGGCTCCCGGTGTGCGCAGGGGAGGGGACGGGATGCCGAGCTCTGAGGCGGCTGTAATCCCCCTTTAATTGCTGGATAAACACAACCAGTGATTTCCATGGATTGGCATAGCTGGGCGCATTGTTTTCTGACTCCAAGAGGAACTTTGCAACTGAAAAAAAAAGCCCATTTTCTTCTTAGACGGACTAGCATACACCCAATTCTCAGCATGTCAGCAGAGGTGCTAAAATTTACAAAACTCAGTTAATACCACAAAACCGCAACTGTGGCGACAACTAAATTAAAAAAATTAAATTAAATTTTAAAAGTTCCTTTTGATGCATTTGGTCAGGTTGTTAAAATCCCACATAAGTCAACAGCAATGAAAACTTCCTTCTCCTTATAGTAGACTAGACTGAAAATAGGAGGAAAAGGTATTTTCTTCCAGAAAGCGCTGATACACAATTTTGGTTTGATCAGAATTTCACACAGGAGGAAAATGTTTTTCTGCAAAATACCATGGCTCAAAAATGTGTTACTGGGCTTCAGTGTTTGTCCCTTAAGGCCTTTATTTTTTCCACATTTTGTTTTGCCGCCTAAGTTTTTTTCACCCAAGTTCATCAGACCTCAAAAGCTAAAGACTTCCCCAGCTTAGCAAAGCCACTCTTTCTGGGAAAGTTGGGAGCACACCCTGGGAGCTGCAGGTTGTAACTGAAGTTGGTCAGGAAAGGAGAATGGAAGCAGAAGGTACTGGAAAACCACAGTTCCCATGGGAAATGCTAATGCTTTTTGCACAAAAATACTTTGGTTTTCAGCCAGAACAGCTTGGTTGTCAGTAGCCTGATACATAAATCCCAAGATCTGGGGTAGAAGGCAGATGTGCACATGGAAAAGGTAATTATTAGTGATAAACCCCCCAGCTTTTCACCAAAGAAGAAGCTACACCATAAATCTGACAAGCTGTATTCTGGGAGAGTCTCGTGAAATCTCAGCTTCATGGGGACTTTGCTATTCACCACACCAGAGTCAGGACTCCTCAGCGATCCTTGAGGGTCCCTTCCAACACAAGATATTCCCTTCCTATGACCAAAAAGGGCATGGATGTGCCACTTTGAAAACCTACGAATTTGTGTGAATATGGAGTAAAAGTAGAAGCCAGACAATTCCAAAACTGTTAACAGCGAGAAGTATTAAATCATTATGTACCATTCAACCATAACCAAGCCATAACCATGAAGCCATCAAATTCAGAGGGTAAAGGCCTCTCTGGAATCCTTGAGGTGCTGCACGTGAAGGCAGAGCCCCGAGCACGGGACCGTGTGCCGAGGGCGAGAGGATCTGTGTAGGGAATTGCAGCGTGTCCTTTCCTGCCCCTCAGGACATGGGCTGGTTAGGAGCACAGGGCACACACGGCTCCCAAGGAACCAGACACAATCTGGGCTGTCTGCATCCTCCACGCCCAGGGAGGACTGCTCTGGTGGGTTTGCTCCCTTCCCTTTTCTCTGGAATGAGGCTTTCAGGGAGAAGCTGGAGACTACACTGGGTTCCTCTGCACGTTTTCATTAGTAATCCACTGAGCTGGTAATTTCATAAGCCATAATTAGACATTTTCTGACACCTAATCCACTCCTGTGTCTGTTTTAATTTCCCCCTTCGAAGGTGCTGAGGTAGATGACAGCACAGCCGTGCCTTCCTTATCCCCTGCTCTGCGGCCGTGGGAGAGCGGCTCTGGATGCCGTGGTTGTGGCTCTCCGAGCTTGGGAACTCCATTGGAGTTTGTGGCTTCTGTGTGTTGGAGCCTTTGCTCCTGGGTGCTGCCACAGCCCCATCCAGCCAGGAATGCCCCTCTGTGTGCCCCCAGTCCATCCCAGCAACCCCAGTGGCATTGCCCAGCACATGTCCCAGCCTTGGGATGGCTGGGGACTGCGCCAGGTAAATGCAACCGGCAGAGTAATTGATGGGGGTTTGCTCCAAGCGAGTCGAGAGAGCGTTGTTTGGGTTTGAATGTCATCGCTGCAGCTCATTCCATCGGCGCATTGTCAAATTCCTTTCTTTCAGGTAAGAGGGTGCAACCAAATCAGGGCTAAGAGGATTAATGAAGATGTGTGGCACCTGAGCCTGAAATAAGCTCAGGTGGGAGCAAACAAAAATTCATCATCTAATGACCAGATATCCACAAAGGGCTCACTATTTCCAGACGAGCAGCCAAAATGCAGTGTCAGGTGCCATCAGCAGCCCATTGAATCATCCCTGCAGTGAGGCTGTAGAACAAGGTGTTGGTTTGCTATGCTCTCGCTTGATAAATCACAACCTTGCAAATTCAGGGAAAGCAGGAAAACATCAAGATTTCTTATCAGAGGGATTGGGGACTGCCCTATGGAACGTGTCTTTCTTGAAGCCCCAGAGGGAAAGGACGGTCTGAGCAAACAGGAATGGGGTTGGTGAGCCCAGTCTCACCCGCAAACTATCACATAACATGGACAATTGAATCCTTTTATCCTTTCCCCGTGAAAATGGAGACAAATTCTCCAACATCTCAATGATTAATGTCTAATACTGACCACAGGGAACCTCGGTACCATGGTGATGTGTCTGCGCAAAACACAGGATGGAAGGAAGATGCTAAATAAACAGACAAAGATTTCAGAGAGAAGCAGAGTTCTGGAAAACATTGAGGGAGGTCGCTGGAGAAGCAGCAGAACTGTCAGCTGAGCTAAGCCAGTGGTCACGAGGGGACTGTCTTGCTGGCTGCCAGGCAGCCAACCTGACCCACGGATTAGACAGCCACACGGGGAACTGGGAAAAGGGAAGGCAGCTGGGATTTGAGGAGGGTGAAAGCCTTGTCCTCCTGAAGCACCACCTTTGCAAAAAAGGAGGCAGAGGGGCCAGAGGCGCATGGGATTTGCCCCTGCATTTTAGTGCGGTTGGAAAGGCTGAGAGCTGTGGATGAGGAAGGAGAGGTGAATTTACCCTGAGACTAGCAGGGACCCACCCACGAAGTATCAGGTTGGTTTTCTGAAGGGATTAAGGAGTCCTCACCCTTTTGGGAATTCTCTGTGCTGTTTTTGTTGCTGTCATCCAACAAAGGTGTGGCACCAGGGAGGTCACAGGAGAGGTGAGCAATGTGTTGAGTGCTCTCCTTCCCCCAGGATGGAGCAACACTCAGCAACCAGACCAGGTGAGTCAGGCGAAGGGTAAAATAATAGGAAAGACCGGGAATGTTCATCAGAGCTCAGTCCCTTATACACTTTTATACTGAAAATTGGTGTTAATAACTTCTGAATTCTTTCCAGTTTTGGTAGAATAAGCCACGGGAAAAAAGCAAATGAACTCTTCTTCAAAGAAACAGTTTGCCTGATGGATTTCCATGGGTTGGACATTCCCACCCTTCCCTCAGGGCTTGAGTCTGGTGCTGCTCTTCCCCAGCTGGGGAGGTCATGGCCACAGAAAACCCCTTTGTCCTGCAGTAGCAATGCCATGGAGCAAAAGGAGTAATTCCTGCACGCTAAACCAGTAAAAAAGGGAAACTAGTGTCCTAATTCTAAAGGCTCCTGCCCTCAGGATTTGAAGGGGAGTTGCAACGATGACAGGGCCACTCCTCTTGGTATTGGCAGGTAAGGACAAGGGCCACATATTGTGGCTTATGAGGTTCAGATTGGATATGAAAAAAAAAAAATTTGCTCTAGGAGCGTAGACAGAGCTGGAACAGGTCACCCAGAAAGGTGATGACATCCCCACCCACAGCAGCGATCAGGCTGTGGGCAGCCAAAGCCACAGCTGACGTGATCTGGCATTGGAGACAGTCCTGCTCTAGATGGGAGGTTGGCTTGATGACTCCTTCCTGGGGTAAGGAATAAAGCAAAAGTGGCATAAAAAGAATAATCCTTCCTATTTTGAAGCCTCTTGGAGTTTTGCAAGTCACCAAACACGTTTTTTCCCACCAATGAGGACACTGCCACACACCAGTGGGTAAGTGCAGCGTGGGCTGCCAGATCTCTTGTGTGCCCCCCTCTCATATTAGGAAGCAACGGGGGCCAGCTCCTCCCCAGCCCTTCCCAGCAGGCAGAGGGTTTTTGTTTTGCACGTAGATTGCGCCTTCTGGAGAACTGCTGGAAGGGGCTGGGGGCTGAGCTGTACAAGGTAGCCCATTTTCACTAGTGACAGGTCAGAGATTTGGGTGTTTTGATTCCCAGGCATTTTCCATTATCCTTCTTTTGATCACCTGCACAGAGCCTTTTTATGTGGCACTTGCTGGCAGAGATCTCACCAGCAAATTGGGAACAAGTCGCTTAGAAGCACAAGATGACAACCCGATTTTGCTGCTCCCATGGTGATACTCCAGATAACACACTCTGAAACTTCTAAAGATGCTCCTCTCTTGATGCCACCAAAAAGCCACACTTGGAGTCCTCACATGACAGGGAAAGAATGGTTTCAGCATGAGAAAACCAGTACGTGCAGCAACAAGTGACTGGGCACACGCTCAGCTGTTAGCAGCTCTGCCGATGCCACTGGAAATGACTGTGGGATTTTTTAAGGACACATCAAATTGATTTGGAACTGTTAAAACCTAACGCCTTGATCTCCATCTGTGTTTTGAGTGTCCCTGCTGGAGGAGCAGAGGGAAGAAGAAACACAAGCGGAGAACAGGATTTTCCTTGCCTCATCCCCACCAAGTATATTTGTTTAAACAAGATGGGTGGAACCAAAGCCATGCATGAGTGAAACTAAAAGGAGTCAATCTCTGTGCCTGAACACTTCATACCAGCACATTTGCTCAAGTGTGTTTTCCTGCAGTGCAAAAGCCAGTGGAGCCCTCAAAGCTCACCCAAGGCAACACCTTCAGGAGAACTCTGAAAAATTTTCCTTACCACTCAGGCTTTTAAATTTACCCTTTCCTCCCCCAACTGCTGGTTTAATTCTCCCTGCCTCTGGCATTTCAGGCAGCGGGTCTGCCTTCCTCACAACACACAGCACCTTCTAAAACAGCTGGGATGGGGTGGGGATTGCAGTCCGTGCCAGCGCTCACAGGTAACACCTCAGTCCCAGCCCGATTTCCCAGCCCTTCCTTAACGCTCTCCCCACAAAGAGGACGAACAGGTCTGCAGATCATCCCCTATTCCACCATAGCTCATCCATTATTCCACCACTTTCACAAATTCCATCTAATAAATGGGCTGGGTGGGTAGAAACCTTCACACGTTATTAGTGTGCTTATTTTCAGCAGTAAAGTAATTCTGCAGGAATTCAGGCATGAACAAAACCTCCTTCCCATCCCTTTGCCGTCTGCGAGCAGATCTCCGGACCACGTTAGGTACCTGCTTCACCCTTCCCAGACTGAGGGCTGGAAAACATGCTCAACACCCGCCGAAAAAAGCATCTCAGATGTTATCTGCAACAGGGGACATCTGTCCAGTGCCGCTGGATTCTGCTAGACACAAGTTAATTGGGGCTTTTGAGGCTGCTGAGCGCAAACCAAGGCAGACAGAGCTCAACTTAGACTGGAGAAACTCCCCTAGAATAGTTTGCCAGTAAATGGGTGACACGTGGCCATCAGGAGCCTGACAGCATTGCTCCAACATGACCCAAAACCACTCCAGCACGTGCATGTGGCTCCACAGCACATCTCAGCCCAGCTCCGAGGAACCCTGCTCCCAGCAGCAGCCCCACACAGAGCCTCACAGCGATCCGCACGGAGATATCAGAGAAACCAGGAGTCGTGCGGATGAAGTTTGGAAACATGTCCTTGGTGAGTAAACACTCTTTTCCTTAAAACAAAACCAGCCCCAAAACAACAATAAAACAATTTATTCACACTCTTGGGAAGATGCTAATTAAAGTTTACTTTAAAATACTAGCAGACACGAGTGTGGGCTGTAACAGGAACATACTGTGAAGTGACAGGTCTGCAATAATCCCATCCCTCAGCCAAGTCTAATTCATTCCGATCACACAAAGGTCCGAAATCCAGGGAGGCTCTTGGAGCACAAGCATGTGCACTTGTGGGAGGTGCAAGAAGTGTCTCCGGAGCGCCGGAGGTGCGAGAGCGAGAACAGGTGTGAGAGCAGGGGTGAACGGGGGGGTGCCGGGAGCCCAGCTCTGCAGCAGGCACGAGGAAAGACGAGGAAAGCTCTCCCCGCTTTGCAGAGCCCTCCCTTGAGCTCCGGCTCACGGCAGGCACCTCCTTCCAAGGTTTGCTTTGGTCTAGAGCAGCCTGGCCACGGAGAACTGGAAAGAGCCACGGGAAAGGCTAAGCATGGCTTGGTGCTGGAGGATGAGGTGCCATGACTGCTTTGGCCTCTAAGAAGATGGGCACAGACCATCGTCATGCCAAATGGAGTAACTTCCTTAGCCTTTGAGAGCTGACAGACCCCTTGCTCCTCAGGGGGGCCAACACTGCCTTGAAACCCCTGAACCAGGCAAGAAAGGTCACTCGGCTCCTGACTTTACAAGGTTTTCACTCGTGCCAAGCGACACTGCGGCCACCTAAACAAACCCCAGCTATCCAACAGGAGCAGAACTCCCCCATGCTTCATAAAGTACCAGGAGCCAGGTGTTAGTGAAACACCAGGCCCCAGCAGAACAGAAAAAACCCTGTGAGGGCAATGCTGAACTAAAAATTAATTTGTTCTAGTGATGCCCAGCTACCCTCTTGCAACACCACAGCATTTGGGCCCAGACAGGCAAAGGGTGTTGAGGAAAAGGCTGATGGAGGCAATTTCTGTGGCTCCACACCATGTGCTTCACTGCTCCTTTAAACTCCTATAACGTATTCAAATCCGAGTAGGGAAAGCTACAGAATGGGATGCATACGATTTTTGGTTTTTAAGAGGCTGTTTCCTAACTTACACAGGTCTACTGCTAAAGGACTCAGAGTTGCCTTCATTTCAAGGTCCTTCAACAGAAGAGGTCAAGAGCACTGCAGCACACAGAGGTCACTGTCCCTTGAGCAGAAGGGTGGCAAAACCTCATCCCATGGTTGCTGGCTCCAAGAACAGCTCAGGGATCACATCATGAGAGCAGCACTGCCCCACTCCTGCCTCCACTCACTGGGGGTGGCAATGAGGAGAAGCATGCTGGATGTAACAGGAAATAATTTCACCCATTTCCTGCAGCTGGCGTTATTTATTTTTATTCCATCTTTCTTTCCCCTGGTCTGAACATGCCCTGGGAAGGCACTTCAGGAGTAGGATTTCACTGGGATCCCACCTGCACTCACCGCAGCACTTTTCTCCTAGGGAGATTTTAATTAGATGTGGCCAATAAACCATATGTCAAATGGGTGATTTCACTTTTAATTACATTTTCCAAAAGGTTATAAATAGTTCCATTAAAGCACACACGAACCACCAGGCGCTTGCTCATCAAACCTGGTGTCACTTCACCTCCTGCAAGTCGCATTTGGGAGCCCAGGTTGCTCCTCTTCCCTGCTGATCCCGTCAGGATCTGACTCACACCCCTGCGGTGGCTGTGGACATGTGGCACTCTGCGTTTCAGATGTGGTGGGTGCCCCTGCTTTAACTCACTGAACATTTTACTGGGCACCAAGAAGGAAAATAGGAAACATATCCCCTTAAGTTATCACAGGGTTGAAGTGGAGCTGTGAGTCTCTCAAGTGCTTGGGAAAATCATACCCTTTATGCAGGTTAGGGCGTGCTCCCACTGGTGACACCATCAGAGCACTGATCTCTGTCAGTCTCTCCACCACTGCAGAGAACCACAGCTGCAGATGATGTTTTTGGGAAAGTACCACCATAGACACCAAGGGGAGAGCTCCCCTCGGCTCTCCTTCCTCGCACAGCACAAAGGCTTTGATTTCTCTGAGGTCCCACTTCCCACTCCCCATCCATCCGTGCTCTGGGCACCGCAGTGACAGGTCTGTGCTCTGTGGTACAGCACAGAGCTGGGCTGAGCTTGCTGGCACCAGGACCCCTCACCTGGCACTGAGATCTGTCCATGCCATAAAGAAGCATTAAGTTTCCTGCCTGTGGAATCCCTAGTGCTCCGTGAGAGATGAATACATACAGACCCTAAAAACTAACCCGACAGATGGGAAGCAATATAATGAAGGAGCATTACTTCCTACAGAACCTCCAGTTTTCTCCTTGGCCCTCTGAAGAGTTAGAAAACAAGGTCAGTGTAAATACTTCTGCATCCCAAAGCTGTTTAATAAAAACATCCTTGTGTTTACCAGACTGCTGCTTAGCCGGGTGCTCGCTGACATCTCCCTAATTGGAGAGCAGGAACTTCAAGGTAGCTACTTCGCTCTGATCAGAGTTTCTGGCCAGAAATCTGGGTCACATCCACTGTTGCATTCACTGACATTTGACTTTTTCCACCTTAAGGTTCCCCTCTTCGAGCTGAAATGTTGCATTTGAAAAGAAATACTAGCAAGCAACATCAAGTGTGAAGTGCAAGCCTCCAGGAATTCTCCTTCACAGTGTGGTTAGATTTGTATCAGAGAAACACGCCTGCACAAACCTCGTGGGTACCTTTGGGTAACATGGACTGTCACCAGCAAAACCCAAAGGATCCCAATCCATCTCTGCCATGAGACAGTGACACTCAGGGGTGAACACTGTGACCACTCAGTTCAGAGCAGAGCCAGACCGTACGGCCTGACTGGACTGATCTTGCACAAAAGAGCGAGTATTTGCACCATGATCCCTGAGCAACGTGAGTCAGCCTGAAAAAGCTTGACGAAAACTCAGTCTTTAAGTTTAACAAACAGATGTAGTGTCTAGAAGCTGAACAAGAATGTCTGCATCCTATAAGCAGAGAGTGGAGACAGCTGCCATCAGCATCCATGGATGCTGCCCACTAAAATACCTTTAAATAGCAGCTTCTATTCAGGAGCCTACAGAAGACAACAGTGCTGAAATATCTTAATACAAGAGGATTTTGTTTTGGTCCAAACATCTTAATTTCAGATTTAGCAAGTGGCAAGCTGTGTGTCAGATACCGCCCAGACAAAACCAGTCTTAATTTAGAGTTGTCAAAACACTTTTAACCCCAGGAAAAACAAAATCTCCTCAGTTACTGCCAGTTTGCATCTTCAAGAGCAATGACAAGCACCTGAGAGGGTGCACAGGACCTGTTGCTGGGGCCTCAGAAGAGGATGCTGTGTTTTTAAGGGCACTGATGGGTGAAAAGCTGGGCAGCCTGCATGTCTCTTCCCACAGGAGTTTTACTGACAGGCCATAAAATAATGACTGTGACTACTCCATCTCCCCCAGCTGCTTCTGGGCTGCTGGAGAGCGAGGAGCTGCTCCCAGCCTCGGGACAGACAGCTTGCCCGTACCCAGTGGTTGTGTTCTCAGATCGACTGTGCAGCCCTGTGGCACTTACTGTGCCCTCAGAACAGCATTTCTGGGACTCGTTTATCGCCTCTCCCCTCCTCCCTGCCAGCCAGCACAGTGCAGCACCCCAGGGACACTTCAGATTTGGCAGGCAGCCCAATTTGACCCGCGCTGTCTGGGCGCCACGAGCTCACCCTCCTTGTGCCCACCTCGGTGCCACCCCAAGCTCCAGCTCCCAGCTGGGATGAACCCACCACAGGAAAGGAGGGGAGGGGAAAAAGAGACCTATGTCCCAAACCTGAGACTCCTTGGAAAGGTGTGGAGGCAGGAAAAGGGGCTGAACTTTTAACCCTTTCCACCTCCGTAGTTTTTAGGGTATCCAAGTAGTTTATAGCTACTTATAACTACCCATAGCTTATAATTATTTAGCTTATGACTCTAAGGGCAGGTACCACATGTGCCTTCCGGCACCTTGAGCAATGAGGGGGCAGGATTTCAAGGCAAGGCTATCTCCAGTTTCCCTAACCACTGTTATTGCATTCCAGTGTGGAATTTTTGGGTCTTAGTGAAGAAACACATGGAGAAACGCCTTTGGGTACAAAAGTAATGAGTTACGCACCTGCACAGATTTCTGAAAGACAGACATCATCACTCCAGGCTTTTAAAGGCTGCAGTCTTCAGTTCAAGATCAAATTCCTCATGTAAGACAAAAAGCCCTCATCCTCTCCTTCAAAATCATGGACGGCATGTTCAAGGTTTCAATATAAGCCTTCAGATAAAGGTGGTGTCCTGGAAATTCAAAGGACAGAGCAAAAGCTGCAGCTGACAAAGTACACGAACCGAACTTACCCAAACTGTGGCACCTTTACCCTCAAAGAAGGACCTGAATCCTCCTCCAAATTTCATACCCGCTAGGTACGTGTGTGACTAGCTTCACAATACAACATTGCTCAAAATCCAATTATTTGACATATTAGAAGAAAAAAACCCCTGGTGTACAACTCAAATTATGCATGAAAACTTACAGCAAAACGAATTTCTTAGCAGGTTTAAACAGCATGATGGGGGAAAAAAGGCAAAAAATTAGATATTTTACTTAATCTGTGGCTAGAGGTAAATATCCTTAGCCAGCTTTTAACCAATTGCTTCCAAGTTTTGTAAAAGGACTAGGAAAGTGCCCAAATTCCTAAAGTTTGTATTTTTCCTGTCACAATGTCATATTTTTCATTCTTGTTTTATACATCACCTTACCTGTTTGGTCACCCAAGCAGGTAAATATCCTTTACCTCCCTGGGAAGCTGTTCCTCCCAGGAGAAGAGGAAAAGCTCCACAAAGCTCAAGTTGCAGTGGCACGTGAGCATGAGAAACAAAACACTGTGCAGCACACAAATCATCCCCGTCATAAACAACTGCAGAAATATTTTCCTTTTCAGTGCCACAAAACCTCCAAAACTCCGGTTCCGGGTTTATTTCAGACCAGAATCCTGTAGTCCAATATTCCACATTCTCTAGCATGATTTTCTAGCTGATTTCCCCAGCTCAGATATTTCCTTGCCAAGAAAGGGAGAAGGCTTACCTGGCCTCTCACTGTCCTTTTCAGGGAAAAGGGAAGGAAAGGGTTGGTCTGTGAATTCCAGTTGCCACAGTCAGGAGCAGGAGACCATATTTTTTCAGTAACTTCCACTGGCAAATCTTTTTCCTCAAAAACACCTTCCAGAATATTGTCTCGGATGTGTGGCTGCTGTCTGTGAACCTTGGAGGTCCAACCTCCTTCCATCCCGTGCACTGTCTGTGCTCAGCACCCAGCATTCCTTCTTGGAGAAGCAGAGGAATGCAGAGGAGAGAGTTCTCTTCCCAAGGTTCTCCACATCCTACAAAGAAAGCACAGTTAAATGCTGAGAGAAACAAAAGCTGCTCTCAAAAGGACGTTCTGTCCCCAATTCCGTCAGAAAGGACTGAGTGAGCAGGGCTTGACAGAGCAAGAAGAAAATCAGGATCATCCAAGTCAGACAGGACTGTTGGCAGCTATCTTCTTCCTACTTTTGATGGCTCTCAGCTGTTGTCATACCTGGAACCAAGTCAAAAGCATGCTTATCCTGCTGTGCAAAGCTGTTTCTCCCAGCTTCTATAATAAATCAGGCATTAGCAGACTCTTTCACAGGTTGCAAAAAGGCACCATCCCATATTTAAAATGCACCAACTTCCAGCTGAGATCGATTGCAGTCCTTTTTAATTCTGATTGCTTGATTTTAAGACAGCTGAGACTTCCCCTCTTCCAAGACTTCTCACGCCAAGCACTGAATTCCCTGCTCACCTCCTGGCCTCAGCAGGATGGAGAAAGCTCCCTGAGCACCAGGCCCTCAGTAGCTCTGGGATGTCACCTGAGTTTCCACTCCACGGGGAACTGGTCCCAACTGGGTTTCTCTTTGCAGTGCAGAGGTTTCACAGCAATGCCACAATGCTCCGCACTTTAACATCTCAGGTGAGGTAATTTAAACAGGAGCAGTGAAAAGTAAAGTAAAGAAACGGCAGCAAATCTTCCACTCTATTGACAGTGTCTTCACAAAGTGCCAGGCTTCATTTTTATATATATTTGAAACAGTATTTCAAACCGATTTTCAGCCAAAACAGCTGTTTATACATGTTTATACCTCCCTACAAGTCATGCATTCTGGAGGTAACATAGTTCAGCAGGTCTTCCAGTCAAGTGACTTTGGAAAGTTTGAGCAAACCCTTTCAAGAAGGTAGGAGAGTTCTGCATAAATTTTAAAAAAGCCAGAGAAACAAACAAAAAAACACTGAAGTTTGTAACTTATGCAAGTGAAGGAAAATATTTCATTGGTGATCTAACACCGGCTACAAACTGTCAAGAAAGTAGTGAGCAATTCTGAAAAACGGTGATGGATAAACCTTGGACCGCTGCTGCAAGAGGGTGATGAACACTTCCCCTCAGCATGGCGGTAACCACCCTGCAGTACCACCCAGACCTGTGCATTTTAAGTGAGTAGAGAAATCTACTGCTCAAAATAAAATGAGACAAAATGGCTGAGGAGAGTCTTGACCTTTTTATGTCCGTTTTTCTGTGAAATTTGCAAACTTTATTGGAGGCCACTTCCTGCATTCACGGAACGCTACTCCTCTTTGTTAATACCCCAATAAGTCTGCAGAACGATGTCAGAGCCAGAGCTGCTAAAGACGTGCTTTTAACTGTTTCCTTTCAGAAAAATGTCATCATCAGCTCAAACACAGTTATCAGAAATCAGCTGAAATCTTTTGCCATCTCTTCAAGGGCTTTTGTCCCCCCATGAGGAGCAGCACAAAGAACAGTCACGTAACCAACTGCCGACAGTAGGAGATGAGGTCTTTGAATAGATTGACTATGTCATTCCAAGTCCTAGCTCCATAGCACTAACTTTAATTGCCAGATAATTTCCACCTGCTCCTCTAAAATTTTGTATGAATATACAGGAGATTTCCGCTACGAAGTAGCTTTCAACACCATATGGGAGACTAAGTTATTCCCATTTCAAAGACGAGTTTGTGAGACCAAGAAAAACAGCTTGTTGACACTTGAAAATTGACTAGAAGAACTTTTCTGGATGCTCTTAAGCTAGAATAAGAAGTTGTATTAATTCAAGTGAAAATAAATCGACTCCTATTCCAGAATGAGTGGTACAACATTTTGCATTCAGTGCATCAATTCTCATGGATGTACTTCCTTCTCTGTGTGAGTCCAAAGGCTCCCAGAGGCTGTGGCTATGCCTTAATTGACTTCACTGGCTCAAGCTCTTGAAAAGAGGCTGAAGGGCCGCAGCCTTGAGACTCACCAGAGGCTCCCAAAAGGCTCATCCCCCTAACAGAAACCTGTGGAGTGGAAGGAGGTACTCCCTGGGCTGTGAACAGGTAGGAAGAGCTGCACATCTCAAGACAAGATCACTTTGAGCATCACACCGAGCACCAGTGGCCTCAGCTCAACCAAAGGACCAGGAAACAGTCACTGAATGATGAGGATGGAAGTGCCTTATCTCACCTCCCAATAACTCTGCTCTCACTCCTCAGTGTAGCACTTTGATCTTTCAAATCAAGGATCTGAGCACTCAAGAATTTCTTGCATGGTTTTCTGCACGCGCCTGGACGCAAACTTGGCCTCCTCGGCACAGCCATGGCAGCTTCCCCACCACACCCACATCCTCCGTGCCAAACTGCAGCACCCAAAACCTCGATGAAAACCCCCCTGGCTCCTCTCCTAGCAAGGGATCTTGGAGAAAAGCTCTCCCTTGGTTCCAAGTGATGCACAGCCCTCTCTCCACTAACACAGCCCTTGTCCAGGCTCTCCTGCAGTCATGTCCCCCAGCATCCCCTGGGAAATCTCCAGCCAGAGCAGGGAGCACCACACTGTATTTTACCTTCAAAGCCAGGCCCCAGCCTTGGCCATACTCACCTGCCATCACTGCTGCCACAAGGGAGACTTTGAATCTTGCTAAGTCCAAACAAGACAACGCTAATAAAATGCTAACATTAGAAATGAGTGACTCCGTTTGGAGCCCGGCTCCTTGATAAGCACCTGAAATATTATCTCCCTTGCAGGGTCTGTTCTGCATTTCCCCCAGCCAGTGCAGCTGACAAGGTGATTTCAGAGCTGTCAGAGCTGGGATCCAGTGCCTCGGATAAGGCCCATCCCCTGGGCATTGTCTCTGCAGACACCTCTGATCAGAGCCATGCTCACGCTTACTGACAGACATGGGCCAGCTCAGCAGACACCCCAACTTCACAGGTACCATTCTGGGGGGGAAAAACCAGTTCTGGGCACCTAAATCTTGTCTATCCCCAAGAACCAAACTTCAGAAGTGCTTCTCATCTTTCTCCCTAACGGAACCTTTTCTCTAAGTGCCTGGGATGCCAGTGAGTTGGAGAAACCCATATTGCCCCTTGTGCTTTGTCAGATTTTTAGCCCTGGCCCATCTCTCCTGCTTGGAGAGAGACAAGAGTTATCAGCACCCTGATCTCCCTCTGAGCTGTCAGTCTGGTGATATTTTCTCATAGTTTAGCGCTACAGCACCGCTGATATATTTCACATGACACCCTCTGCAGCCAGATGCCTCAGTTTCCCATTTGCTGTCACACATAGATAATTCCCTGAGTGCAAAAAAAAAAAAAAAATAAAAAGAGGCTAGGGAAGAAATTAGCCAGCAAACCCTGAAGAAAAGGGAGAAAAGGGAGCAGGGGATGCCTGGGAGGAGCAGCCAACAGCAGAGGGGCTCATGGCTTGGAAAAACAGGAAATGCAGGAGGCAGAGTGGCACTGCTGGGACGGCTCCAGCACTGCCCCGCGGGGAGCAGCAGCCCGGGCAGTCCCCAGAGCCTTCCGAGCCGGGAGATGCCGCTCGGAGCCACGCCGGGCCCCGGCGGGAGCAGCGGCAGCGCCGCCCGCGCTTGCCAAGGGCAGCTGGGGAAATTCACGGAGCGAGAGCCTCGCACTTTGCCTGGCTCCAGGCAGTGCTAATTAGTCTCCCCGCTAATGAGCGTTAACCACCGGCACACAAACAAGCGCGCCAGGCGTTTCCATGCGGCCGCCGCTCTGATGGAGCAATAAACGCGGGCTAAGCTGCTCTTTACGTCAGGATGCGTTCGGGAGGGATCGCTGCTCTTCTGTCACAAAGCTTGTTCCGTGAGAAATTACAGGTGTGTTTCTCGTGCTCAGAGAGAATGGTAATAATAATTTCAGTGCTCCTGAATTAGGCCAATCATTCATCCATGGGGGGGGCAAAAAAATTAAAATTTGAAAAAAAAAAAAACCTGCCTGACAAGCTGCTGCCTGAAAACAGAGGCAGCTTCTTGACCTAAAAGCAGCCCTTGTCAGAAAGGCATCCGGAGGAGGTGAAAGAAAGCTCTTTGTTTTTGGAAAGAGCACCTTTTTTTTCGAGGATAAATCCCAGGGATCTTCAAACCAGCTGTGTGATGGTAGAACAGCATCAGCTGAGGAGATCCCCTAGCACAGCCGGCAAAGGATCATTTCTCCGCTACCTACACACAAAGCAAGGCAGTTTCTGTCCTAACGTGATTGCAGGAAGGTTGGAACATTATCTGGAGGCCTGAAACTGGAACATCTCAGGGCTGGATTTAAGTTTTACCTTTTCATCTCCACACAGCAAAGTGTAAACATAGCTGGAAGATATTGCATTGCTGGAGTTCCATTACCCCTTTTGCTTCTTCACAGGCATCTCGAAAGACAGGGAAAACATTAAGTGGCAGGCAAAAAGAAGAAGTAAAGCCCTGGAAGGAAGGAAATCAACAGGTATTGATTAGGTTTTTGTTCAGATTTTTTTTTTCTGAGGTGAATGGGAAAAAAGAAAACTATTAAGTCAACATTCAAAGAAGTCCGGCCTTTATAAAATGCTGCATATGTCTGTATCTGCAGAATAGAGCACCAGTTCAAGCCAACCACAAACTAGCCTGATACAATCTGCAAAATTATTTTTCCAGTTCTCTTGATGAGTGCTGGCTAATTAGCAAGACGGCACCAGAAAGCAGCCGTTTGTGTTATCCCAGCCCTCTGGCTCTAACACAAACCCTGGGGCCAGGTGGGTGATTCACCCCTCCTGCCCCGCAGCAGTGACCTTTGCTGGGGGGTGATGGGGACACACAAAGCAGGGCACCAGGGCATTCTTAGGGTGCTGGGGAGATGAACCGCACACTGCCAGCATTTACTGTCTCCACCTGAGCCAGGACAGGTTGAGATGGGCCTCAGCCCCCTTGCACACTCGGTCTCCCCTGAATATGATCTGCATGAAGACTGGGATCAGTATTACCCTAATTTAAGCTTTTTTTTACCGTGACTGTTAAATTTGTTGTCTCTGTGTGGTGTTCTTACACTGCTTGGTCTCCTATGGTCCATTCCAGGTCTGTTTTTCTGTGCTTTAACTTTTTAGTGGAGCTACATAAGTGAAGGTGGTGGAGTCACTTTATTCACCTTTCATTTTTTGGTCAATAGAGTTTCAGAGTGACTTTACTCCTGTCAAAACCTCCCCTGAGCTAACGCGGGCTCCTGGCCGGTGCCTGCATCCCTGTGCGTGTAGCAGCGCTTCCCAAAAGCAGTGGATGAGGTGATGCCTGTCCTCCCCGGGCATAGAGCAGGTTTTTTCCCCGGCTCCTCGCTGTCCTCAGTGACTTTCATGACACATTCCCATGCCATCACCTCTCCTCACCCCGCGGTGCGATTGCATGCATGGGTGAATTAGCAAACCCCACCCGGTCTGCCTGAGCGCTCCCAGCTGTTAATGACCCGCGGCTGTTCAGCGAGCTTTGGGAAATTTGGCTGCTTTCCTCCTCTCCTCAATTCTCTTTTCTTGTGTTCCTGGGCCTACATTGAAGAGAAAATCAAGAAACACCGACACCCCACTGCTGCTCTGCATTTCAGCAGGGCTGCAAGGCCCCAGCAGCAATCCCAGCCCCTGCAGGCACCGGGAAAACCCTGCCGCGGTCAGTGTCCTCACGGAGGAGCTCAGCCAGTGACTCACGGGCAGCAGAGCCGTGCCCAGGGCCAGGCTGGGGCGGGGTGTCCCGAGAGATGTTCTCCCACTGTCGTCCTCTGGGACTCGGCATCCGGATGCTGCAGGATGAGCGACAGACACGGGGAACATCTGGCACCCTCCCCTTCTTCACCGGCTTTACCTGCGGGTAAAAGCGGAGGGTAATGATTAAGGGAGACAAAAAGCAGCCCTCATGGTGGAGGTACACAGCAGATTATACTGCGTGACAGGAATAATCACTTATTTCTTTACATCTGAGGTCATTTCACCAACTTTTGCTCATCCCTTAGATGATGAGTCTCGATAGCACAAACCCGCTCAAGCTTTACAATGGCAACTGAAGCTCTAAAACCTTCACAGTTTTTCACAGAAGAATCTTTGCTCGTAGCCCTACTTGTCCCCAGCAATTGGGTACCTGTTTGGTGTCAAAATGGGACAGTGAGACCCATGCCAGATCTCAGAAAAGAGGTGTCTGAGTCACGCACGGTACGGAGACAGTGATGCTGCACGTGTGGCACCATCTCCCTCCAGGTCAGACCGGAGGTGCACTGAGAGCCAGATGGGAAGAGGATGCTCTGCTGGGATGGGACAACTTCAGCCTCAGATGCCTTTCTAGAGCTATAAAAACAAAGCTTCCCATTCGCTTGATGAAATAAATAGGAACATAACATTATTTCTAGAGTTTAACCAAATTCCAGCGTATTTCAGCCAAAGCCCTGAGCAAGCCACCTGATGGGAAGGAGGAGGAGGGCCACGTCCTGTAACAGGAATCATCACACATGCTCCACTTCCTCTGCTCTTCTCTGCTCACCAGATCTTTATCACGAGATATCACTCGTGTTGTGCTGTTTCCTCTTGTTACGATCTCCTGCACAACAGGGACTTCTCAGAATTTTAATGCTTAATAATATATTTGACCTTTCCATTACTCCAGCTTTTGGCTGGTTTTCATGTTAACTTCATGTTTTTTGGGTGGCACACATTGCAGATTGGGTAGAAACATGCACCAACACCGATTCATGTTAGAAAACAGTTTAAAAGCCAGATTAGCATACACCACAATTAGGTTTCAAAGAACTCAGGAGTCATTACAATTTGGGTAACGATACCACCTTTTTCAAAACAGAAGTAGTGCCAGGTGTTGCAGAGATGACTAAGTTCTGAAGAAAATCAAGTCATACTTCTTATTTATTGGTAAAATACACAAAATTGAATAAAACAGTATTATTTTATTCAATATGATTCAGCTGGAGACTGAGCTCTTTCTGCCAGTGCTGCAGAAGTTCAGGCCAAACAGCAGCAATACAAATATTGGTGTGTGCTGGGATTCAAACACCACCACTTGTCAAATCACCCTTTTTGACATTTCCCAAAAAATCAGCACCATCAGTTTCTTTGCTTTTGTATCTCTGCTGCCTGTTTTCATTCTGTGATATAATACCCTTATCCAGGATAATCTGAATTTATCTGACAGCAGTATTTCATGCATTGGTGTATCAAAATGCTTTCTGAGAACCTTCTGAAAATAGATGTTAAACTGGAACAAAACAAGCTACATTTATTGATGCCATTTGTATTGACTCATACCGATTCAGGTGCTGATTTGGGAGTAAAGTGAATCTATTTCATTTGGAATTCTGCAGCTTTTTATACTATCTCATTTCACCTGTGGGGGATTTTCTGGCTTCCCTTCCTTCAGTTCTCCACGGAGATTTAACACTTAGTCCCTTACTTCAAGGAGGATGGGAGAGACCAGCTGTCAATTACCTGATCACTCACCAGATCAGCCCAAGGAAGAACCCCTCCTGCACCACACTTTGCATTCTCTGGGCACCTTGTAACACTCTCGTGTTTTCCTGGAACTTCTCTGCAAGCATAAGGAATCCTGTGAACAGAGGAAGGTACTTTGGTGCAAAGGTATTTGGCTTGAGGTCAAACATCAACCAAGCCCTGCAAAGCTCTGGGCTCTAAACGGTACCTGAGATGCACCACACACAGCAGGAGTCCTTCTGTGGACTTCCATGGCTGTGTTTCCTCAAACTCTGCATCAAAAATCACCATTTTTAGCACATCCCGCTTCTCCGTGTGCACATACAGAGCCTCTATGTGTACACGCATTAAAAAATAGGTGTCCACAAGAAAGAATATAGTGAGGAGAGCTGCAAAAGAGAAATGTCCCTGTCCCTCCCCACCCTGAAATGAAGGGATTGAAACTCATTGCTGTTGCACTATTAGACAGGCACAGAGGATGAGCTGGGTGCCTTTATCTTGTCATCACTGCTTCACAGCTACAAGGGCCTGTTCTTCCCCTACAGTGTTTCCTCTTGGGTGACAAAAATCTGTTTCAAAATGTTCCCAGCCGTGGTTTGAGGCTTCCTCGCTGGGGGCCGGCAGATGAGGTGGCTCCCGTCACCACCGCCCGTGCTGCGAGCAGGGAGCGGAGCCCAGCGCCGGGCGCCGAGCGGGGAGAGAGCTCTGCCCTGATCTTATCCGTCCTGCTCCACTCGGGCATCCTGTTTCCCAACGCTGCCGGGAGCTTTGCACCAGAAAAAAACGTGTTTGCAGCCACGAGGGTGGTCACACACCGGCACGGGCTGCTCGGGGAGGTGGCAGGGACTCCGCGCTCGGTGCATTCAAAGCCCTGGGCAACTGCTCGGGGTGGCCCTGCTTGAGGAGGGAGTTGTCCCAGGTGATCTTTCGGGGGCTCTGCCAACCTCAAACATTCCGTGACTCAGGAAACTCCCGCCTGACTCAGAGCACAGCTGTAAAAAAGAGGGAGAGTGACTTTTTACGCGGCAGGTACGGATAGGACAAGGGGCAATGGTTTCAAAGTAAAAGAGGAGAGATTCAGATTAGATGTTAGAAAGGAATTCTTTACTCAGGGGGCGAGGCCCTGGCACGGGTTACCCAGAGAAGCTGTGGCTGCCCCATCCCTGGAAGTGTCCAAGGCCAGGTTGGATGGGGCTTGGAGCAGCCTGGGACAGTGGAAGGTGGCACTGGATGGGCTTTCAGGTCCCTTCCAACCCAAACCATTCCATGATTCTATGATTCTACCAAAAGCAACTTAGGCAACAACAGCACAGAGAAGATGGTTACCCGTTCATATAAACATGATAAATACCAATTTCCCCCAGTCATCCACCAGGCTGGGAGTGCTGTATCCCATACAAGCTTGGAAAGGAAGATCTCACTCCTTTTGTCTTTCTGCTCCCTTGTATAGAAAAACTGCCCTGCGATATCTGGAGAAACAGTGCTCTGACCAAAGAGCTTCATTATTCATACTGTTCAAATTAAATTTTGCATAAGGGACAAATTAATTCTACTGGTTCACAGTACAATTGTCAGGCTTTGTTTATCCCTCCCTCCATTCTCCCCAAATGAAGCATCAGGTGGCGCCTTGCAAGTAGAAGAATATGGGTATCGTCTGGGTGGAGTAAGTGATTAGCAATGAATTAATTTTAAAGTGACAGGGAATAGTGAGAACATGGGAGATGACAAGCAAAAGATCTGTGACACATGGCTGCAACTCAATATGCCAGCACAGTGAAATCATAGCTCCACGCCGGCTAAGTAAGGCAGGCTTCACCCTTCCTCTCCATCTATGAATGAATGCATGGAAAAAAATACAAAAACGAGAGGTGATGTGGTGAAATTGTCCTTGGGAAGCAGCCGGTGTGACAGCGACACCTCACACAGCGGCAGCAACAAAGGCAAAGGCAAGAACAGGAGAGGCTCTGTGCTGTGTGTGGACTTCCAGTAACATTCGTTTGCCACTTTTGCCATTTCCCAGTAGCAGAACCCAGTGCAACCCCTGGAAGTGGATGTGCGTGTGATCACAGCCTTCTTCCTCTCTTTGAGGCTGAAAGTAGGAAGTCAAGAGTGTCTGGTCACCTGTACCTTGGCAGGGCTCCAACCAGTCACTTCAACTGGCCTGGGGAGGAAGGGGAAGACCCTTGTGTCAGTCCCACCTCCTAATGGTGTTTGCAGTGCCCATGGTGTCCCCTCCAGAACTCCATCCTGGAAGGTCCAGAGACCCCACACTTAACAACCTTACTCACAACTGCCGGAATTTTTATCCTTCCTTGTTTCACCAGACCATCCCATGGCACTGAATGAACAGGACTGCTCACACCCTCGGATTTCTTCACACACAGATTCAGGGGGAAGAGCATTTTCTGAGAAGTCCCTGCCACGCTGTATAGAATGGAGGCAATCAAAAAAATTAATATTCAAGCAGGAAACCAGACTGAATTCTGCTTAACTACACACATGGTGGCTGTCCAAGAAATTATCTGAATGAACATCAGTCAGTTCCAGCTGATAAAAACATTTTGATAGATAATCATTCACTAGGAAATGGCTTTAAAGTATCAGCTTAATTCCAAATAAATTAACAAACAAGCTTGCCTTGGCTGTACCCACTGCTGAAATTGGAATGTAAGAACCAACACATTCACTGCCTTGACTACCTATATTCAGTCTTTATCTAATTTTTGAAGCTCAAAAAGGGAGCACTAGCAGATTGCTATGCTTGCTAAAATATTGATTTCATCGAAATAATTTCGGATATGGAAAAGAGATAACAAAGGTTTGGTTTGTTTTTTCAACAGGCAGAGAAAACAAGGTGACAAGTGTCAAATGATATAATTAAAATTCTTTTCTTTGTCAGGAGATTCTGAAAAATGCTTAAACCCCAATAACTTTCATGAACCAAAGCCACCTGAAGTACATTCTTAAAGGTCTGCCCATAGATAATTTATCAGCTGATTAAGAATAGAGATTTCTCTCCCAATTATGTGAGCATGGACCACTTGAAGAGTTTTTCACATTAGAAGAAAGTGAATATTACTCATTAATCAAGTCCCCCTGCCCCCACCCCAGCTCTGCTGAAAGCAGAGAGTTAAGTGGGTCAGGAGAGGGGTTACGGGTGATGCTGCAAGACCAGAGATAAGGCATCAGGCAGTTGGAGGGGAAAGCATTTTATCTGGAAGAACAGGCTTGACTTTCGTTCCACTGAGATAAGCACTAGAGCGTCTCGATGTGGGGAAATAGCCCAAAATAGCTGTTGTGGAATACTCCTGCCCAAATACCTCCCGACACAGATACGCAGTGCCTTGCACTAAAGCCTCTGCTGCGGGATAAGCCAAGCAAAGGCTCTGGGAATGATGAATCAGAGGGCACCCTGTCAGGGCAGCGGTGTGAGAACTACTGTGCTGTAAAAATCCCCATCTGGCTTAGGGCACCATTATCTTCCCTGAAAAGAAACTCCGGGTTAGGGATTCTGGCTGTGCGTAAGCTTGGCAGCGGAATGGGGCAAAGGACTAAAGGTAAAATTACATCAGAGGTCATCTGTGGTTTATTCAGCCTCGCCTAGACATGCACAGATGGGCCTGAAATAACAGCAAAGGTTTCTCTATTGACAGCCTGGGTCTAAAAGAAGTCTTGGCAAAGCAGTAATTTATACAATGAAATGAAGTGTGTGAGCAGTCCTGCAGTCATATGAATTTGGCAGGACAGGTGAGCCAGAGATCACTAAAACATCAGCAATTTCATGTGAGGCTGAAAAAACTGGTTAGTGATGTTATCTTCAAAACCTCCTCTTCCTTAAGAGCTTAAGGTTTCTTCTGTAACTGAGTCTATACCAAACCCAGAAAGTCCTTTACATTTCCTCTTACATAAAATTGTCTCCTAAGAGCAGCTGAAGTGTCTTCTACAGGGTGCACCACCAGCTTCAGCTTAGAGATTTCCTTTCCAGCAGATACAACCAGGGTAAAACTGGTATCCTATTGACACTGGTATCACTTTCCCCCTCTCTTTTGTTTTTGGAGAAAACAGAAAATCAATGCTCACATATTAAACGGATCGAAGCCTGTCTTTGTACCAGTGAGTTTTCAGTGGGACTATGACTAGGACATCACCCAGCTGCAGTGTTTTGAGCAATGTAGAGATGGTTTAGACCCAGATAATTTAATATCTTATCAAAAGATCTAACAAAAAACTCCAGCGAAACAGAGCCGGTAGCGTTCAGAGATGAGGCAGATGTGATAAAGATCAGGATGTCAGTTATCCAAAGCCATCCGGATCTGTTGGGCAGCTGGACTCATCTGACCAACTCGTGTTTCAACACATCTCGGCTTCGGATCCGGAACCCAAGGAATAGGCTCGAGAAGCAGCAAAATATCAGAGGGACAGTTACTGGAATACTGTCTCCAGTCTGGCATCCAGGCTTGGACAAATAAAGGAAAGGAGCATTACAGAAAGATCTCTGGACTTTCTGAAAACGAGAAGAAGCTTGGTTTCATTTTATAATTAGATGCCAAACCCATTAGTGCTACCCAGGACTTATTTCTGCTTGGTGCTAGAACACCACCCAGCTCAGAAGGGCTTCTAGGAACTAACATCACACAAATAATCAATATTTACCCATATTGACTTAAACCTTGCCATGTTCTAATGTCTAGTGACAACTTCTGTTTTCTTACTGGAAGAAATGGGGGGAAAGTTGAAGGCAAATAAAGAGAACTCTTGACTGAAGAAATAAATTTTTAAAAAGAACTCCCAAGAAAAAGCACTTTAAATGCCTCCTCATGGCCACACAGCAGCAGCATAGCGCTCGGTATGTATTGCAGACATCCCGACCACGCAGTCACTGCTCGGGAAACGCAACCCGAGCCCAAACACTGCACATTTCTGCCACTTCAGGGAAAGGAGAAGCTTTTCAAGCTGCGAGGACATGGGTTGTTCTCAGGTCAGCCTTCGAAAGATCTCTCTGAGAGAGAACAATATGCAGAGGTATCCAAGGACAACTGTATTCCAGGCTTTTCATAGTCCACTGGCCAGAACGGGCCATCAGTTTTGAGTGTGCAGCATGTGACACCTGAACTTCAGCTTTCATGGAGACCCTTGTCTGTAACTAGTCACAGCCTCGGGCACAAGGATGCTACAGGCCTAAAGCTAACCATCAACTTAATAATAACAAAAGCAGCAGTGACTGTACTCCTAGGTTCCACATTTATCCAAAAATGAGATAGAATGATCTGACAGCTAGAAGCCAAGCTGCACAAGCACAGGCAGATGCTGTAAGGATGGTTTTGGCTATAAAGGCTGTCACCAGGACAGGCTGGGCGCAGAGGAGGGCACATCCACGGGAGAGCACCCAGCAGCCCCGGGGGCTCAGAGCAGCACTGGCATCTCGCAGAGACACGGGGCAAAGCAGCTGAGCTCCCACCAGCCTGCTCAGGCCACACGGATCCGTAGCTGCAGGTCTGGTGCCATGGGTGAGGTAGCCCTGGTGCCTGACCCAGCAGCTCATCCTTGCCGGGGAGGGAGCGGCTGGGGAAAGGCTTTGGAGAGCCAGAGCATCTGCGGTCCCGCTGCCTGCGGCTGCCAAAAGGCCCTCGCAGCTTGTGGGAAAATACAGCTGTGATTCAGGCACGGCTGCTACGGCTTGTGAGGAACTGGGAACAGCTTGACAGCTTTGCTCGACTCCAACAGCAACTGCAGAGCTGCCTGTTGTAGCTCAGCCCCGCTCCTCCACCATCCTGAGCCGCGCTCAGACGCAAACCTTTTAACTTGTTTTTTTTAAAGTCGGTTATCAAGAGACAGCCAGTGGCAGGTTATCATGGGAGATGGGTTTGAAAGGCGAGGCTGGTCAGATTTTGCAACTAACTGATAAAAACAAATCAATTGCAGAAACAAATTCCTCAACTCATTTCAAAGAGGGCGGGGAAAAAAAACGGGGCTTCAAGGAAGATTTCTTTTTTTCCCATCTTGCAGATTTCTGGGAGTGCTTTGAATTATTTTAGCAAGGAAAAAAAGTCCCTGCTCCTGATAGATTGCAGTGTTCTCTGCTCTGAAGACAAATCAATATTGCAGATCACAAATAAAATAGTCAGAAGGATTGAAAACAGGATTTACAACTGAATAGCTACCACACCTACATGAAAATAATAATTTACATTCCTCACCCCACCCTATCAACTACACGCAGGCAGCCTGAAACAGGAAAAGTAACAAAAATAATGGGAAAGAGCAGCAAAGAGTGTCTTGACATTATTTGAACTGATATGAAAACAGGAGTTGAGGGCAGGGAAGTATTTCCTCTTGAAACCAAACAAAATAACACAGAAACCTTCCGAGGGTTTAGAGTTTCAGGCTTTCTTATTGAGGGAAAAAAATCCCCAAATCCTCCCAAATCTATGAAAAGCAGGCACTTTCCATAGAGAATGGGTTCATTGAAAAGCAATTTTCTGTTAAAAATCAGTTCTGACAGGGTAGTTTCATCCAGGCTTGGATGTTGGATGCCACAGGAGCATTTGCCAGGAATAAAAATAGGCATTTAGCTCCGAAGGGCTGGGTTGCCAGGTTTAAAGATGACTCCTTGCCTAAGGAAGAGGTTCCTCCGTCTCAGGGATGGCCGGTGACAGATCAGAAGGGATAGAGGTTCACGATTTGTGTGGGAGTCTTGAATAATCTGTTCCTATTTTAATGTGAACATGGGTGGTAACATGGAATTACAGCGTGTGGAGGCGGGCTGGTGTGCGCGGATTAATGAAAAATAATGAGATAATATTGAGCACTTCTATAGCCTCGTTACAAGGGCTCAGTTTCTCCACTGACAGAAATCCCTGGAAAATATCATACTCTGGGACTCCATCCCTAATCTTTGTACCAGGAATTAACAGGAAACACAAAGGCTATTTCACAAGTATACTCCTTTGAAAAGAGCTTTCATTCTTAGTCTAAACTTTTAAGTGACTCTGTACTTACACAGTAATCCTTTCAACTCATATTTCATTGAATCCAGAAGTCATTGTGGCTCCTGAGGTACTCTGCTGTGAAAAAACCCAAAACAAACACTTATAATTGCATGCTGGAAGTTATGACAATGTTTATATGATGCACCAAGAAGAGACAAAAATAAGCACTGAAGGGCACAAGGGTAAAGCTGGGTTTATTGAGGACTAACTACATTAGGATTGACTAAAAAGAAAGAAAAAAACAACCCAAGCATGTTCAAACTGCAATCCAAGCAAAATTTATTTTTAGTCCCTCGATTATTGCGAATTTCATAATGGGATTTTGAGGCCCTGCCGTTGTCTCCCATTAACAAGGGCTCTGTTATATATTCTACAGAGTCGTGGTGGGAAGTGATTCATGGCAGGGCTGGGATTTGACATTCGAGAACAGAGATGGAGGAAAACGTACTTTGATTCACCACATTTTAAAAACAAACTCACCCTTAGAAAAGAACTCCAGTAAGTTCTTGAAAGTACTGCATAAAAATAGAAATATTAGTGCTCCAGAAGCCAAAGCCAGGAACCAAGACTTAACCTTTATTAACTGGGAAAATGACTCAGCAGCCCTAAGGATTATCAAGTCACTTAATTTCTGCCTATGAGCTCTCCCCTCATTGTCTCAGGCCCTCAGCTGAAGTCGATGAAAAGAACATCATCATCTCCAATAAGTTTTGGGATAGGACCTCGAGTCCATCAAACCAGTCATTTCTGTCCTACAATGGGCATGACATGATTTCTTTTCCAGACACGAAAGACTGAGACTGTCCCATTAGCTGAATTTTGAGGTTTTTTGAAGGAAAACCAGTAATACAGCAATCCTGAGTGAAAGAAATCAGGGGAAATTCTGCTCATTGAACAGAAGCATTCCTTGGAGACAACATACATCAAACATGACTTAAAGGAAGATTAACTTTTATTCAGATGATATCTTAAGGAATTTCCATTCTCATGTGAATGATGAACACTTTCATTATGGGGAGAGGCTGGTTAATCTTTAACCAAGAATTTACAAGAGATTCGTAAAACAAACAACAAACAATTTCTGAAGCTTCATGAGATCTTCCTTTTATTCGGAAGAGTTTGTACTGTGAACGCTACCAGGCTGATAGCTGCGTTAGGAAAGAAAGGACAAGTCAGGCCATGTGAAATGCCCAACAAATCCCGACTGGGAACATCACCTCTGGGTACGACAGTGGGAACTCAGCCAGAAACCTCTGCTGAGGAAAGGGTCCAAAGGAACTGTGTGTGCAGTGCAAATGTTTCCAGAAAAATCTTAGGCCACTGATTCGTTTCAAAAACGTGACAGAGCCATTGGCAGGTGACCAATGCCACCGTTTGACAGAAGGACCTTTGGGGACGCTGCTCTTGCTGATGCTGAAGCAGATGGAAGGCATTTCTTTAGCTCCAATGAACACTAAAAGCAGATCTGTGCCCAGCTCCCCTGTCTCATAACCCATACTCAGAACCCCAACTCGTAACACACTCTGTCTCTCCAGTTAATTAACATGATTTGTGAGCAGGTAGAAACGTGATTCCTGGGGGGTGCCAAAGCACCATGTGTGTTTTCTGCTGCAAGAAAGAGAAGTGTATGCATACACCAATGTCTCCAGAAAGCTTGAATGGAAAACCCTTTCATGTCAGAAGTTTATTTTTATTGGTAAAATATTAAATAATATACAGAATTAAAAACTGCACTTACACTTCTGAGAAGAAATAATTCTTGGACAAATTATATGCTTGTTCCTGAGATTCCCTACATTTATTCCAGTAGCTGTGCACTCAAGACAGTACAAACCTTTATAATATAATCCTTTTCACAAAGTATTACAAAGTTTCTGCAGCTTCTTTTATTTATACACACACACGGACTCCCACTCTCACATGGCCGTACAACACTCGCACAGGTACAGAGCACACACATACAGATGTGCAACCATATGTATGCATGTATGCTAAGAAGAAAATAAAAATAACAACAAGTCCCATAGTTCAGTCTATAGCGGCAAAACTCTTTTAGCAGGGAGATACAGGTTTACATTAGGGTTGCTCACATGCACCACTGTCAAAGGGATTGTTTCTGAACTCCTTTTATAAGAGCACCTTCCAATGAGCACGTAAAGAAGTGCGACAATTCCCAGTGTCTTCACTGGCTTTTGGAGTAAACTTAGATGTAATTTAAAAAATTTTTCTTTTTTTTTTTTTTTTTTAAAGATTCCTCAATTTGAGCTCAGAAGATCTATCACAGAATGAAAAAACCATAACCTGGGGAAAAAAAGGGGTCATTTCCCAGATGAGTCGCCCAGCTCTCGGCAGGAAAGGGGCAGTAAGCAGGGCAGAGTGCAGCTCCGCCAGGCCGGGAAGATGCCGTGAGAAGCGGGTCACACCCCCAGCCCGAAGCTCTGCGCCCCAAAAGGCCCGGGCCGTGCTCGGGTCCCACGGCTCAGCGCGGCCCCAGGCAGCAGGAGCCGAGCTTCCCATGGGAGCTTCCCAGAATTTGGGAATTCCCAAGGAGTGAGACCCAGCGGGCACCGCCACAGTTGCCCACTGAATGTGTTGTTCTTCTCCACCTCAAACACCAGGGGTTGGGCAATGATTTTGGCAATCAATCAGAAGGGGATACAGTCTCCTCACCTTTGTTATTATTAAAAAGAAATCTCTTAAATACAAATTTAAAAGACAAAAGTGGCTACTGTGCATGCGCAGTAACTGCCTTTCCAAGAAATCTCAATGGGATTTTATTCCTTTTTTTATTACGTACCTAAATACATATTTACAGAACAGCGGCTTCAGTCTACTGGGGAGGATGGGGGGGAAGGCATTAAAAATACACTATATATAAATATGTATGATATGTAAAACAAGTCCCATCTAAACTTATATAAGACAAGGACAACTCTAAAGAAGCTTCTCTGGTCTCTCAGGTAGATAAAGGACATGAGTCCTGTAATTCTTATGCAGGCAAATCTCTCCATTAGAGTAAATGGCAGTTTTGCCCTAGCTAAGAGATTAGGCCTAATCCAAAATCCATCATCAAAGTCAACAGGAGTCTCCACTGAGTGGGTTTTGGATCAGACCAAAAGATCTTTTTATTTTTTGTTATTTTTAATAAACATCAATATTAAGTGCTTTTCTTAAAAAAGAAAGCTGCAATTAAAAAAAGAACAGGAAGGAAGAGGCAAGAACAGGTATGTCCTTAATTTGGATGTGGATGTTTCAATGCCAGCGATAAGCAGGAGGTAAATTATGGCCTTTAGCCTTAATTTACAGTTTCTCATCTTTTGTCAGTCACAATCAGTTTACTCGAACCATATCTTTAAATGCATTTAGGGCAGAGCATTTTGTTTCACTGATTTGTGTGGACTGAGGAAGGAACACAGAAACCACTGTACATTAATAAGATGTCAGGGTAAGTATTGCACTTGAACAGAAAAATAACCCAAAACCATGTTTTTGTTGGTGATTTTTGTTTTTAGAACTAATATAAGCAAATCATCCATGTCTGCAATGATCGCGTTTAGAAAGCAGGATCCAAGAATGAAGCATAAGAAGCAAATTTGGGGTTCATAACCCCCACCCTGGAATACAACAGTAGTAAAACTTTTTTTAAAGCATTTTCTTCCAACAGGAAAAAAAAATTATATGACCTTTTTTTTTTTTTTTTTTACTTTACAATTTTAAATCTTTCTAAACATTTGCATTAAAAGTTTCCAGTTTTTCATAAAAAGATATACATTTTAGGAAAAAAAAACCAAAACAAACAACCAGAAATAAAACCAACTAAAAAGGAAGGCAAATATACAATATTATAATTACATCACTGTAGAGTCATCTCGAAGGTACCCTAGATCTTCAGTGTTACAAAGAGTACGTACCTTAATTTTTTTTTCCTCAAATCAACTATCTTTTTTTTATTTTTCCTGTTTTTAATAAAAAACTACACTTGAGTACAAAAATATGTAAACAGACTGTACAGCCAATGAACAAAAAAAATCCAAAAAACAACCCCCAAACCCCTAGACAGCCCAAAGCTACAGGAGATAAGAGCAGGCCCAGACTTAAAGCTCCAAGAAGGAAAAGGGGGAAAGAGAAAAGCACAGAAAGCCAGAGGAGACTGCTACATGGTGAGGAAGTGAACACGTTCAAGCTCTGAGGACACTTGACAATCCGTCAAATAATTGATCACAGTTTCAGAATCTGAATGACTACAAAAATAACCACAAGAGTCCTTCCCTTGTTACAGTGTGTTCAGGAACGAACATCCGTTTCCAGTAAGCAATGTCAAATCCCAGTAAGTGCATAGTAGGGATTCAGTGACCTCCACCCCTGCAAGAAGCTTTTCTTACTCGATGTCACTTGAGGTAAAAGGAAATGGCCCGATTTACTGCCAACGGCCCCGCTGTGCCCGTAAGGAGCCGTGCTCCCCCCAGGCCTTGCGGCAGGCATCCATCCTGTTCCCAGCCCGGTGATACAGACCAGAGGCTGCGCTACCCGCGAACCGCCGAGTGCCAGGGATTACGGCCGCTACACGGAGCGAGGAACGCCAGCCAAGGCCTGCCCAGAGCGGCTGTGCTGCACCCACCGGCCCTGACCTCACAGGTAACGGGAGCGATCGAACACACGGCCAGCTGCAAAGCGCCCCTGCGCTCCCAGCTCCAGCCGAAGGGATGGCACGAGGCCGATGCTGCTCAAACGTTTTCCTGGGCTGCAGTGCATCGCCTAAACCAAGGCCCGCTGAGGGAGGGAAGCATCGGACCCAGCCTTGGGCCAGGCTGCTCCCTTTCTCCCAACAGGGTCCACGGCCTCTCTCAAGACATGATCTGATTAACTTCATTGTCATTCACTCTGTTGAAATACTTCACGTACTGCTAGTCAAAAATCACAGTTTTTTTGGTTGGTTGGTTAATTTTTTTTGCAACTGTAAATTAATAAGAGTTTTTACTACAACTATGCAGGTCTCATTGAAATGGTCATTTCTGTCAGCTGATTAATTAGGCCCCAAGATGAAAAGGAGAAGTTTGTACAGAAGGAGAGAGCATGGGAAGTTATCTTCAAAGATGAGGACCCAAGTAGCACACTGATAACCACCTTCCAAAAGGCTGGAAGCAAACATTAAGTGGGAATCTGCACGATCAGCTGGGAAGGTAGGTGAATTAAAAAGAGACTGGTTTTATTGTTTTCTTGGCCTGTTAAGCATGCAAAGCCTGAGTACACCCCTTCTCATGACTGTCCTTCTGCTCATTTCAGAGCCTCAGGGTAGGAGAAGGACACAACCCACCCTTTCAGGTGGGGTTGAAGGAGGTCAAATTAGAAACCAAATTGGGAAGCAGTGATGTTCTCCCTAGCTTATACCTCAAAACACATCAATGGGATAAACAGGAATCTATCTATTATGAAGCAAATTCAAACTCTTTTCTACCTAACTGCTCCCCTCACCACCTCTCTGCAGCTGCCATGGCCTGGGCCCAGCAGAGCGGTGCCGAGGTGGCTCTGGACTGTTGCCGGGCTCAGGGGCTGCCCAAAGCCTGCTGGCCCAGCCCCCTTGCCCATGGTGGTCCTCTGGTCTCGGCTGTGCTGGCACACTCAGCACAGCAGCCCTGCCGGGGGAACAACTGCACCTGAAACCAGGTCACCAAGCCGCTGGGGAAGTCCCAGAACCGGCACCGTGCTCGTCACCACAGCGCTCCAGCTCATGAAGCCCCGACCACCTCCTGCTGCTGAGCTTCTTTCACCTCTATGCCATTCCTGGGGTGGCAGCAGCGTGACAGGCAAACGCGCAAACTGCTTCCAAAGGACTAGCCACATTTGTTTTTGCAGGCTGAAGCAAGAAGCAGGTGCTTTAAAGACTGCTCCCAGTCCTAAGTGGGACTTTAAAAGCAGAGCAAAGTCCATTGCCAGGGGTGCTTTACCTAAAGCGCTGAGGGGGAGAAAACAGGAGCTTTTCCCTGGCTCTCCATAGGGCACGGTGCAGCTGGGGGCCCTCGTGGCAGTCTTGGCATCACTCGGTGGACACCGAGCTCCCTGGGACCAGCTAGACCAGCCCTGGCTGGATAGCTGGAATGCACTGTGCTAGAGTAATTTTCAGCCCTTCCCACTCCTAAAAGCCAGCTGACTCCAGGAAATCTCCCAGCAAAGTACCAACGGGGTCCTCGCTCCAGGTCAAGCTGCCAAGGAGGGGGCAGAGCAGGAGAGGGGATCTTTCCTTTGGGTCGGTTTTTGTCGTGCATTCTGAAAGGGTCTGGTAGGATATCATGAACGACATCACGATCTCCCAAAATGCATTTGAAAAGGCACATATACAATAAAGCATATATCTAACTACACAATACCATATATATATAAATATACTTTCTCAAGCTCTCCAGCTGCCTCAGACCACAGGCCATCCATTTTTGTTTTTAAATGCTACTAAGCCAAGCTAAAATGCAAATTACTAGCACAAAAGCCAATTTCATCAGCCTTTTCCTAAAATCCCACACTGTTTAGGCGACACTGACAGCCTCCCTCCTCCCCCCCCCATTACATTATAAAGCACAGCAAGAGTTAAGGAAAGGAATTTATCCAGCGAAGGAGCTGTATTGCTGTAGCTCCTGCCCTTGGCTGAAATAAGCACCTTTTGCTGCAATTATCTCCAAAGTTTCTTTCTGGAGGAAGGAGTGTCTGTTGTCTGGCTTCTTTCAAATCAGAACAAGCTAGCTCAGGACCTGGGCAACAGTAAAAATGTCCCATGAAAGCCCAGTTTTGAAGGGCTGCATTTCATTACTGACCTCCTGCCTGACAGCACAAATTTAGGAAAGCCCTTGTAAACAGAAAGAAATTTGGAATCTCTGACAATTGAGAATTTATTTACCTTGCAGTAAACATACTTTAGATCCACATGGCTACTTTGTGAGCTGGGTCCTCACACTGTGGAAAAACCAGTACCACTAAAAATCAGGCCAATTACTCCATTTAGAATCTTCCTCACTAACGCAGACAAATACAGGTTAATGCCGAGACACCTTTCACATCACATCATAGATGAAAGCACTTTTTAAGGAGAATAAAATTGTTTTAATCCCATAAGTTACTGAGTAAAGAGCTGGCTTTACTGAAAAATGCAATATATTTTGATGTGCACTCCTAAATGATTACAAAGAGAGGTGGCTGTAAAATTCATCAGCCATAACTGCAGATATATAGATAATGCCCTTTGCTCCAAGGATATGGATCACACCAAGAGCAGAATAAGCAGTCACACTTCTACTTCAATTAACACGTTTATAATCCTCTAAACTGAGTCAGAATATTGTCATTCTTGATATAAAAGAAGGAAAAGGGTTTACTGGCAGGGATGTGCACAGAAATGCAGCGGTTTTTTTTCTTTTTAATGAAAATGGGGAATGCTCACAGGAAGCCAATTCTAAATTTGCAAATGCATGGTTCTAACTGGAAACCTGATTCCAAGAATTTCAGAAGAGTCCAATAAAAATCAGACAGGTTCGACTTCCAGCACCAAATACTCAGAACAAACGGATTTGAAGGCCAAGGATTAGCTACTGAAATTCCTAGTACACTATGAATGACTAATGAACTCAATGAAACTCAAGAGCTTTTCTTAGAAATCCAATTCTTGCAGAGAGCAAGCAAGAAAAAACACCCAAAGAAATCTCTGCTGCCCCATTTTGCACACTTCTGTGAAGGGACAAACAGTATTACATAAACCTCTCTAATAATTTTCAGTAGGAATTGAATTCTAAAGTACATGTTAATCCAAAATTTTGTTCAAAATTTGAACTAGAATTTAACCTTTCTCCTTTCCCTACCTCTAGGCTGAAAATCTTCAGTGAATGTTTAGAAAAGGACACTGATAATAAAAATCAATGTGACCCCTAAAGCTTCTTCCTGCCCAAAAAAGTGGTTTTTGTAAGATAACTCCCCAGTGCCTTTCCAGTTCCTTGTGCCCATGACACCAGGACATACAGATCTCACCTGCTACCATTAGACCAAGAAGCTGGGCTTAACTGAAGCCAGGTCCAAAATCAGTGGGCCTCCCCATGAGATCCTTTAAACATCTACAGAATACACCCCACAGGAGGTATCAGTGAGCCATCAGTGAACTGAAGTGCACACTAACGAACTGCAGATGTAATTGCAGCCAACTGATTTGTGGATACACAAGAGATTCTCTACCTTTCCCGTATTCCGGTGCTTTCCCAAACAAAGGCAGAAATTTTAAACACTTTTTCCCTGGTGCTAACTATTCCAAGAAACCACAGCCCATGTTCTTTCACTGACCACAGAGGGGAGAACAGAGTGTTGCCCCCAGAGACTGAAAGGATTTGCCGGCAACCTTTCCCTCTGGCTTGGGCACGTGTTTTCCTGGAGGCCCAGGCAAGCCCAGCAACCCTCAGGCCCCAGAACCTTTCCCTTTCCACCTTGTTCTTAAAAGACCTTTCCTGCCTTAGCGAATCACAACCACTTTTTTCTTTCTTTTCTGAATTTCCAGGCACATCCTGACACAACGCATGGCCGGCCACTTCCTAAGCCCAGCTCCCTAACTGCAGAGAATCAGCCACACGGAATAAAAGCGATGCCCTCCAGCATCTCCCCGCTTTGCTCCTGCACAAACTCCTCTGACTGCACCAGGCACAAGACAATGAGAATGGTCTGGAGGACGGCACTGGTTTGTTTGCCCCAGTTTCCTAGGGTGAAGAAAGAAGGAGGGGGAGGAACCCAACGACATTAAGAACAATGTTGGGAATAGATCTTTAAATCTGTCTCTCCAAAGCCTGCATATTCCCAGCCTTGATAGGTCTCACATTACACATGATGACATTTCTCTCCATATTGTATTATAATTAATAGGCTACTGCAAGACTTTACCAGCTCCTACTTAATAGCATTGCAGTGCTGGGAAGCAGTCATCAGGTAATCTGGCCATGATCTACTGTATCCTTTCTAAACACAGGTTCTAGCTGCCAAGAATGTCACCATAAAAAGATTTCAATCAATACCACTCAGCTCCTACTTTCAAATGCTCCAGGTCTAGGAAGAGAAGAAGAAAAAAAATCCAGTACCCTCAAAACGAACAGCAAACTGGCATATGCATCGAGTGCACAGATTGGAAGGAGCAGATGGGAATTCATTATGGCCTGATCTTGCTCTCTCTTTTATACTTTAGTAACTTTATCCTTTGGAAAAGGTCTGCCCAGGCGCATGGAGACTGTGTGCACAGAGGGGGTTAAACCCATGCAGATCTTTCCATTCTCAAGCTGTGCTCTTGTTGCCAAACAACAACATTTCAATTGTGATTGGTACAAACAGTTGGGTTTCAATGGCAATCTGTCCCATAGGTTTAAGCCCAGTTTTTACTAATGCAACTTGCTGGGTGCTTGCTGGCTTTGTTATTCACTGAGAGAGAAAGAAAGGAAACAAAACAGATCAGTGGACTTGTTTTCTTGTCCAGCCTGTAGGTCAAGGACTTGCTCTGGAGTATGTTTCTCCATTTGCTTTCCCTATAGGGAAATTAACAAATTAGGAAAAAAAATGAAATCTTCAAATCAATACACAGCACCTACATCTCCACTTATCACTTTCTGAAGAAGCAGGGAAGGTCATACGTGACCTGTTGGTTTGCAGGGCTTCTGTGCTCTCCACGAAGAAAGGCTATCCAGCAAAACCTGCTAACTCTCCCACCCCTAAATTAAAGCAGAATTGATGACTTAAGAACAAAAGGAAATCAGTAGTTCAGCAAATTAGCAAGGAAGATGTCAACAAGAGAAGAAACAGTCAAGGTTCGGATCCTGATGTAGCTGAAGTAATTGGGGCAGTTCCATTAAATTCAATGGAGCCAAGAGGATTAATGCTGGCCAAGGATCTGGCTCCTAACGCTTTCCCAGCTGCAAGTCTTAGTTTAGGCTGTTGCCAAGAGGTTAACACTGTGATAGTAGAATGAGAAAGTATTTACAGAATTATATATCTATATATACCTATATTTAAAGAACACTTTGCTACTAGTACTTTTGTCATTTTTTAATCCATAATTTTAAACTGAAAGTATTTCAGAAGAGCAGCAGAACCTCTTGAGTAAACTACAGACTCTCACCCACTCCTAGGCAACTTACTGTCCTAGAAGCAAGTTTAAATGTTATTTCTAAATGCTCTTTCTTAAAACGTAGGGTGCAACTAAAGAAGTAAGGCTTCCAAGAGTTTCTAAGAAGCCAGTGAGACAACACATAGGCATGGAGTAACAGAATATCAACAATTCTAAAAAAAGGTGCTTCATAAGTTAAGGAAAATAAAAATACAAAGCCTCAGACTTACCACAGAAGGCCCTCAGACTTATGAAACTAAACTGCTGTAATGTGGTACAGTGTTAAGACATATATTTCTTTTTTTTTTTCTTTTTAAATTTATTTACATTCTAGAGGGGCAATACACACTGAACCCAGGAAAACAGCTCACCCCTGAAAGTAATTTTGAAAGGAATATTGACTTTGATTCATGCTCCTAACTCCCTAACAGTTTTGCTTTAAAAATAATTGTTCATTCTGCAGAACAAAGTTCCCCCCCCTTTCCTCCAGCCATCGAAAGCTCGCACCATATCTACACATTAGAAAAAGGCTCTCCTCTGAAATGTTTCTACCTATTCCTCTGAAATTGTAAATGAGTGGCATCTTGTTGGGACTTGAAAGCACCTGGCGGGGTTGAGCGATATCCCGAAAGAGGACACGGTGTACAACTGACTGAGACGGACACAGACTGCCTTCCAATTCCCACAGAAAGCGAGGCTGGTCACTCCCCAAAAAGTGACAGCCACAACAAAGCCCCTCTTTTATCCATTCCCTTCCTTCTTTCCATTCTTAAGCTGGGCAGAGCAAATGAGGTTGGGTCCACAAAAAATAAGGTTAATAATAATAATTAAACAACAGCAACAACAACAACAGCAACAACAACAAAATAGGCGTCTCAAAGTCTGAGGAAAAGTGGGATTGTAAGTGCAGTATTTCTTCATGTGCAGTTCTTCTACTTCATACGAGTCCCCTTTGGATGAGAAGGCCTAGCGGAATGTGTGCTCCCCCCGGACTATGTGCGACGAGAACTCATAGCGGTCCTGGCTCCGGTAGCCACAGATGTTGCACTCCAGCGGGTCCCGGTAGCCGTGGCAGCCCATGTGGATGGTGTACATGACATGGTCCAGGAAGAGGACGCGACAGTGCTCGCACTTGAAAGCCCTAATCTGCTCCCCTTCTCCGTTGATCACCTTGTACATATCCTTTAAAGAGCCCTTAGAAGCTTTTGTGACATCCAAAGGCTTGGCCTCCTCCTTCACATAAGCCGGGTTTGGCTTTATCTTGGGGGTTAAGGCAGCGTTTCCTGGGTAGGACTGGCGGTCGTCGTGGCTGCTGTCTGAGTCAGTAGAATCCAGGCAGCTATTGCTGGGGGAGCCCTCTCTATCCTGGATTCGACTCTTTGGTCTGATGAGGGAGATGGGGCCATCCATGTTGTTCTCGTGGCTGTCAGCTGTATCCCTGCTGATGGGCCTCTCTATCCTGCTGGGATGATAGACCTGAGCGTAAGCTGAGCTGATGACCGGGGCCACCTCTGCGATTGTGCTCGGTGTGTGCTGCATCAGGGGGTGAAGCGCCTCGGCTCCAAGGTAGGTGATTGCATTGGTGATGGCTTGGTCCATCATGTGAGACTGCATCAGCTCAGCCTCCTTCTCATAGGATAGGTTCATATCAAAGGGGATATCTGGATAGCCAAATCTCATGAACTTTTCACCTAAGAGATAAGAGCAAATGCATGAGCAAAATCAATGTAATCACTGCAATGTTTCATGGTAAAAGGAGTGGCAAGGGACAGAAAACCCCTGACTTGGGGTGAAATTATTCCAGAGTCTGAAGTTAACCTCCTTCTATTTGTTTACTGTTCTCCTGTAAAGTTCCTGTCCTGACATGGGTAAAACAGTAACCTGTCCAACAGCTTTTTGGTTTTTTTTTATTTATTCCAGGTGAATCGTGCGGCTGCAGAGACTTCCAGAGCAATTCCAAATATTCCACTGGACCTGACTGTGCTCACATTTCAAGTTAGGAAATACATGTTAACTGGTAGATAATGGATTGAAATATTGAGGTCACCGAAGTTCTAACAGAGTATACCAGAAGACACAGTCTCCTCAAAATTCAAGGGACCATTTCACATGTTCCCCACAATCTGAAGTGCCTTACACCTACACTACAACAGGGCTGCACAGTGAGAAACTTAAACAACAGGTACAGAGTGCTTGTTATGGTGGCACCTTTAGAACCACAATATGTAAATCCTTTAACCAGCAGCAAAAAACATTAAATGAAAGCATGTGACCAAGAATGAAGAATGAAGCCATTTACAGGAGCACTGGAGGCTGATCTTTGCAGTTTTCCCCCCTAAAAAAAATAATTTAAAAAATTCTGTCCTTTTTGGACAGAGAAAAAAAGACATACACCCACCCTTTCCTTCCTATGTCTATTTAGGCAAGAAAACAAATAGAGAAACCACATGTATAGTGTAGTTTCACTTGGTAAAAGGCAAAAGCACCTTTCTTTGAGACAGGATAAATAAATACATAATGATGCTGAAGTTGGCTGGCTTATCACTGTGTGAATCCAAACTCCCTTCCTTGTAACCTTTTCACATCAATGGCATGACAGATGTGCAAAACCAGAACCACATGCTGGTACACTATGGCAGTCACAGGGCATGTTGTGCATCACAGCTCTCCTTGGAGGTGAACAAATGGAGTGCTGCTTACACCGGGGCTCAGCTCAGCAGCACTGCTTTTCTGTGGTGGCTTTCGAGTGTCAGGACAAGCAAAGCTCATGGAATAACTTCTTTTTAAACAGAAAAGGTTATATGTATATAATACAAGATACACATCCTCCTATGTGTTCACACATGCAATTAGCTGGTTGTTGACAGTTAACTTTTAAAGCTGATTTTATGAAGTCTGATAAATAATTTTGATTGGTTTTCATTGTCTTTGTTACTTCACTTCCTCGGTACATAAAACCAGACTCTTTTTCAGTAGTGTAAGATAATAAATTCAAGGAGTCACTACTTACAAGTGGTTTGGCTACTCAAGAATTAAATTACTCAAGAATCTTCTTCTATCACCTTTTGCCAAAATTGCTTGGAACACAATGTGTATAAACCACCATAAGAAACAGAATTGTAATCCCAAATCTCTTCCAAACTGCATTAGTACATTTCAACACAGCTATCACTCAGCATTTTATTTTTGACTATAATAATTCACTCCACTTAGTGTGACTTATTCTAAAGTGATGCATAGAGAACAACCATGTTATCCTTAGAGATGATGTATCAGTTCTGCTGGGGAACTCAGCCCTGATTAACAAGGTAATTAAATGTAAGTCTAAAGTGAAGTGCATAAATATTCCCACTCTCTTCTGTTCACGTGCTTCCAGTTGGACACCACGCCATGTTTGTGTACCCTCATGATGTGTACTCAGTGCTGGTCCTGGTAATTTAACACGACCTGGGGATGATTCTTGCCATCAAACATCCTCTTTCTCTTTCCAGTGTTTTGCTGTGGTCTGGCAGTCTGCGGTAGCTGTGCTGCCATGGACAGGATGGACAGCTCTGGAATGGGATGTGGCTCCAGCCTGCCATGAAACACTGCAGCTCCTTCCCCAGAGGGGCCAAAGTGGGGCTGGAGGACAGCTCCAGGGGCAAGTGAGTCTGGTGCCCACTGGTACCTCTCACCTGCTCTGGCCACTTGTGTCATTCTTGGGTTTGGATAAGGAAAGGGAGCCAGTGACGGTCCGATGCAGCTGCCAAACACGCTGTCAGTCCTTTGTAGGCTTTATACATCATCCTTTATGGGCTACTTGGATAAATGATGCAAACCTTATTTTGATTCCTTTCATCATCCATGTTTAGTTACTCCAGCACAGACAGCAAAGAAAGCTGTAAATTGCCAGTGACCTGAATTATTTATTCCTTTAATTATGAACCAGCTCCAAAGATGTCAGAGCCTGAGAAATGGAGTGTGATATAAAAAAGTAAAGTAAATGATAACATGGAAACAAGAGGGCGTAAAACACAGAAGCAACCAAAAAACAGTCCCATAGACCAGTATAATGTGGTTTCCAAATTAAATTCCTCTTTGGCCAATTCTCTACTTAAAATCAGCTAATCAGACCAATCATTCTGAATTTTCATTTAAACTATGCTCAAATTCTATTTATCCTTGCCCTACATTAGTGAAGTAGAAGAAGAAACATTCTCCCCTCTGGCCATATGACATTCAAATAAACCCCGAAACAGGTATTTGAAGCTAGATCAAAGCACACAGACACAGCTGTCCTGTGATACCTGTAGCCCATCTCATCAAGTATCTAGAGCAGCTGCAATGCTGGGCACTTGGGAGAAAGCTGCAAGAAATGTTGGAGAAAGCCATTCCTGCATTTCCCTCAGGGAAGTTTCTCCCTGACCCCCATTAACCAGAAGCTGACTGTAATTTGGCAGCCGGCTGATCTTCATCTGTTCTGAGACGCCCGTGTATTTTTAATTCTTACTCTAACAACCATGGTCTTATCGTAAGCCACATAAATGTCTCCTTTTGCATCCTGCCAGTTCTTAACCTCGGTGACATTCTGAGAGTAAGCTCCACATTCCAAGTGAAAATACGCGAATCTGCTTCACGTGACCAGCCTGAAGACGGCTGCTTTTAATTTAACTGGTGTCTGCCTCTCCCTCATTGAACAAGAGCAAAATGAAGTACTCACACTCCTTGCACACAAGTTGTACTTTCTGCCTTCAGTATTTCAACTGGTTTGGTAAGACTAGTACCTCAATAGCAGATATATAACCAAGTCTCTCATAGAGAAATTAATTAATTCTATTTGCTGTATGCCACTTCCTTTCCTCCTGAAAATTCAGCCATAGGAGAGACTGTGGTCCATAACCACGGTCCCTTGGAGATTGCTGATCAGAAAGAGCAGTAAAGCATTGATAGATGTAGCATGCAAAGATTTCAGCTTATGCTTACATGACCTTCTCATAAACACCATTAAGTTGTTTTGGACAGGTGCCATGCTTGCAGTATGCACAGGAAGATTTCCTGCAAGCAAGAGAACCATTACACATTCTTCCTGATAGAGTTGAACAATATTTAATTGGGGAGAAAAAAGTTAGAAAAGTGAGGTCACAGTGGAGGAAAAAAAAAAAGGAAGGCAGGCAAGTGAAGACTGCTGTTATTCAATCTAAACACTGTGATGCCACTAAAGATCAGAAAAATAAGATATGGTAAATAAGAAAGGGTGTACTTTTTTCCCTGTATCTGGATAATGATATGTTACCACTAGAGAAAAAAACAGATTTATCTAACAACAAAGTAGTATAACCTGCTGAAGAGAATAATAATGTGGCACAGCATCTCTCAGGCAAGGATTTCCAATCAGTAAATTTACCTCTGAACACAACAACAACCTACAGTCAATGGTGCGTGAGTGGACAAGTAAAATCACCTTTCTGGTCTAAAAACATACCACCACAGGAAATAGCGATGTCTCTCAGCATTCCTCCTGTATGTTGGATCACTGCTGGCCCAACCCTGGCTCAGCACTGATATTTGGGAATGGTCAGCTGACCAAGAGCAGCCAGGTCAGTGTGTCAGTCCCCCCAGGTGAGCTGCTGCCCGCTGCTGGCCCCCTGCTATTGCAAACCATGTAGGTTACTTACAGCCCACCTTCAGGGGTGATTGAACAAATCCATCTGAATCTGCATTTAGCTGAGGGGCAACAACTTTTCTAAATGGCTCTGCTAATTGCTTACAGTCCCCTGACAGTCTCTGTAAGTGTCCTTAGCGTAGGCAGAATGAGACACCCCTAAGTTCTGTGTGACTGTCCTTCCAGGGAGTGAGCATGGAAAACGCCTATTACGTGACTTTACAGTCTGACACTTACCTCAAACAATTCTCTGTTTCAGCTTCCCTAAGAAGTTTTGCACTGCTTCAGTAGCAGTAAAAAGAAGCTTTAAGTTACAGCTCAAACCATGTAAAATTCTCATACTGTCACCTGTTACAAGCTGAATAATTTTACTATGTCAAGACACAAAGCAAAATATGAATTCTTGACCTAGGACTCTAAATCTGGTAACCAAAAGCCACCCAATGCTGTTTCATATTCATGCTTTAATAAGTTTATTGTGTGCAGGGTGCTGCACTTGGAGCAAGAACTTCTTCTTCTTTCAACACAAGGGATGCGATTTACTTACTCATGCCAGCATTATCAGACCAGTTGTTGCCAAGTGTCAGGAATTTAATACAAATTAGAAGTCTTGAGATACTTGTTGTTTGTTTTTTTTAACACATATGGAGACAGATAATTACATGACAGTCTTAGCTTGTTTTTGTTTGTTTTTTTTTTTCCCTGGAGCAAGAAGAGGGAAGATGATAAGTCTAATTCTCAAAAGGGCAAGAGAAAACTTTAAAAAAACCCAAACCCAAAACAGCATTAAGTAAAAAGCTCAAGGTTTTCTAATGCATTTTCATGATAGTGGACTTCACTTTGAATTCTCTGTGTTAGTAAAATTAATTCAATAATTTTCATGATTTCTTGCTGTGATTTAGCCACCTCCATTATTGTATCAGAACCAAGTTGTGAGTGCTACTTTTTCCACTGTTCTTCTGCCTATTACAAATAGCAGGTAATGTATACGCACGCACCAAAACCAATAAAAGGTGTATTTCCAGCTTACCCACAAACTTCTGTGGGGTGGAGCTTTTACGCTTTCCCATGTTGCTTGTCAGCTTCTCTATAACAGCAGGTCTCTCAAAAGGCACCACAGAAATATTGTTGTCCATCACAGGCTCTTGTTCCTTACAATCTTCCAGAGCAGGTACTACACAAAAGCAAAAAATGGTATCAGACAGGTCTGGTCTACACTTCACAGACAACACAAATCATTTGAGCCCTGCTGACTGGGCAACACAACATAAAGCAAGGCATGAGAACACTGGGCATCAAGATAGCGACCACCTGTAAGCAGAGCCACATTCACAAAACACTTCTCCTTGGGACCATCTTATTTAGCAGAAATCCAACTTTAAGCATTTATTAAAGGACTTGTTTTGTTATGGGCACTCAAGATCACCAGCAAGGAGAGGACACTTCTGAAAATTCACTCTGTAGGTGACATTTTATGTTATTCTCTCTTCAATAGTCACCTGCCACCAATGTAAATGTTTAGTTATCATTCTTTGTGTATTCCATTAACTTCACACTTATCATACAGCATAATTACTCTCATTATTATCTTTTTGCACTAATCTCAATGGTTAAAAATCACACAAGGCATCAATGAGTTGTGTTGGCTGGGCCTGGCTGTGTGTTCCCTAAGACAAAGGGTTCTCAAATGAAGGATCACTTTGCTAAAGCATACTTCCTCTCTCCATACTGTAATGAGACTGTAAAATCAACACACACTGTACTGGAATTACAGGATTAACATCACATGGAAATTCCCTTCAGAATCAGATGCAGAAACTACCCATTTTTTGATTAATATTTTATCCCCTCAAGCACAGATCTAACAATCTGTGAATAGAGGTTTTCTGCATCTGTCTTACCACTTCTTCAGGATCAGCAGGGAGCATTCCTGTGCTAACTACATCAGGGGAACACTCATACATTGTATTTGAAACAAAACCAAAAAATCAGTAACTTCTTCTGTCTTTACTCATCTCACTCTCTGTCATTTGTTGGTTTAGGGAACAAGGTGCTAAAGCTAAAGTGTAGGAATTGCACAGGCTTCTGACCAGGGTAGTGAGCGACTTGCACAGGGTTTTATGTCATGTGCTGGTATAGCCATTCATCAAGTACCCACAAAGTACTTTGGTTTTGTAGAGCACCCTCTTACAATCACCAAGAAGGGTCAGTGGTACCAGACAGTGGATCAGGCCCAGAGAGTCCCAGTCATTTGCAATATATATCAAGTGTGTAGCTCTGCTCTGCTGCTATGAGTTTAATACCAGGCCTAATTGTCCTGCATTCATCTTCAGAAGGCAGCAAGAAAAACCTGAGAGGGATCAGCCACTAGTCCATGTGCTAATGGAATGGCTGGGGTACAAAGAATGGATGGCAGAAAAACAGGAACTGGGGTGATCTGGCACAGAGTTCCCACAGTTTGTAAACTGAGAGGAACCCATTGCATTCTCTGCCTTAAATCAGGCTCCCAGTGAAGTGCTGGGTATTGCAGAGGTGGCAGGGAAGGACTGGCACCCTCATGTTCTGCCAGCCCTCCTCCGGTCTCTCACCATGGCAGCCTTTTGTGTCACAGACACCTTCTCCCAGACAGTGCCATAAATGAACACCACCAGCCCACTTTCCTCCCATGTAACTGCACTACCTTCAGGATCCTGACATGGAATAATCACCCCTCTGTTCCTAAACGCAGCTGTTTGCTAGCACATAATATATGAAAAATGGGGTGATAAAAGCCTTGTCTCTGCCTTCTTTCTAGTAAGGAAGAGCAAATACCAGGCAATTACAAAACAGAGTATCTGCTCAGGTGAACTTCTCAATTCAGACATCCATAATAAGAAAACATGGCAATTTATTCATTTGATTCCATTTGTGCCTCTGCTGCTATGGAAAGCTGAGTACTTTGAGGCTTAGAATCTACCATATGCTATAAAATGATTTACTCTGCTGCTTTTTTATTTGTACAGGATGCTCCCCCTGAGAAACACAATGGTTTCTCATTTACAAGACAGTCCTGCTGGCATCACTGAAAGGGAGGGGAAAAAAAGCATAAATATGAAATGAATCTAATGTTGCAACAAAATGGGATGCAGTGTTCAAGTGACCTAATTAATGCCCAGTGCAGGCTGGGAAGCTTGGAATACTTTAATAGCTAAGGGTAAAGTTTTAAGGTTAATTAAATACCGTGCTTGGTCAGGAGCAATCGGCACTACTCAAGTATTTACCAAGGAGATTTGGGAAGAAAGGAAAGATTATGTCTGCTGATTTTCACTGGAAACTGGCATCTGAGTGTCCTTTTTGGCTCACCCAAGCTCATGGATGCATGCACACACACGCACATGCCGTGTGAATCCCAGGATGTGACTGCCATGGGCCAAGTCCACCTGGCTGCCACTTCAAGGATTTCCAGCCCTTGGTGCGCAGGACACACGAGGCTGGTGGTGTGGTCCTAGGGAGGTGCAGGGGGCTCTCCATCCCTTCTAGGAACACCTGCTCAAGCCATCCTGAACCAGTTTAGAGCTCCTGATTACTTTCACAGATATCTGAATAAGCCCCAAATGTAGTGACATTTGTATGGTCTTATAACAATTAAGTAATAATTAAATAATTCTTCTGCTGGGCATATGCGTGTAAAATTTCCTACACAGAATTTGAAACCTTTCTTCCATGAAAAATGAATAGTGCTAAAAAAGACATCTGCTCTTCTCTAAGTCAGGCAAAAATCCTGCTTGGACTAATTTTAAAAGTAAAATCATCAACAATAAAAGCTTTTTTTTTCCTATCGTTCATGCTCAAGGTACTTTTTCCCACCTCAGAACCCAAGTGTATAATCCAGGGCATGGCTCTTTTGCGACAGAATCACTGAATCACGCTAATATTTGTGTTACGATGGAAATACGTTAGCAGCGTGTTTTGTTATGCAGATTTCCTGGGAGAAGGGAAAGAAGGCAATAGTCTAGTTTCTGAAACCATTTAAATGGCAGGCAAAACTGGAGCAAATAGATGAGATGTCATATTTTAGAAACCCAAAGAGTTAAATAACACATTGATAATTCTAGATATATTAATTTTCATTTCAATTTTAAAAATACACAAATAAAGGAGAAATAGCCCAGCCTTTTTTTTTTTATTTTTAGGAAAAACAAAATAAAAAGGGGAAAACCAAACTGATCACACACAAGTACCAGTTCTCTCCAATCAGCTGCTCTGTGGTAGAAGCTCATGTACACATTTACTCAGCAGTAAATGCAATTCCTTTTTTGTTGTAGTACATCCTATCTCATTATCTTGGTAGTGAGAGCAACCAAAGAACAGCTGACAGGATATAACTAGCTCAGACACAGCAACTCATTTTATGCTGAGAATTTACAGTCTCAGCTCAGGAAGAATTTTTTATTCTACAAATCAAACTTCCAGCCCAGGAAAGGCCCATGCTTGTGTACATTTCTGTTCAGGGATGCTGCTCATCAGCTATCAGGGTGTACTCCTGGATTGCCCAAGCAAGAGTTCACCACCTCTGACACTGTCAATACTCTCAATTGCAGTCAACACAAAACGTTGTTTCTAAGCCCAAACTCTCAATTCACAAAATTGGACAGTCTTCAGAACCACCTTTCTTTTCCTGAAGACACTGGTCTTTCAATCGTAGTGCTCAAAGTGACTACCTTTAACTTTTTACTTCTTAATTTGTAAGAAACCACATGAACTATTAAAAAAATAATTTATGCTGTTCCAGTGAGGAAAGAATAGAGGAAAAAAGAGAAGTAAAAAAATTACCCAGTGTGTGTTTTGCTGATAAATACTTTTGTGTGCAGACACCAGACACTGGGCTAAGTCTCAGCTGGTATAAATTAGTATTACTCCATCAACCTCAATTTCCTTTCCGAAGCTCACAATATTGCTATTTAAAAGAAGTGTGTGTGTGCAGAGAAATGACAGGAAATATTCCCATGGACCCTGGTGTGAAGTGTCCTGTGGGACCAGCATTTTAACGATGTTTTAAGCGACTATGTAAGAGGGAAAGACACAAGGCCATTGTGTGTTTTATGTGGAGCTGGCCTTTGAGCCTCGCACAGCCTAGGGCTAGGCTTCTTTCTCCTTCTCCTGAAAAGAGTACCCTTCTCCATTCCCCTGGAAGAATTTCCCTGGACTTTTTGCTTTGTGGTGGTGGAGAAGAACACATAACTAGGTGCAAACCATAGCTAGCCTTCAACATTTCTCCCTGTTCCTTCCTGCAAAGGTCATGTTCTTGGCATTCAGGGACTGTCCCTTTTGTCACTCCCAACACACAGCTAGGAGACAGCAAACTAATTTCTCCTTCCAGAGCCAGCACTGCTTAGCTGAAAATTTTCAACAAAATCATGGGAGCTCTCTTGCAGCATTTGTTCTGCTGAGCAGGGAACAGGAACACAAGGAGGGGCAGCTAAGCAAGCAACTGGCACCCTGCAAAAGGGATGGAGTGAGACCCAGAGACTTGTACATTCCTACCCACCCCCCGAAACCAGCCCTCCTTTCTCTCCTCTCGCTTCCCCTTGTGGCTTCAGTCAGGTGATCTAGCCATCTGCAAGACAGAGATAATTGAAAGCACCGAAGTAGATGTCTGCAGCATGCCTGTAAACTGATGGGCTTGAGCACAATGCTTGAAAAAAATCCAAACCCTCTAGGGGCTGCTTCCAGTTTTCTGGAACAATTAATCTCCACAGAAATAATTTGGATCAGTGCTTAGTGTTGGCCAATGCTGGTGTTGTAAAAGCAGGATGCTGGTAGGGATAAGAAAACCCCCACCTCTCCCTATTCTGTGTGCAATGGTGAAGTTGTGAGCAGGAGTCACACCAAAACACACTCCGAGGCTTCAAAACGCTCAGCAAAAACAAAACACCAAGGGTTTGGAAAAAGAGTCAGGAAAACTCAATCCCAATGGGATGCAAAATAAAACTCTCCAAAGCATAGTCTTAGTCATCCACAGGAATATCATTTCCATGTGTGACATGGGAAAGAAGGAAATTAATGCAATTTTTTCAGGGTTAGTATAAGGACTAATGTTAAGCTGAGTAATCATTTTTGTAGTCTTCCCTGGTGTCTTTACAGCCCCGGGAAAAAGGACTTTGCTGCAGACCTCTACGGGTTGCTGCTCATGATCCTCGTGCTGAGCTTCACGGGTGGGAGTGATGCTGGGATGTGAGCTGAGATTTATTACTGGTCCCAGCTGAATCTGGAGCTCCCTGTCGCTGCCTGTCCTCGCTGTGCCCTCACTAAACAACTAAATGAAGACAGGGATCAAACATCCTCTTAAACATTCACCAGGGGAGGCACACACATATTTGCCCGGAGGAGAAAGAGGCACTAGTTGAATTCAAAGTGCTGTTTTAAGCTAATTTTGTTGAGAAAAGTGAAGTGGTTGTGTGAACCACTATTTTAAGGCCAAGAAAAGTCAGTCAGGCTGTAAATAAAAGAAGTGTCCACATGGGGTTTGCACTGGTTTAGCTTCAGGTGGTAGAAAAATCAATGCAAGGTCAACCACTGCAGCCTCCTTGGCTAGACAAGGTTAAGGATTCACCCTTCTTGTCAAGGCATTAGGCAGCTTAGAAAAGCTTTAGATTTCCTCAGAAATTTAAATTATTTTAATTCATTAATTTAATAAATAACTGTCTAATAGAGCAGACATTGAGTGGAATTTGGGAAGCTCCTCCACAACAGGATCTCAAACATCCTGACTGTCATAGCTACAGCAGCCTCCTGTAATTCCCTAAGGAGAGGCTGACTGAAGGCATCATTCCCTGGTTAACAACACAGACACATCCTTGCTGCACAAGGAGAGTGCATTTTCTTGGGAATTAACCCAGTGGTTCAACTCCTGCCTAACTGACCGAGCCCACAACACCTACCTCCAAACAGCAAAGCCCTGAAATCTGCCTTTTCACTGACTTTTACCAGCAAAAAGCCACCTCAGGCAGATAATCACTCACTTCAATATCTTTAAAATCATCCATGACATTTTAAATGTTGATTTTAATCTCCAGGGTGTCTACAAAGATAGCAATTACTTAATAGAGATGTATGAATATTTTGGCAATGCATACTAAAAACTTCTAGTGTGCCTTTATAGGCTTAAATTGGTCATGGGAAAGTACTATTTAAAAATTTTTGAGATTTTTGTCACCAAAATATAGCCTATATTAGCAACGCCGGATATTTCAGCTTGCATTTTCAGGCTTTTAGAAATTATTTTACAGAAATAATTTCCAGATGAAGCCATATGACTCCACTCAATAATGAAAAAAAAAAAATTTGGGAGTGTTCTTTTGCCTTTTCGTTTACCCACAATCTAACTTTTTTTGGTATTTGTAGGTATATGGTAATTTTTAATCAAAATGGAAAATTTACCATTTTTATCATTTCTGAATAATAAAAAATTTTAACTCTTTCACATACCAAACATCTAAAGACAACTTCGAAAAGTTAAAAGAAGTTCAGTTTTAGGAAAGTTTGTGAGACACTAATTTTGAATAAAATTGTAACCATTTTTGGATAGCTACCATTTAGCATTTAGTGCTACAAATAAGCCTTCAACCCTGCAGTCTGAGACATTATGCTCATTATCCATACTAATAGCTCCAGAAATTTCTGAAAACAAATTCGCAGAATTTGACATTTCTTGCTTTCAACAATCTTTTTGGCAATCTTCAGTCCTTATGTATATTAGCACATGCAGTGTTAGTTAACATATTAATACTAGCAAATGTAAATGCATACAAACATTTTTTTGTTATAATTACTTTCTACAACACTATTGAATTCCATTCTGCTCTAGAGATTTTTACATCCATCCCTCCCTGTTTAGGAGGGATAAGATAATATTACAGAGGGCAGGAATAATGACTTCTGAATACCTCTACCATCCTTATCTTTTCTAATTATCACTCACTGTCAGAGAGGAAAGGGAAGGGAATCACACATTTTATACATGGCTTGTCCCCCTACATAAGAAGGACATGGAGCTGCTGGAGTGAGTCCAGAGGAGGCCGTGGTGATGCTCCAAGGGCTGGAGCCCCTCTGCCCTGGAGCCAGGCTGGGAGAGCTGGGGGTGCTCACCCGGAGAGGAGAAGGCTCCAGGGAGAGCTCAGAGCCCCTGGCAGGGCTGAAGGGGCTCCTGGGGAGCTGGAGAGGGACTGGGGACAAGGGCTGGAGGGACAGGACACAGGGGAGTGGCTTCCCACTGCCAGAGGGCAGGGATAGGTGGGATATTGGGAAGAAATTCCCCCCTGTGAAGGTGCTGAGGCCCTGGCACAGGGTGCCCAGAGAAGCTGCAGCTGCCCCATCCCTGGCAGTGCCCAAGGCCAGGTTGGACAGGGCTTGGAGCAACCTGGGACAGTGGAAGGTGTCCCCGCTCATGGCAGGGGGTGCGACTGGAGGGTCTTTAAGGTCCCTTCCAACCCAAACCATTCTGTGATTCCATGATACGACTTTTTTTGTAATTTTGCATGGGTGACTCGGCTTTATTTTCATGTCTGCGTATGTACACATGCTAAAAAGTGAAACAGTGACTTAAAAGAAGCCCAAATAGGGCTGTTAAACTGGACAGAGTGAGGATTATAACCCATCTTTTCTTCTCCCACCTCTCTGAATGTAAGCAATCCCTAAGATGCAAGTGATGCAAAGAAGACAGGAAGGAAGAAGAACAGATGGAAAAAAAACCCGCACGAGATGCTCCAAGCCCAAGGGAGCTCAGGAGGCGGCTTGCACCCACCATGGTGACTCATGACCTGCCCGGCAGCCTCCAGACTGACATTCTGCAGATAGTTGTGGCAGCGTTCCTTGTGCTCCTCCAGAGAACTGCGCTGCTTGTAGCTCCGGCCGCAGTAGTTGCACTTGTGAGGCTTCCCCACTGCGGAAAGAATGAGAGCATGGGGTCAGATCCACGGCAGCCCGCTCTGCAGTCAACAAAGCCCACACCTCTGCCACAAACAACTCTTGCGATGGAAAGACACCTAAGAAAGGTTACTTGAGCCCCTGGCCTTTCTCCCAGTCCTGTTTTCCCACCGCACACGCCTCCTCCCACCCGCCGGGTGCTTTGCCCCATCCGTTTTTCACACTAACACTGCATCAGCAGAAGGAAAAGGAGGCGGCCTTGGTGGCAAAGCAAATAAACAGATGCTGAGAGGGGGAAAATACCAAGCAGCTGAATCACACCCCAACACTGCCCGCGCGTCACCAAGTCTCGTGGGAAAGAAACTTCTGAGGCCTTTGGTCCACGGCACAAACAGTTGCCTTCACAAAAACGAGCTGCCCCAGTGGCCTAATTCTTCTCCCAACTGTGGGGAAACCCATTACGTGGCTCAGAAGAGTTCCTTTGTTGAGAAAACTTTGCCAAAATTACTCAGGGAGGGTTGGAAAATAAATAGTAAGTAACTTTGGTAACAGCATTGTTACATGCTGGAACTGAACAACCACCAGTAATTGAGAGGCCAGAAAACATTAAAAAATATTTAATATAAATATATATATATAAAATTACAAAAGGCCATGTACAATGAAAATCAAGCCAGAAAAATGCAAGATTTAACTCCAGTTTTTAACATTTTTCATTTTGTTCAGCAGCATTAAGCACGAACAGCAAATGCTTCTTAATACACGCAAAACCTGGCACCAAATTCTCATAAATTATATCCATTTCATAGTATGTCATTAAGAAACCACAAGAATGGCCAAGCCCAAGGCCAGAAAGCTAGCCAGAAGGTATTTTGCCAAGTGGTGCTAATAAAGGCTTTTAATATAATTTAAACTTGTAGAACATGAACATTTATCCTCTAATAACTAAAGAGCTATTAAGTCAGTGCAGCAAGTCTAGTAAAACACCATCGGCTGCAAACTTCAGAGCTGGCTGAGGGAAGGGGAAGGTCAAACGTCTTCCAGAGTTTTGAAAATCTTAGGTAAGAATTTTAGTTTCTGGCCAAAGAAATTGAGAACATCCTCTGTTGGATAATCTACATGTTTCTATTGGGTTTGTCCCAATATTGAAAGCTTTTCAGTCATTTACTTAATGAAATCTGAGCTGTACTAATTGCAGCCAAACTGCACCGTCACCCACTGGGATGGGAAAATGCAGGGAAACTGTGGGGGGACAGGCACAGCCAAGAAGGAGCTGGACAGAGGGCTCAAACACGGAAAACCCGAGTCAGGGCAACTCTCTGGGCCCTCGGCAGGACCAGCACATGCCACACCACCCTTTAACGAACGATGAAAAAGCCTGAGCCCGTGCTATCACTGTATCCAACCCTTTCAAATGTTTCTGTCTCAGAAAAAAGGGACTTGATGAAAAGAACCTCCTTGCAGAAAGCTTCGGGTTTTCCCAAAATGTTCTGTGTGCATTTTGGTGACACAACCAAGTTTTCCACCAAGGAAAGAAAAAAACCCTGCTTTTAATAAGTATCCAGACTGTGGGTTTCTTTATTTAGAGATAAGGCTTATCCTTAAGAAATTGTGTCTTAGACCAAAGAGTTGTTGTGGCCCTTATTTTAGTTTGCTCACTTGCTTACACTGTTGCCATAACTGATGCTGCTAATGGAATTCTCAGTGGAGGCCCAGCGTGAGACTCATTATCATTCCCAGAATAATTGCCCTTGATGTGAATGATCTGGATGAAGCCTCAGCTCTTAAACATAAACCAGCCAGCTCATTCTGGAGGCACCTTTAGGAAAACACACCAGAGGCTCCCCAGGATGGAAAGACTTTTATAATCACCATTACAATGCTTCATCGTGCATCTAGATGGCATCAATGTCTGTCAGTCTGACACCTTCATTAGAAGCTAATGTGGTGTCTAATCAAAAAAATCCAGTGCAATGGAAGGGATTATGTTAACTGAGCTGAAGCAGGGCTGAATTAGCCCACCCAGTTGGCTACACAAAGCTATCAAGCAACTTAGATAAACTGTAAGACACAGGGAAAAGGGGTGATTGCTTGCAGCTATTTTAGGTAGCTACAATTAATTAAATTATTATCATTTAACACAGAGAGAAATATTCCACTACAAGCTCATATTATAAGAAATTAATAATTGATTCAACAATCAAAAAAGAAGTTTTATTAGGCCTCTTCAAATGGTTGCTCCCTGCATTGCAACCATTTCAGTAATTATTCACATACAACATGGCAGGTATTTTCCAATGATATCTCAGATGGTCAGCTAGCCAAATTCCACCTGATTTGAAGGTTAATAGAGATGATAAAAGTTAATGATAAAGATATGATTTCTACAGGCAATATGGGACTTGAGGAACATAATTCCTCAAGAAAAGAAATAGTCCCAGCATGCACGCTCCCTTCTCCGGGGAGAAGATAAGAGAATAAACAACATGTGGCAAATGTTAGTCATGTTGCCTAATACACAACTGCAAAGAATGGAGTTCGTGAGTGCCAGCTGAGTAGGATCAAGTACAACTCCCTTGGGTTCATTTCCCAATTCTGTCCCCCCTGGCTCTAGAGATGCAATCACATCATAGCCCCACAGGTGTAAAATCTGATTTACACCATAAAATTACACAGAGCAACTGTGACTTGTGTTAAGGAGCAATTGATCAGGTCAGACCACAATGGAATCAGTTCTGATAGCAGGAGTTTGTGTCACCAGCAATTCTCACAGCCTGTTTGGTAAGAAGTTCAGTGAGCCAAGGCAGCAATTACAGTCTAGATTTTAGAAATTGTATCATTGTGACAAATGTCAAACCACTGAAATAGCTGCAAATATCCCCCTTGTAGTCTCAAAGAAGTTAATGACAAAAAAAAAAAAAAAAAAAGGAAGTGAATGTTGCCAGTGGGTGTACATTTCTATGTATTTCATATTACCTGATAGAAAGCTGCAAAAGTCTTTTAGAGAATTCAATTTCAGTGATAATCTCAACAGCGTACTTTGTTCCACAGAGCAACCCGACATGAAACCACATGACTGCCAAAAGAGATTTCAGCCTTTGTCAAATACTTTAGGGCAGGTAAACAGCAATATTCAAAATTTGCCCCTGAAACACGTAGCTCACACTGTTGGGCATGTCTCTGTCTATAGGGCATTAACTTGAGGGCAGAGTCCAATAGCACTACACCTACCAAACCCCTCTCAAAACCCCCACTAAAGGCAGGTCTTTCCACCACGGAGCCATTCCCACAGTGAAATCGCTCCAGATTTGCTGGATTCAAAGCTGCCTTCTCCATGATCCTCCCTGAAGATCACGGTACACGGACATCACATTTGGCATCGTATGCAAGCACAGCTTGCCAAGCAAAGTCAGGGTGGAAATCCCTGTTTGGGGTAATTATTCCATTATCACCTTTTCAGGGTCAACAATCCGATAAAAAAATGACGTCACTTATTCTCACAAAAATGACACGGCACAGTCAATGCAAACAAACCCAAAATCTTGAGAAATCTTTGATCTGTTGTTGAACTGGGAAAGACCAGAGCCCTGGGCAAAACCCATTGGCCACACCTATAAAACAGCTAACTTGAAGAAAATAAAAACCCCACTCTATATTTCTTACTGAAATGTCAGAATTTCCATGCATTTAATCTCAGATTTGGACAGATGACAACATGGCACAGAAAACCCACAGTGGAATCTCAGCCTCAAATGGAAAATATTATGACAGTCACAGTGAAAAAGACATTTAAATTTGAAGTACAATTTTTACCCTGGAAACAGGTGAGCCACTCGTCGAAATTCACAGCAAAACGGATTTTGCTTGTGAAATTAAAATGCTCATGTGGAGGGAGGAGGGGAAAGAGGAGGAGGACATAAAAGCAAGGTGTTTCTGAGTTAGGAATACTTTGAGTCCTGTGGGTGAACTTTGATAGCTGAGAAGTCTGCGTGCAGTGACAATGAGATGGTGTAACTCTAAGGTCAATATTCAAGACAGAAAGCAGACTTGGGCCTAGGGAAACTTCTTTAAAGTCATAAAAAAAGGTCAGTGAAAGAGAAAGAGCCCGCAAGGCATTCACACAGCGTTCTGCTCTCAAAAGAGATGGGAGTGCATAGCAGAATATAAAGTAAGTCAAAGGGAAACAACAAGGCATCCCAGGTACCACCTTGCCATAAGCATATAAAGTGAGAAAGGCTTATGGAACAGGTTCAGAGCTTCGATGCACTCTCCTGAGCTAAAATCCTGCCTCCCTTAAGAGCACTGACACAACACTCCCAGTTTTGGGTAGCACACTGTCCTCTGCAGCAATGCTGAGCAGAATTCCTCCCTGTCCATTCGCCCGTGTCCCACGTCCCAGCCACAGCTCGAGCACTCCCACCTCCTGCTCACACAGGGACGTGCACTGCTGCCGTGTGACGCGGGCCAGCCCGGCCCAAGGAGCAGAGGCTTTGCACTGGGCTTTGCTCAGATTCCCATTACTTTTGCTCTATTGCCCCGGCCAGACTGCAGAAGGGAAGCCAGCCGGGATTTGGCACTGTGCGGCCATCTGATGTGGCTACTTTCGGTCTGAGGGAGACCCTTTGACAGCAGTGCACCGAGCTGGAGCTATTTCTGTAAAATCTGAACTCCTGCTCAGCCCCTAGCACCCCAGAGCCAGAATGAACACCAGTACTCTCCAACTGAAGCTTTCTGAAGCAGTGTTGAAGTGAAAATGTTCTTTTGGGCTGATACTTCACAGAATCACAGAATGAACTAGGTTGGAAAAAGACCTTTGAGATCATCATGTCCAACCTATGACCTAAACACCACCTTATCATGGCACTGAGCGCCACATCCAGTCTTTTTTTAAACACCTCCAGGGATAGTGACTCTTACCTCCTCCCTGGGCAGACATGTCCAGTGCCCAATCAATCTTACTGTGAAGAATTTTTTTTTCTCATGTCCAGCCTGAACTTCCCCTGGTGCAGCTGTCAGTGGTTGCCTGGGAGAAGAGACTGACCCCCGCTGCCTACACCCTCCTGTCAGGCAGTCGTAGAGAGTGATGGAGTCTCCCCTAAGCCTCCTTTTCTCCAGGCTAAACAACCCCAGCTCCTTCACCCACTCCTCGTAGGGCTTGTGGTCCAGACCCTGCACCAGCCTTTTTTGCCCTTCTCTGGACGCATTCAAGCATCTCAATGTATCAGTGAGGCTGTAGCACCCACCATCATAATCACAACCTTTATTAATTCACTAATTGCCTTCTTCCCTAAAACTGGAAGGTGCCTGACCAAAGGGAACTGTTCTGCAATTGCACAGTGCTAACAAAGCAGCCCTTTGCCTTGAATGGGACTTATCAGAGTACAATCAGATTTAACACAGAGGTAGGAAATGTGATTAAGGTGCTGGGTTGGGACTAGGGAGCGTAGGGTTCAACTCTTGGTTACACTACAAATTTGTGACTGCAGGCAAGTTATTCTGATTTCCTGGGCTTCAATTATTCATACGTATGATTAAGGTAATAATTCCCTTCTTCAAAGCATGCAAATGAACTCATGCACTTTGCCAGATGCACAGAGGCTAATTTCATGGAGCACTCACAAGTAGGGAGACACAGAAAAATAGCACCGGTACCTCTACTGAGAAATTAAGGACTTAATAATACACTGTGATTTTATTAGATAGAGGAGTGAACATTACAGAGCGGGAGGAGATACTTAGGATAGCACAGAGCAGAGGAACAATAAGAAAATCAAATCAGAAATAAAACAACATGTGACACTGTGAGGCCATGTGCTGTATGGAGTCCTTTCAGACTGAGAAACAGCGAGCCCAGGGGGATGTCAAACGCCCCAAACTTGGCAACATTTACCCCACACAGGACAAAAAAGAGAGGGTGCAATACTTGCAGAAAGGTGGCTATAGCAGCTGCTGTTGTCCTTCCCACCTCCAGTTCCCTGTGCCAAGGAAGCAGTTGCGAGAACCAGGGAGGGCCGGGGCAGAGCGGAGGTTTCAGCAGGAGGGCTGAGGCTGTGGAGACGCAAGACGGTGGCTGTGCCTCGCTACTGTAATTAAACAGTGCACCTCAGCTTCTCTAGAGGTGCCTGGCTCAAAGCCTCACACACAACAATATTTACATGAATAACAGACCCCTGAATGAACTAATCACAGAAAAAATTAGAGTGAGACCTAAGCCCATGCTGGCTCTGAGCAGCACGCAGCTTTGCAAAGGGAACTGCCTCCCACTCCGATGCTGTATCTCACTGCTGTGCTTAATGACTGTAAATGTGTTAATTGAAATTCATGGGGGCTCTTTGATGCGTTGCTTTTTTTTTTTTTGGCCTGTGAGACTACACACACACACACACACACACACACACTACTCTGTATATACCGGAGTTCAGAAATAAGGTCAAGTCCCACAACGAGCCCAAGACTGTCCAAGACAACCTGCATGCAGAAGTCACAACATGTAAACATCTAAAATAAAGCTTCAGGCTGCTAGAGCACACCAACTCACAGACTGCAGACACTCAGTGTCAAGTGCATCCTCTCCCAAGGGCCCAACCTGTGACATCTTAAAGCAATCTGCTTTACAGAAAGAACAAAATTTCTAGTCACATCATGAAAACTTCACATTAATTTTTTAATCTTCCCAGTCCAAGAGCAGGCAGCAATACCTGGGCTATGTTTCAAGGAATGCAGATATGTTTCTGGACCTCATGGAGTTCTGATGTCTCCATTTTACAAGGACCTTTTATATTGACATTTTTTGGGCCAAGTACGAGGACACGTGGCAAAGGGCTGGGGTCCCTAGATCATGCAGTAGAGGACATCAAAACAAGTAGATTTGCACTTAAAAAGGTTTCTGGACACCTCAAAATGTTCAAAACCCAAAATGCAGAGGTACAGCAGGAGAAGCCTACATACAGGTCTCAAGCTCGAAACAGAGCACTTAACTGACTCCATCACCTCGTGGCCCAGTGCCTCTTAGTCAACATTATTATCCATTGCCTACTGATACAGACATGGCTGTTCAACAGCCACAACATTTTGTGAGCTTCCCAGCAAATGAAAACCAGCTTGCTCTGACTTTTTGCACAGTGGCAGTCAATGATAAGTGATTTCTGTCGACAGCTACCACATCCTATTACAGCTGGCAGCGAAACATCACTGGATACTTGTGGTACATCAGCACCCAGTGGAACAATGGCAAAACATCGCACCTCCAACCCCGGTGTTTTCTAGACACACCTGCCTCTCCTACAAACACCTCCAGGGCACGAACCAGCAGCCTGACACCTGTATCTACCTGCCAGTCGTTTACAGCACTGTCAAATAAGCAGCAAGCAGTGAGTACTGTACCAGTGCTCAGTTCCCCCTCAGTCTTCCACGGCAAGCAGTGCTGAACACCAGATTATACATAAACCCTGGGGACTTCATCCATGCTACAGCTTGGCTAGAAGTAAATGTATCAGTCAAGAGAAACTTTTCCTGTCCATACCCTGTCTAAGCACACAGCCAGAATCTAGAGAAAAATCGGTAAGTATCAGTGCTCAGGTACAGCATCTAAGGGGTTAGGTCCTTATTTGGGCCTTTAGGAGGTTCTGCCTGCAGCCTGTTATTACTTTAATAGATGTTTCAATTTATTTTGCTACTGGTGGCTCTGTTATATAATGATTCATTAGATTGTATTTATTTATTAACTGATCTGCAGAATTTTACAGATAAAACAATGCTTCAATCTGCCACCAGGGTTATAAATAAATAGGTGGCCTTTTTGTGCCAGAAGTTTAACAAACAAACAAACAAACTCCTGTTTCATTGGCACAGACACAGAATTACTGAAATCTTCCAGATTGTCCAGATATTCACGCAGCTCCTGCCACAATCTTGCAGCACCCATTTAAACTGAAAAAGCAAGAATCTTACACCCCATTTTTTTCCTTTGCAGCACAGACGACCATTCACTTTGCAGGTTTGTATGTTGTATCTGTGTATGTGCGAAAAACAAAGGAAAGCCTACCTGTCTGTGGGAAAACATGCCAATAAATTATGCACAAAATCAAGGGAAACACAGGGACATTAATGTTGCATGTAGTTTTGAAAGAGATTGAATTCACGGGTACTTGCTCCAATTCTATGTCTCAAGAAACATATATTGCACTATATAGAAGCTCTCCTCACATATTTCTCATGTTCAACTATTTCCTTCATTCACAGCTGTCAAAAGGAAGCTGACAATCAATTTTCAGTTTACATTAATGCAATGAAGCAGTCAGATTTCCCTTCCCACATATAATTGAAAATTTCAAGTGCAAACGTTCTGCAAGGCAACTGACCTGGGCACACTGTCCAAGTCCCACGCCAACATATCCCAGAAGGTCCAGAACCCCAGCACTGGTGGGGTTCCCAGGAATTCTACATGGATTCTGTAACGTTTAAATAATATTAGAAAAGGACTCTGTTTACAGCACTCTAGTGCTGAGATAAACTAACACAAACCAGGAAGTCCACAAAATAACTGGTGTTTTATCACCTGGCTGGCTTCAAAGTGATGTGAAAGCAGCCATGTTTGCCATCACTTTTAAAAGGGTAAAGGCCCTCCAAGAAATACCAGAGATGACTTTGGAAAGGAGCCTCTGCCCGTCAATGTCTCCATGCTATCTGGATGCAGGTGGGAACACGCTGAAGAAAGAGGTTAAACCTTAACTCTGTGTACCAGCTCTGTACTTTCCACTCCACTTCAGACCTTCAACATTATATAAAGTTGACTTGATAAGTGGAGTGTTAATTGGTTCACAAGGCAAACCTTCCAAAATGTGCTCGTTGGCTTCTCTTCATTTTAACCCTGCCCCAGCAACAGAGTGAGCAGGAAAAATGAGAACAAGTTGAGGTTGGCCTATTGTTCCTCTCTGCCCTGTCCTGTCCACTCCCTGTCAGTGCCACAGCTCAGCAGGAATGTCAGGAGGTGCCTGGAGATCCACACGTCATCGCAAGCCAAGCTCCGGCTGCAGGTGGGGAACAACAGCTCCCAGGGGCAGCGCAGGGTGTGGGAACCTCGGTGCAGATCAGGAATGCTGCTGGACAAACACTCCCTTCACAAGTGCTTTTGTTTGGGGGTTTTTGTTTCCTCTTTGGGTAAAACAAATGTAGATATTGGGCCAGATTTGTCTGTGGAAGCAATACCCTGAAGCCAGTTCCTATCAGCTGTGTGCAGTTTGTATTTATTCCAAGTGCAGCCCCTTTGCATATCCTGCAGAAGCCCTTGAGCATTACAAAGACAACAGAATCTACGTATTATTTGGAGGAGGCAGTGCCAAAGTGCTACCAGGTATCCCATATTACAGAAACAACAGGAAATAGAATACACCATGTTTAGCTTTCACTATAACACTAGATATGTTTTCTTCCGCATAAAATCACTGAGCAAGCCCTTAACTCATTTCTTCTCATCCTGTGGCAACGAGTTCCCCTGTTCCACCAACATGCTCCTGCATGAGAAAAAGCATCTTTTAGCACCTGACATCTTTCAGTTTTATGTCTCATATTAGCAGGTAGGAAGAACACACTCCCTTCCTGTAAGTTTTCCCTTTTCTTGTCACTGTCAGAAACAAAGTTTTGGAAAGAGACTATTAAGACCAAGCTGTCATGAAGATAACAGCAACTTGGGAAGAGTAATACTGACAGCTCCTCTTCTTTTCCCAACCACTGATGTTGGGAGTTTTCACTTATTTTGATCAAGGCCAACGGTGAAGGGAATCTTGCTTCCAAAAGCAGGTCAGGCTGTGAAACTAATAGGCTCCTTTGGGACATGAAAATTGTTATTCACACTTTTCGAAATGCCCAAGAATCAGTGTCGCCCATGCCTTCGTGTTACCCTCGTCAAGATCTGCTGCTCAGGCATGTGGTTTTGCCATGCCTGGCACCAGTGTCAAATGAGGTCACACAGCAGGAGAGCTGACTGTCCTTCCACCTGTGCAGCCTTCCCATCCCCTCCTCTTGCTCTCTGCTTCACAACACGTGTATTTGTCACCAACGATGCACAGCAGCTCCAAATAAAGGTGGGACTTTTCTCGCCTACACCAGTGGTCTCTACTGCTCCATGCTCAAAATTAACCATAGTATTTGGCAGGAGGAAATCAGGATCATTTTGCAGGAAAATAATTCTCAGCATAACAAAAATTAACAGTAAAGGTATCTGTTAAAGGATGATGGAATCCTTGAAGAGAGGCATCTGAGATAGTGGACAGCTTCTGCTCTGGCACAAACCTCTACATCATGTCTAGGTCTAATATTGAAGCTACATTAATCTTTTGTAAGTAATAAAATTCTGCAATTCCTGTTAGTTTCAACATTTTTTATAGATGGTTTTTTGGTTATATTTGTAGTTTTGGCTTTGATTGGGGTTTTTTTGTTTGGATTTTTTGGGACGTGGTGGCACTTGTTTGTTTTAATACAAAAAATAACTAAGAACGACTCCAGAGTACTTCTTAATACCCAAGATTTTTTTAGATTTGCTCAGTAGAGAGAATGAGTAGGAAGGGAGGGAAGAAGGAAAGATTTGGGGTTTTAGAATGTTTCTTTTTGGTGCAATTAGTTTTGCATTACAAGTCCTGGATAGATTCAGAAACTAATTGTGACTGAAAGGGGGGCAGACAAAATGACAGGGAATTAAATATGGGTGTGAAATTAAACCAAAAGGAAGAAAAAGAAAAGAAGGAAATAAAAATCAAGTGCTTGGGCTGAAAGTAAAGACAGAAAAGCTGGACAACAGAAAATAGCTCTTTAAGCCTCCAGAAATACTTTTAAAAGGTTTCCTGTAAAAGCAGGGAATTTAGGAAACTCTGAATATACTTAACTACATTCCCTGATGGAAAAAAAAAAAGAAAAAAAAATTCATACTAAAGGCTCCACTAGCCTCTTTGAATAGGTGATTTCACCCAGAAGTCTGAATCAAGACTGAAAATACGTAAATTTTCTTGTTCCTCAATACACGGGAGGAAAAAAAGAAATCTTTATCGTTTTCTTACATCTGTTATTTTAACTTGTGTGCAAAGTCTTGTAACTGAGACAGCAGATGGGAATTTAGGACATCTGGGTTCATTCCCACCTGTGACACTGACACAGTGCCTTTGTCAAGTCCCTTTTCGTTGGCCCTCTGGGTTCCTCTCCTGCAGAAGGTGGCTGGGCAGTAAACACTCCCCTCCTCTTGTCTTGGGTTGAACTCTGAAAAACGACTGTATCTCACCAAGAGTTACATATGACCTGACACAAAATGGCCCTTTCCCTTCTCTTCACCAAGGTGTGATCCCATCCCAGGGCCTGTACTCCAGCACTTCACGCTGATCAAGGCAGAAATCTCGTGCTTCTCAACCAGAACTATACTCACAGCCTCTTGAAGCTGGCTCATTTTCAGCCCTTGGAATAAACTCGCCGCTCGCAGAAGACCGTGTGAACATAATGGATACATTTTTCACAATACAGCTAACACGGACATTTTACTATGGCGTGTAAAAGTCCAACAAAGCACTTTTCCTGGTGCATGATCTGTACTTGCAGCTGAGCAGCTTCATTCCAACACAAGATGCCAAAAATCAAGGCTTTGATGCTGCCTGATGGCAATGCAGCTATGGGTACTGAGACACACCTGCTCCTACAGCATTACAAACACCTGCAGTTTCACCCCAAGTCAGACATGATACTGTGCTTTCCTTCAGCTCCCAGCTCCTGGAGTCAGATGACCAAAGAGGAAAAGTTAACTTGCATGTTTGCTCACTCACTCCCTTCCCACTCATGAAATAAATATTGTAAGGTAAATAAAAAGGCCAACTTATCACCTTGCACACTTATTTGTAAGTATCTACAATATGGGACTCCAGATTCACAGTGTTATAATTCCTTAGGTCAGAAACTCATCAACAGTGTAAACTCTGAGGAATTGTGGCAATATCCATGGAATTTCTTCAGATTAGTAAAACTACAATTGAGACTCAAACCTCAGCCAAAACCACTTCTGTGAACCACCTATTTTCCTACTGGAAGTTTTCCACTCTTTTGTTGTTTCAAAATTCAGTGGATTAAGATGGATTTTCTCCCTAAATGTTCTCTGACTTATGCCTTAAATAAATTCCCTGTTCCATCCTGGTGTTTTATAGGAATAAAACTAATATTATGCATGAATCACAGAATAAGGTGTCTCCTATAAAAGACATCACTGTTAGGAGCACATTCTAAGAGGCACATTCAGAATGCATTTACAGTATGGGCTCCATACTCAGTGCACCGACTGTATCAGTTTTTGTTTTCATAACCTATTCCTGACACCCAACAAGAACTGGGAGTGCTGCTCCAGGATTTGGCAAGAAGGAACAGGCTGTGGATGAGCAGGTTTCTCTGACTCACCTACACGGATCAACAAGGAAAAATAAAAGGGAGAGGGTGGGGATTGCAAAGAGGAAAAAAAAAAAAAGAGAGAGAGAGGAGTGACGTGTTCCTTTGGATGCCGTGTGTAATGCTGCTGGCAGACTGCCTGCTCCGGTGCCACAGAGTTCCAGACATGCCAGTCCAGCTGACTCAGCTCTTTGGAAGAAGGAAAGGGAAGGGAGAAATTTCTCAAACGTTTCTGATACCCGAGGGACAGGGATCTCTGGGCTCTCCTCCAGGATCTTTGAACCCTACTCTCACACCAGGAACTTCAGTGGTGTCCCCAGAGGGGTATTAGAGATGCCCCCACGATAACCCTGTTCAGAACTGCTTATGTTTGTACCAAATCCTGCCTCTGCAGTTGTTGGAAAATTAATCAGCACAGCTTTATCCCACAAACCAGAAATGTCAGGCCTTTCCTAGCCAAGGCTAACTGCTCTCAGACAAGACACTGTCTCCAAGGAAACGAGCAAAATGCAGGCACATGAAGGGTATCCAAGTGAGAGAGAGTCTACGGCCCATGTCACTTTTCTATATAAAAATCTCAACATCAGATTCTCCACAGTGTATTTTTTGCGTGTGATTTATTTTTTAGAAAGACGTTGAAGCCCTTAAATCATCCATGCTCTGGCTACCTGTGAGGCCAGCTCTATCCCACGAGGCAGCACCTGGTAGGAACAGCCACAGTCCTGTTCGGGTTGGGGGGACCCCATGCTGTCGTCACAGAAACACAGAGTGGTTTGAGACAGAAAATCACCTCGTTCCAACCCTCCTGCCGTGGGCAGGGACACCTTTCACTAGACCAGGTTGCTCAAAGCCCCATCCAGTTTGGTCTTAACTTGCAGTCCAAATAAAGGAGGCAGGAGGAAGAAAGTACCTATTTCCTGGCACAAGGAACCGGAACACAGGCTAAGGTTTAGGCTGTCAAAGCCTCTAATTCTCATGGAAATCAAGCAGACATCACTGCTTCTAAAGATAAGAGCCACACTGAACTAGCCCCAAAATGAGCACTGCGATGAGCCTGTCTTAATTTTCCAATCAGGATTCTCTCCAAGAGAGGTCCTCAGCTGTCTCAGAGCACATGAGAACATTTATGCCTCTCACCAGAAGAGAAGGAAAGGACATGTGCTTGGGGAGCACATTCCCTTAAACAGAGAGCTGGCACCAATCACTTGCAGCACTTCTCAGAGGCAGAACGACTCTTGCACCTTTGCTACAAAGAGCCCAAACAAGCTGTAAGCAAAGGCTCTTCCAAAGGGACAGCTCTGTGTGGCTGGGCATCGTCCCAGCCAGGTGCTCTTTGTCAAAGGCTCAATAGCCAGGGCCTCACTAGCATTTCTCCAGCTTCAGGAATGAAGATAGAGATCTTGACTCGCTGTTGCAAGGCAGGGAGGGAACTTGGGGCACCCTGTCTGAAATCAACACAGCACAGTTATGCAAAACATGTGTGCAACTGGCATCTCTTGTGTAATCCTGGCTGCAATCAACCTCTCTAACCACTCCAGAAAGGAAGGAGGGGCAGAGGGTGGAGAAAGTTCACACTTAGATCAAATAAAAAATGGGAAAATATCCAGAGAGCTTTAGTCAGGTAAAAACACAGTTCCCTCTCATGGGAAACCTCCAGGACAAGTTTCCTTGAACTTCACACAAGGTTATAAATAGGAGGAGAGTCACACAGAGTTCAGTGCAGGTTCACTGTGAAAAAATCTAGACATTCTCATTTTCCTTCTTGAGTGATACCCATCAATATCTTAGCTGTAAGCCAATTCATAATTACAGGCTGCTGAGAGCTTGGGAGAATAGCTTTCCTCAACTCTGCTGTGGCGTGGGTTATGGGTTATTTTTGTCCCCTTTTAGTTTCTCTTGGCTTCCTTTCCAGATGGCAAAAATATCTCTTACACCTTAAAACACTCAGATGGTGTCAAAAATGTCAGGGGCGGTTCTCCATTTCACACTGCCCCGTAACACAGCTCCAAGATATCAATGAAAGAAGGCCTCACACCACAGGGGGTTCCAAGCTCAAACATTCTCAAGCTGAAAGTTTTCACAAATTCCTTCAAGAATTGTAAAAGGCCAGCTCCAAATGCTGGGTCTCCTTTCCCCAGAAACAATATGCAGAAGCTTTTTGCCTTTGAACACTGTTTTCTTGGGGGAAAAAAAGAACCCAACACTTGTTTTCTCCTTAGAGATGCTGTGGTATTTGCTGCCCAGAGTACGTACAAGAAGCCGTCTTGGTTTTGTTGAGATGTGGCTTGGTCAAGCCAAAACCATGTTTGCATCTCAAGTGCATGGAAACCTTCTCTGTCACCTCTTGGACCTCTGTCTGCAAAACCCACTGCAGACACCTCAGTGGCTGGCTCTGGAGCAGGAGGGCTCCTGGTGTGCTGCATCAAGTCCCTCAAGCTTATCCTAATGCAACGAGACACCCAAGTCCCTGCACATGCAACACCTGCACCTTAAATCCTGGGTTTGTATGTGCATGTGCCAACTTGAGCATAAAAATACCAGATTTCTGAAACAATCCCTGGTGACAAGGACAAGAAGGTTTCTCGCTGCAACTGAAAGATTTTTAAATACCTGAGCCTCACCTGCCAGCCAGCCCATAGCAGTTCTGGCGCAGAAAGACAAGTGATGCACACAAAGCTACCATGGTGTTCAGGTCCCTCAATTTGCAAATTGGGTCTCATGGGGGTTTTCCTGTTTCATTTTCTCATCACTGAAAAACAGATAACGAGGAGGCAACAACTCATACCCTCTTCACACAGGCTTAGGGCTGATAGAAGAGATATGGGTTTTTAAAAGGAGCGATGCAAAAATCGCAGGCTAAGTAGTAAGTTCTTTAGTATTATTAATAATCACCTTACTATTGTGTCTGCGATAATCACGCTGGTATCAGGGTCTAATACCTCAGTGGTTATGGTAACAATACAAAGTTATTATTCCCTCCACTTTGTAATTATCTCATTTCACTGTTGCACAAAGGCTAAGTAAAACTAGGGAGATCATGCACAGCACTGTGCAGCAGGGGCACCAGCACCACTGAGTGCTCTGCAAGGTACTTACATGACCTTCATCACAGCAATACGTGTGTGCCTTGCCATGATTCCTGCGTGCTGCCCTCTCACCATCTCAACTAGGGGGAGAAGTGCTCTTTATCTCCATTTTACTGGCAACTGAGGCAGAGATAAGGTTAAGGGGTCTGCATCTGTACTGGCCCACGTTTCCAAAGCATCAAATGACTTTGCAATTTAGGTCCCTCATAAATGAGTGAATAAGAGTAGCAAAACCATTCAAAATTAGTAACAAAAAAGAGATGAGAGGATTGGAAGATAAAGGCAGACTAAAAGAGAATCAATGCTAGACATATGACTACAGCCTATTGTAGTGTAAACGGAGCACAGGAATTACTCAGAGTCACAAAAGATGGTGTTAGAAAGAGCAATAATCTGCACCAAAACAAAGAATAGTTAAGGTTAAATATCAGGATGAGAGTCACAGCTATAAAAAGCAGATGGGAAGTGGAACTGTCTCCCTAGGGGGACAACAGAAACAGTCTCTCTGGATGTTTAAAAAACAGGTTAGGCATGGTGTTTAGAAGGACGGCTGCTCTATATGCAGAAGTCTTACCACAGTCATGCTTTTTTGATGCCAGTGAAATCCCACATATAGTACTGTGGCAGAATAAAAGTCCAGAGGAAAGAGCAAGCCACTGTCTCATTTGCTGCTCCAGAACAGGATGGCTGGCCTAGGAACTGGCAGCACCCAGCAGTGGAGAGGGGTCTGCCTGCTCTCCAAATTGCAGCCCAGAAGGACAGGACCAGGGCTTTGTTCTGTTCCATGTGGCCTGAGGCAACAAAAAGAGGGACAGAATCTGGGTAACGATACCAGGATGTGAACTGCTGATGTGGGTGGGAGACAGGCGACACGCAGAAAACTGATGTCAGCAGTTCCATCCCAAACACAAACTTCCATCTTGGCACGGGCATTTCATCAGGAAGGAACCGGTCACAATTAACGAGGGATGACCCCATACGAATCTCACACCGTGATGCTGCTGCCTAAACAAGGACCTTGGGACCTCCAAACACTAGAGAGGACTTGCTGGTAGACCTGGCAGAGACATAGCAAGGCCAAGGTCTGCTGGGACAGCCAGCAGGAGGGACCAGACCAGTCCCACAGACACCAGGATAAATCTTAGCGCCTGCTAATCTTGCTGTGGACTGACATTAAGAATGAGAATGCTCTCATGGTGGTGGCATCTCTCATCTCTAGGAGAGTGGGTAAGTCTTTCCCTACCCAGCCAGTTTACAGGCACTAAAGGAACAGACCACCTTGTGCTTGCACTGGGGCACCACAAGAGACAGGGAGCTGCAGGGCATCTGCTCCCACCATCTCAATCACACACTCCAGCCAGGAGCGGGGGAAAAGAGAAGAAAAGCTGATACCCGGTCCTGAGAGAGAGGGGGATTCATGAGGCTGGTGCACAGCCCATCTACCTTCGCTTGCCAGAACCACTCCTGTTTCTCTGTTTTACCTGTCAGAAGCAGATTTTCTAACAGTTAAAGACCAATTCCTAAACCACAGCAGGTAAGAGGGAATCTTTATGGAATTTCAAGGCTTTTGAAGTCCAAAATATAAAAGTGAACATTCCCTGCTTTGGGTGGAACTATATATTTTCACAAGTTCCCCCAAAAACAAAGCCCGAATGTACTTTTGCTGGAATGATCAAGATCCTACAGCATCTTTAAATGTCAGATTTTTAAAAATTATTATTTTTCAGTGGTAATTATGCTCTGTAGAAAAGACCAAGCTTCTATACTGAGATAATTCTGAGCACAAAAGATAATCTTTCCGTATAGCTGATCCCAGTATTTATCACAGTAGTGCTCTGGTGCTGAAGGGGACCCCTCCACTCCAAGGATCAGGTTCAGGTGGGGTTCTAGCAAAGCATGGAATACAAGAGGGTTCCACAGAGGATTAAATTTTAAACAAGGATCCCCAGGGGATAAAGGTCTGGCATAGCAAACTCCTGTACACATTTTGAGCTTACCTTCTAAAAATGAACACATAAATAAATGGAAAGCAGAATGCCAGAGATTTTAGACTCTCTCCAGCAGGGAGTGAAGGCCTCTGGGTGCTGGAAGCACTAATGAGAAGCAGAGCTGCTGCAGGATTGCGCACATGCTCACAGCGGTTTGGAACCCGCAGCCCGATAAGAAAAACCCAAAATGATTTTGTGAGGAGGGTAATTCCACTGAGTTTAACTGAAACAGCATAAGAAAACCTGAGAGGAAGAGCAGCTCTGCCTGATTAAATAGAGCTCTAAGTACCAGATCAACAGAATAAATACCCACCAGCTCATCACAACTGAGGGAAGATGCTGTTTGCTATTTGGAGAAATGGGATTTGTATGCAAAATATCCCCTTGCCTCTTCACAGACACATTTGATTTTTCACAGATAGTATCCTATGTGTCCACTTCAAATTTTTTTCCTTCATTCACAAAGAGTTTGAGTCAGTCCAGTTCAGAGTGCAATGTGAAATTCAGATCACAAGATTCATCTGATTATGACACTCCCATCCTCAGAAACATGGTTAGAGTAGACACTGGGCCTTTTAAGAGTGGAGATGTTAATAGCAGCAGAAGTTCCCCCAAGATGAAAAAGAGCAGTTTAAAACACTGACTCTTCATTATTCTTAATAACCATCCTTGCTGCTGTTCCAGTAATTCTCACTGCCTTTTGACAGCCAGGAACTCAGGCACAGAATTGTGTATTCCAGCACTTGTTTGTCCAATTTTTCAGCCAAACTGAGCCACTCAGAAGTGGGACTCTCCCAAACACGTATTGAGGCAGGCATGCCATCAGGATTAAGGAAGAGATTCCTTCTACCTCTGAGCACAGTTGCATGCACAGATATCACTCCTCAGCTCTGCCATCCAACCCCAGGCGTGTGGACACCTCGGATGGCTCACTGCCACCAGGAAAGTCCTCATGAACAAGAAGAGATGAGAAAGATGGACTTGTAAACCAACAAACATGGAAAGAGTTTCCACGAACAGGGTATTTTCCTTTTTAATTATATGTGCCTTTCATCTTGCACACTGTGCAAGGTTTGCTAAGATTGTGCTTTTGGGATTTTTTGCCTAAGCCTTTCTATTCAAAACAAATGCTTTCTGCTTTTCTTTCGCCAATAAAGTGGTACCATTAGTTCACTGCTATTGAAGAGCTGGGCAGAAACAAATAACGTGCAGCAGCAATGCAAGAGGAGGAGGGGGAAGAAAAATAAATATTTGTTAAAAGCAAAAAAAAGTGTTGGGGGGGGACACTTTCTAAGCAGGAAAGAAGTAGCTTGGAAGCAAATTTTAAAATGTATTGTGAGGACAATCTTCTGTGAAAAAATAATAATCTGACTACCCATTTTTTTAGGAAGAAACAGACAGGAAAACTGCTTTCATATATGAATAACACTTACATACTCCCACAGTAATGAAACATGACTGAATCCACCAAGTGAAAAGAAAATTCAGGAAATTCTGGAATTAAGGTTCATGTGGACAATTTGTGTGAAACGTGACAAGGCAGTCTTTTTATAAAAAAACAATTTGCACACAGGACCATCCTTAATGCAATGGATGGATGATTCTCACTTGGTCAAAACCTATTCTGAGTTTTGTTTTCTCCTTAGCAAGTGATCCCTTCCCTCATTTCTGACTTATTGCCCAAGCCCTGCTCTGAAAACTGAGGTTTCTGTGTTTGCTATGGGCTCTTCCAGACTGCTCATCACTGCAGCCTTGACTTTTTCAAGCACTGTCAGAGCATTTATGTTTACAACACCATTATGAGGGGAGGGCTGACTCAGCCCCATTTTAGACACAAGAGAAATCCATGCCCAAACATAACTGCTAAGTTTATGTGCCCATCTGAGTATGCCTGGCTTTTTGGGGTAAAACAGCATCAGGCTGTCACATCTTGCAAAGTATGGAGGTCAACATCTGCGTGGCTTTAACCATCAGACTGACCTGTCAGATCAGTGATCTTCATTAACACTTCTGGGGTTGGTTCACTTACTGCCTACAGCAGAATTTCACTCATTTAGTTTGTCTTTGCCATTGTGTTGTTGTGCAATTCCAGAGGGGAAGGAGAAGGCAGGCACGTCTCAGGGTAAGACAGCAGGTACTCTGTGAATGCCATCAGCAGGTTGGCTTTGCCTGGATGTTTTTCCCTTTAAAACAGCAAAAGGCAGGCAAGGTGAAGCCAGTCCCCGCTGGTTTGTCCAGTGCATCCTTCAGGAGGGGGCTACCAACTTCTGCCTCAGCACTCCAGAGCCTGTGCTTGCATTCCTGTCCTGGAATCCCTCTCTGGCACCTCTCTTGTATTATCTGGGCTGTGGAACTATGGAGTTAATTCTGAAAACAACCCCTGAAAGTCCTGTAAATACCTTGAGGTTCATGCCCACTCTTAGTGTAATTCTGCGCATGAATCCCTCCCCAGGCATTATCCCACTGATGTCCTGAAGGCATCATTATATTCCTGAAATCAAAGCAGCTGCATGTGGGAGGAAAATATAGACATAAAGTTCATCAGAACTCCATATGTCCGCAAAAGGTAAATAATAGCAGGAGTAAATCACCAAGATAAGTCCTTAATTATTTAGGGCTAAACAGCAGTAGCAGCATTACAGATGTGAAACAATGTTTTGTTAACCACTCAGCCTGGGAACACTAACACAGTCAGATATTATTCTGCACAAGTAGAGGAGGCAAAATTGTGACACTTAGAAACATTTTCCAATCAACTGGAAATAATATTACAAGGCATGAACAAACATCAATCCAAAGGAAAAAAAAAAGACATAATTATTTTTACATTACTAGTAAGTACCAGCTATTTCAGACATCTCAGAGATGGTTCTGCTAATTTCTGTTTGCATCTATATTTCCTTTTTTTTTTCTTACCTTTCCTGTTTTACTGTATGAAAACTGCACTAAGCACAGGAAGAACTGGCTAAAAAGCAGCAGTGAGAAGATGTCACTGACTAAGTGGTGACACAAGCAAAGTGCTCTCAAATCCACAAATCAAACTAACTGAGAGGAAAAAAAAAGGGATAAAATTCTTCAATTCCTTTGTTGCATAATTTGCCTTCCATAATGGTTTAAAACCTTCTTGGGAAGGAGAAAAGATTAAGGGGTTTTGCTTTGGTATTTTATTTTACTTTTTCATTAATAGCACTCTCTTATTTAAGGAGGAAAAGAATATACATACAACACTAAAAAAAAAAAAAGGAATTGGTGTTGCATTTATGAAAACATGCATCAGATTCTCAGCTGGTGCAAAACAGAACAACTTTCTTTGCTTAGGGGATGTAATTCCAATATCCATCAGCTGAGGATCTGATCTAAAGAGCTTTCATCTTATAAAAATATATTCAGACTCACCTCAATTTAGACACTATATGTACCAGATTGAAACTGGCTTGAAGTCTCATATTTCAAAACAGTTTTCAACCCCTTATTTCTATATTTTACCTGATACCCTCTTTTCTGGTCAGAAACAGCAGAAGATGCAAACATTGACAGAATCATAGAAGCATTCAGGTTGGAAAAGACCTTCTCTGCAGTTGCTGGATCTGCTCTCCCATCCAGGCCTACTTACAGACTTTGATGTGTGCTTTATGAAAGCACAGAGTGCTTGCATAGCACACTGATATGAAACTGCTTAAAGTCCCCAGGGAACACCTACCCATCTTTTCCGTGATCCAGGTATGCATATGCCAACCCAACCTGCCACTATGGCAGGGGCAGACACCTTAACTTCCATGCCCACACCCAGAGCAGCATTTCCCCTTCGTGCAGGGGGATGCCAGGTTTTAGGGCAATAATCCAGGTTTTAACTCTTCACCTGGGAGCGTTATTCTAAGAATTGCCCTGGAAAGTATTGTGGGAGCACTTGTCTGTTCCTGCTGGCCCTCTGCTGAAAGCTGCTGTAGCTGAGTGCTTAGAGGGATGACACTTTCTCCACTGAAAACAAAGCCTAAAATTACAAACTGAGCAGAGCTGAACATGGCTAAGTCTGTTAGGGAAGGAGCTCCAGGGGAACTTGTGCTAAGCAGCTTAGGTGCCTTCTGAAAATCCCACACCTTTCCATTTCATCCTCACGCAAAACACAGAACCATCAGCCACGTGCTCTCCACACAGGAAAAGCAATCTCTATAAATGGCAATACCTAGGTAACAAAATCTATCTTCATATTGTGAAAAGGTCTTCAACCAAAATGTTCATGTCTGGTAATGCGGGGTGTTTTTTTTGTTACAGCTCTCTTTTTTTTTAAATTGTGTACATTTGTATTGTCTTCTACTTTTAAAAAAATTTCCAGTTGAAATTACAGTTCTGGTCAGATGCGTGAAAATTGCAGCTCACAGTTCCACAGACATTTTCCCTACTGACTTTTAGATCAAGTCCAACTCAAGCAATTCTCTCCCAGCCCAGTCCCCCTCCTGTACTCCCTTGGAAGTTCATGCTTTCTGTCAGCATTTCCATCAATACAGCCTCCTGCATATTCCCAGATCTACCTGGAGAAGCTTACTAGCTTATCCTTTCCTATTCTTGGAAATGCCAGGGTAACTCTGTATCCTAAGACCAACTCAATGCTCCTAAAACAGAAACTCCTATCGAAGTGAGGTCGACTCCATAGAAGAAATAGATACAAAGAGTCAGGAAGCTCATGCAGAATTTCTGCCTGCAGTTGCACTTCCACCACTGTGTTTCAGTAGTCACACATTTGCTAACACCTCAAAGAAGTTCATCTGTAATGCTGTCACTTGTAACCAGTCCAATTATCTCTGCTCATTCAACAATGAAACACACAGCCTCTTACAAACGGCCCGAACACACAAGCTGAACGTTCAGGAGATACAAACAAAGCAAGTTAAGATCTGAGTCCTACACAGACGAGCAAGAGGGCAGAATGCAGACCCTTGGTGCAATGACAGGGACTAAAACCATGGCTCATCCCAGTCACTGGGGCTCCAACACAACTACCGGCACCAAGCTATGAGACAGGTAATTTCTTGACAACTTGTCAAGAAACTATATCAAGCACACTTGATACAGACATGATCCTATCGCTTAACAAGGCAAGAGAAATCTCTTTTGACCACCTTCAGCTCTAGGGTGAGTGCCGTGGCTGCCATGAGCTAGGACTTAACAGCAAGATGTAACTGAACCAAAAATGCAATTTAGAGGGCTTTGAAAGATGAACAAGTTTGAACTCAACCAGCATATGGCATTTATTAGATGAAGAAATGGGTATGAACTGCAAAGCAGGCTTCCAAGAGCCCACAGTTATTCTTTGTGATCTTTGGAATTTCACAGCCACTTTGGGGCCCAGAGTGTCAAAACAATCTGCCAGCGAAGCCGGGATACACCCAAGGAGACACTGAGAGGGAAATGCGATAGCATCAGCAGAGGAGCTCAGTTACACAAAAGGAGAGGTGTGGCTGAACCACAGCTTTTCTGATTCACATCAAGGCTTTCCCAAAGTTGAGAGCTGCACTCTCTGAAGAGGATGGTACAGACCCAGAGCTACACTTTAGTTTCACTACCTGCTGCACTGGGACGGTAGTGATAAAGGAAGGAAGAAGTGTGAGGAGAAGCCAAGGTGGGCTCACCAGAGTGTGTCCTGAGGTGTCCTGTGAGGGCGTCCCTCCGCCGGCAGGCGTAGCTACAGAAGGGACATTTGAACGGTTTCTCCCCAGAGTGCAACTTGATGTGCCTCAGCAGGTTCCCCTTCTGGGTAAAAGAAGCTCCACATTGGTTACAGTGGAAGGGGCGTTCACCTGGAAGGGAAGGGGAAGGGAGAGAGCTGTCAACACACATCGGAGGATGCACAGAGGCCACTTTCCCACTCTGTACCAGTGCCATTGCACATGGGTACAGTCCCCACCACCACCATTACACGGCACTTCTAAAGTCAGAGGCCGTTTCTTTTGCACAATGGGCAAAGCCTCCAATAGTGATTTGAGGCTCTTTCCCTGAGGTCATCAATGCTTCCTGGTTTTCTTGAAATTTCTTCACCTCAGAGCTTCTATCCTTTATAAAAGATGAGCTCTGCTGAAAATTTAGATCCATACTTGTGGTTTTGTGGTATTTACTTCTACGGTTTTGCACTTATTTTTACTATAGGTCCAATCCATACGAGTATTTAGAACTGATCATAACAATTGGACCTTAGCAAAGGTGTTTAGGTCTTTGGTCCAAACCAAACCTTTTGCTTGCATTATACTTGAAATGTTAGCCCTTTTTAAAGGCTGCTTTGCACTGCTAGAGTGACGTGGAGGGAATGGATGCAAGTGAGGATCAGGGCTGCAAGCAGTACTAAAAGTTGAGAAAAATTTTATACCATTAAACAGCAAAACAAGTATATTTGCACTCTACATAAAACAAATTAAAAAGACTGGTTTGATGAAAAAGCAACAGAAACCCTAGACCTTACCCTATCGCTTCACCCCACGTGTTCACACACACTCACACACATGTCCAAAGCTTATTTTTATGTTAAGCCGTCCTATTTGCCTTAGACAGTGGGGATTGAGTCCATTAAAAAAACCCCACCTTTAAAAAAAATTATTATTTAGGGGAAAACCCGTGATGAACTCACACAGGTTTTGTGGAACATTATCAAAACCATACTCTATGTCAACATTTGTAGAGGGCAGTCAGACTGCTCCAGCAGTCTTGGGCAGGCAGGCAGCTCTAACTACCTGCTTATGATCCTGCTGAGCAAATCCATTGAACACAAGCATATACTTGTGCTGGCCACTTGTCCGAGCACCTTACTGCAGCTGGACTTTAGATCGCAGAATCACACAACAGTTTGGGTTGGAAGGGACCTTAAAGCCCATCCAGTTCCACTCCCTGCCCGGGCAGGGACACCTTCCACCATCCCAGATTGCTCCAAACCCCATCCAACTTGGCCTTGAACACTTTCAGGGATGGGGCAGCCACAGCTTCTTTGAGCAACCTGTGCCAGGGCTTTACCACCCTCACAGGGAAGAGTTTCTTCCACGTGCCTAATATAAATCTACCCTCTTCCAATTTAAAGCATTACCCAATGTCTACACCAAGTAGGGCCCCAGCTCAACAAGGTCTTGATCATCAGATTTCAGATCTAAGCAACATCATCCACATTTTTCAGTGCATCACCTATTATGGAGCTTTAGCCAAATCCTGCTAGGATCTTCTGAGTTTGAATTCAGTGGCCTGGCGCACAGATCTTGCGAAAAACAAACACTTTATGTGATCTTTCACATCTCTTCAAAACCTTTTACAATTGCTTTAAAACAATTACTCCCTTTCTGGACAAAATGAATGCTATGTTTTTATCGAAGTACTTCATGTGTGTGTCTAGTGTGAAGTCCAAAATACACCTGGGGAGTCGAATAGAAGGAGAGGGAGGGAGAGAGCTCTTATAGATGACCACAAGCAATTCTTGTGTCAGTGGTTCAAATCACTGCCAGGACTGCGATGCTGCCAGGAGGGCAGCACAAGGTGTGCCATGTATATGCCATACTCTGCAAATTCATTTCATATGTGGGAGATGGAAATCACATCTGAGGCTGCTGCAGAGGTACTCAAGGAGATACCAAGGTTTCTACAATCTCACCCAGAACATTATGGAATAATGATTAAAAAAAAAATAAAAAAATCACGGCATAAAGCTCTTGTTCCAATACACTGAACACGAGCTCATTAGAATTGATAAAGAGTTTGTGGTTTCCCTTTCAAACTCCCACACTATACTTAAAGGATCTGATTAGCCATTATCTTCTTTTATATCATTTCAAAATGTCCATAACAGATACGTAAAGAGACTGCAGTAGAAAAATACATGGGGGTTTTTTCTTTTCTGTTTTGCTTTCGCTGTCTGAGAAAACAGGCAAAACCCTTTCCTTTGACACGTTTCTGAGTGTTCTGGAATGATAGCCTCAGTTTCAGGATGACAGCATGAAAGAAGGTAGCACGTTTCTTACCAAGTTGAAAGTCTTTCCTTTTACTCCTGCTGTATTTAAAATTATGCAGTTACTGTGTTTTACCCACTACATCACCCACTTCTCTCTGACATTTTGGAGGCCACATATGAGCAGGTATTACTTCTCATAAAACTGGCTGCCCTAGAGATGCTGAAAGCTTTCAGTCGGGAATTCAAATAGTCACTGCACCACAGTTTGATGGCAAAGATGACATGAAAACACTCACCACAAAGTCACCCGTAGTCTGCTCCTCTCTTGCAACAGACAGAATCTGCTCCAATAGCACATTTTACCTTAAATAACCTTTGTATCTATTTAAAGCCAGCCTGAATTCATTTCTCCTACTGGCTTCATTCCGGGTAAATAGCTGCTTTGATCTGTTTGTTACACTTTTGTCCAATCATTCGATTCCAGCTCCTTGTTTAAGCTGCAGGCTTGCGGGATGCAGTTTTGGTCACACCTTCGTGCTATTGATTAGCAGCTTTTACATTTAGCACAGCTAATCTGAGAGGCCATTATCCAATAGAAGGGTGCACAAAGAGACGTAAGGACTGAATAGCAAGAAGATTCTGCTGGTTTTCCAAGAACTGTGCTGTCTGATGCCCACTCCAGACACTAGCAAACAAGCCCTCTTTATCACTTCAATGCCTTGAGAAGACTGTGTTCCCATTATTTCTCCGGCTGCCTTTTCCTGGTAGGTTTGTAAACTGTTCTCCAGAATTATTACTTCCCAGTAACAAAATAACAACCTTGACGTCCTTTTTCACCTCCCTTACTTTTCCGCGAAAACTCAAGCGTTTTTATCCGTAAGCGGAAATCAATCATACTTCAAACCAAACATCCACTCACAAAAAGTCTTTAAACACAGGTTTTTTTCTACATGATGGTCTCTGTGTTTAATGTGTTTAAAATGTTTTTGGGGGTGATGACAGCACAGACATACCAGAAACTATAGACCTATTAAAAGTGGCACACACGACTCCAGGATGGTAATGACAATTATAAGCATGGTGTGCTCCCCACCACTTACAGCTATATATTTACTGCTTGACTCGACGTACTTTTACTGATTTACTGAAATACAAACTCCGCTGAAAGGTGACTAAGCGAGTTTTGTGCTTTTCAGCACTGGAAACTATGTGACTGCGATGTAACTGCAAAATACTTTTAGTCTACTTTAAGTATTAAACCTCTTCTCTATTATTGAGCTAAATCAGGGCAGAAAGCCTTCCGACTTAGTGACTTTCAGAGGGGCAAGAGGGGGAGGGACAGCCAACCAAACAAAAAAGATGCTTCTTTTCAACTCCAGATTTAGAGTCTAAAGCCAGACAAAACCAGGAATGCCTAAAAAGCCTTGCCCTCCAGCAGGGGGAATTTAATTATCTGAAGTTACTTCAGGAATGGACAAAGCAAGGTAAGCCAGAGTCGCCAAGTATTATCTTTCCTAAAGGCTTTGTAAGAGGGGCTTGTGCCAGGGAATAATTAAATTAATATATAAATACATCTATAGGGTTTTAGCATTTTACTGTTAGGTAAACTATTAATTAACAGGTATGATTTCAATATTTACCTCTCAATTACAGTAAAATACTGCTGAAACCTCACAGTTCACTGTTTAACATGCATCCAATTACTGCTATGTCTACTCCAGCAAAAATAATAATTAATAATAATAATGAGGAAATATCACTGCTCTTGAGTTACACCAGTATCTGAAGTACACAGGTTAACTTGCTCTTGTGTAAACACATCCTGAGACAAATGCTGATGTGGACCCCTGAAGTCAGGACAAGCAAGACATGGGCCTTTCTTTCACAGGACCTTTAATATACGACAGCTGGATGGACACTTCACTGCACAAGCTACGAGTGCTGGCTGGCTGATACAACCTGAAACCAGGCAAACGAACCGATTAACTTCCTACTAATAGATTTCACAGATGTCAAATGCTGTTTCAAAAAGCAAACCAACTCCTTTTTCTGCTTAATTGGAAGCTTCCCTGCACAAGAGCTCTCCTTTCCCGCCTCAGCACGGAAGTGCTGCACAGAAGTTTCAGTATGAGTTATCCTTCTTCGAATCTCAGACCAGTGCAAAACAGTGATATTTTCGCTGCAAAGCTGAGATATTTTCTGTATTAAAACAGAAATTTGACTAAGGACGTGGAGCCCACAGACCTGGCAACCAAGGAGACTTGGATTTTCCTAACCCTTGGCTGTTAACATTTGTCCCTTTGAAATCAAAGGGAGTGACGCACAAATTAATACGGCCAGGGTATTCCTACAGCAGCAGTTCCTGCTAGAGAAAAACCAGGTCCAGTGGGACTTCAACATCTCTCTTTGTTAAATGTATATCTGGGAACTCAACCTTTTTTGTGTGGCAGATACTTTTGATATGCAAAGTATAGCTTAAGTACTTCTCAAACAGGATTTTTTCTTTCCAGCCTCTTAACACAAACTAATTGTGTTCATGTTGCCATCAGAAAGTATTTGCTCTTCCTAATAATACTGATTTTCACCCTTCCACAACAGGCTTTTTGTTAATATTCAGTTAAAACGAAACATTTCTCCTGATTCATCAGATGCTGCAACTGCTCCAATTCTGCTCTGTCCCAGGAAAACAAAGGAATTATCAGCAGTGCTCCTAAACTCAGTGAATTTAGGAGGGATTTTTGTTGGGAAAAACCTGCTTCCAGATAGGGCAATTTATTATAAGCCAATAGTGACAAATCTCTCATGAAAAATTCCTGGGAAATCCTGGGTGATTTCCAGTTGTCCTCTGCACAAATTTATGACTGCATTCTTAAGACAGAAAAATCTTTTCAGTGAACTGGCAAAACTATCAGAAGAGTTTACTGCAAGTAAAACACATCCTTCTGTCCAGAGCAATTTCAAAAATCTCAGCTCCCCTTCCTTATGTTTAAGAAAAGAGATGACTTTTCAAAACATTAGGCTTCAGAATCTAAGTAGAAAACTGGACTTTCAGAAATTTAGCCCCATAATTTTTGATTCAGTGCCAGATCTATTAACATTGCAAGAGACAAGAAGGCTGCACTAGGTTAGAAATTAGAAATTAAGCCAAATAAACCCCTTCTGCTAGCAAAATGAGAGAGGCAGTCCAGTGGAGTTCATCACAACATGTTAATATGACCATTTGTTTAAATTTGCTTCTGGTTAGCTGTTAGGCATACAGGTCTTTTATATGGAACAGCACAACTGGGTTTGTCCTCATTTATTACTTCTGTCCTAAAAACCTGAACTCTGTGTGAAAAAAAATTAAATTGAGTTCAGAGTTCCAGGGCTGCATATGTTCAGTTATAAGGCCATGGGTGCTAAAGCAGAACTTGAACATTTCCCTCATGGGCACATAACTCATTTCACTGACTTACGGTACCAAAACACTTGTGGAGTTCAAGTAAAGATCCGAGAGTGTGCTGCAGTTAACACCCCAAAAAAAGCCTGTAAGTAACCTGCCAGCAGCCTGAAGTGCGAGGGGAGCAAGGCTGACATCTCTGCTGCCTCTGCCCAGGCTGTGCTCTGCCACTGTCCTGCTGCAGGCACACAGAGAAAGCATTTAACCTCTGCGTTATAAAACAATGAGGAGGAGCAGTTGTGGGAGCACAGTCCCTGGAGGTGCCCAAGGCCAGGCTGGACAGGGCTTGGAGCAGCCTGGGATAGTGAGAAGTGTCCTTGCCCATGGCAGGGGGTGGAAAGGGATGGGCTTTAAGGTCCCTTTTGACCCAAACCATTCCATGATTCTGTGATGCCAGCCTTCCCTTAGAAATAAAAAGCATTTCAAAATCTAGCAGTGGACTAGGTAAAAGACTGGACATTACAGCAGAGGAAAAAAAATATAAAAAAAGGTCACAATTCACAGCTAAAGGGAGAACAACATGTGGACCCTGCAGAGCACAGAGGCATCAGCATAGCTGTACAAGAATATGGCTTCTGCTTTACCAAAAGCAATGAGCAAGGAAATTTTAATTCAGGCCCACAGCAGGAAGCATAAAGAGGTGAGAAATCACTGAAGTTCCTCTTCATTATGCCAAAAAAACTGGATTATTTGCCTCATCTCCCCTTCCCTCTACATCCCCAAGCACAAACCCCTGGAGTATCCAGTGGCAATTTTATATGACCAAGTCATCCCCTGCACTAACAAAAACCTCTGATAAAGATCCTGCAACTTGAGGAATGTGCTGTGGAATACGAAATTTGTACCAAAAGAACATAGTATGGGAAATAAGGAAAATAAATCCAACTCAATACATGCTACTTTTCTGACACAACGACATGGCACAAGAGGGAGGGGGTTACCCTACTCAATAACGCAGGGATTGCATCATGTTTAATTCCCACACTAAGCATTTTATTTCTTTTCTGTCAGCAACGACAAATAAATAGAAAGGCTTTCTCCTGGTGCCCGGGCAGATTACAAAAACACTTCACCACAATTAGCAGTTTTTCAGAGAAACGCTGTGTTTGGCAGAATCAGCAGTGCCACAGGCTCCGTGATGAAGTGCCACAGAGCAGAGCATCACTTGGACCATGATCTGAGGAATGAATGGGCAATCCCCAGCTTGGTCCATCACAGGAAGGGGTGACTGCACACCAGGATCAGAGATAGGACACTGAGCTCGCCTACTCTGGCCTCATCCACGGCACAGACTATTTTCCCCACCCCTATATCCATCTGAACGAACAACCATAATGTGCAGACAACTGCACTTCAGGGACAGCGGAATAACAGCTGGAGTAAAGTGTGCCCCTTTCTGTGCACAGCACAGCCAGAGCCTAAGCTTCTTGCCAAGCCTGGATCCCTGGTGCAAGGAAAGCCACACTCATCCCAGCACACACAGAAATTACAGCCTCTGCTATGGACCACAACATTTGGGGTGATTTACATAAAATGCTGACAGGTTTTCGGGGAAGGGAAAAGGACTTCAGCTTTTGCCAACGCAAACAACTGGTCAGATCATGCTTCGGCTGAGTGCAGATAAAGAGGAGAGTAAGGCAGCATTCAGCTCCCAAAACATAGTTAAATTTGCTTTGAGAGGTAGGGATGTACGTGCCAGTTGGATTAGCTGATAAAGAATGTCATCCATTTCCACTCACGAGGGACAACCTCCCTTCTCTCCACCATTCTCCCTTGGGCTGCAAAACCAGACTACCCACAGGTCAGGGCTCATTCCAGAGCTGGGGCTAGTCTATCACACCCCACTGCTGAGGAAGTGGCAATATATTTTAAAATACTGCATTTTACAAGATAGATACCAGTATGTTAAAAATACTCCTTAAAATCCAGGATGTGGAAATCCAAGCAAACTTGATCTTCTGTTGTGGACAGCAAAGTAGCAGCATGTATTAAAAAACAAACAAACAAAGTGGAGGGGAAAAAAAATGCTCTGCAAAATTTGCCAACTGGTTTACCGAGAACAGAGCACCGAGCTGCACATTAAAAGAAATGCCATTTCTATATGCTTGAAATCATCTGTATAGAACAGTACATCCCAGCTCCTCTGCTCTGATGGGAAAAGTCAGAGCTCTCCGAGGAACCAGCAGTAGCCCGAAGGAAAAAGCTACCAGTTATGCAATTGCTGCCCATGCACCCGCAGACGGCCGTCTCGCCCGCACGCAGAAGAGATTTTGTTCCGTTCGCTTTGAATTTACACATCTTCTTAAACATGAAAAAGACAGCTTGCCTGTATTTAAAAGATGCACCAGCTATTCAGTATCTCAGAAATGCAGACCATTTAATTAAGTACCTAAATCTAAGTTTAGCACGGCTAGTTTTGCTGCTCAAGTTCAAATACGCGGACTCTGATGCACCTACAACACATATGCTCAGATATGTGCAAGCACCAGTGAAAACTTTTCGGGAGGCTGAAAGCTGGAGGCTCAGCCTGGTACATTCTTGTTTCTCTTTCCCTCTTCTAGTAAGAGCACGTCAAATTGTTAATCAAGGTTCTGATTCTCCAGCTAATGCTTTTCCCCTCTCATAATTCCTGTCTAAAATCATGAGTGCATCATAAACGATACTGCCATGCTTTGCATTACACACTTAGGTCAAGTTATTATCAATACAACTTCTATACAGGAGATTAACTATGTAATATATATTTATTATTCCTCTGTACAGAAATTCTATTGATTTCCTGCCCATCAAGAGCACACTACTTGACTGCAAACTACCAGGTTTACAAAGGGATTACACAATGTCTTTCTTACTCTACTCAAACTCCACTTTTCTTTTTATATCTTCACAGATCTCAGTCAGTGTGAATCTCTCATCCCATTAGATAACAACAAAGATGAAAAACAAAATACCTTTCACTTTGTCCAAAAAATACGAAGAACAAACACCTGCTGAGGCTCCACCACAAAAACCTGTGCTTAACCTTAATAAAATTTAAGTGTGTATCTAAAGTTAAGCTTATATTGAAGCCCTTCAGGTGACTTACGTGTGCTTAAATCTCATAAAAGTTAAGCATAAGCTTAAGCGCTTTTTTGAATCAAAGGTAGACTACTGCAAGACCAGAGAGCATCATCTTCTGGCACCACCTGGACTTCTGTTGGAGGTGACTATTGCTCCCACCTGAGGAGTGGGCAGCAGGAGGGAGTGACTACCAGCTTCCTGGGCACACCATTTTGCCATACTAGCCGTAAGTCCTCTGAAATATCCCAGTTTAAGCTCAAGGCCTCATTTTTCAATCCAGAAAGACCCATCCAATCAGCATACTGCAGAGGTTCCCCCTATCTCTTGAATTCTCAAACCCACAAGCCTGCTAAGCTGTTGGGACTCCAAACAGTAATAGCACTAATGGTAATAAAAATACAAGTGCTGGGAGAGAGCATTGAAAGCTGCCTCCAAAATGGTGTTGAGATGGCGTGGGCGAGCCAGGTGAGTGGTTCAGGTCTCCTGAGGTCTCCCTGACGGAGCTGTCACACAGTGAGCAGCAAGCCCACCCCAGCATAAGGATCGCTGGGTAATGAGTGTCCCCTCCAGGGTTTGCTCATCCCAGGCCCAGGCACTTAGAGAAGAAATGTGAGATCCCCAGGAAGCTGCTGGTCTCGTCCATCTGGGAGCACCTCCAACGGAAGAACATCTAAGACTCCCCTTAAAGGCTCAAAAGCTTTGCACGTGCACACACACGAACACCACCACCCACCCCCACCCCCCAAGCCAGAGAATGACTCCCACCATCTCACCCCAGTCAAGAACAGTAAGAAAAGCAATTTCCAGACTTCTGCACTGTTTTTAAGAACAAAAGGCTGGAAATCAAAGTAAAGGAAGCACCATGCTTGCCAGCAAGAGAGCATCACCAGAATTTGGAAAGCAGGAAGAGAAACAAAACCAACAAATCCCATTTTTCCCCTCCCCAGCCTCCTGCTACCCCAAGAATGAAAAGGGAAGAGAGAAGAGTTGTCAGGTAACATCAACATCGCCACAGATTTTCTTTCAGCTGCTTACCAGTGTGGCTCCTTTTATGTACCATTAGCACATTGGGCCCAATGCAAACCATGCCACAGACGTCACATTTCAGTTTACCATTCGGAAGCCGGATTCCTCCCTCGCTTGATAGCTCCTGGATCTTTCTGTTATCCACCATCTCGTTACTCCCAAGGAAGGGCTCTTCCAGGCTGCTTCCTCCATCGTGAGCTCTGATAAGATCTTCGTGAATCAGGGGCTTCCTGTCAAATTCCTCATCACTTTGCATTTCTAGCTTTACTGAATTTGCTGAAATAAAAAAAAAAAATTAAACCATTAAAACAATTAAAATTAAACCCATGTATTTTCTAAGTTCCCAACTACTACTATCATTATAAACTTTTTACTCTTAACAATATTCTACCACAGCTTTGAAACTCAAACCGTCATGAGAGCCTCATGGTGGTGATGGCATCACAAGTTACAGCTGTTGGTTTGGTTTTGGTTTTTTTCAATTCCTAATTTCTATCCTTATTTTAATGCTTAAGAGCTCAGGTGCAGCGTGACCCAGACACCTGCCAAAAGTGCGGAGATGCAGCAGGAATAAGACCTGACCTCCTGCTTCTCAGCTAGAACCACAAGAGTTGCCTTCCTCTCAAGGAGCCAAAGCCACAGGAGCAAAGGACAAAGCCAGAGCTGCTCCTTCCAGGTCTCTCCTGCCCAGTGCTCCAAAAGGCAGGGTTCCTAAAGGCACAGTGCAAGGAAACAAAGCAGGATTTTTCCAAATGCAAAGATCTAGTGAAGCCAGGCTCGTGGGCTGTGCCAGTAATCTCCAAACACCCTGTCTGCACGGACAGGTTCCCTGATGGAGGGGAAACCAGTCCCTGCATGAGCCTCCAGTGTCTTTTTGCTCCCACCTTCTGATTCACGTCAATGGGACACTGCCAAGGCAAACAGGGCTGCAGCGGGACCTAAACTGCTGGATTATTTATATTTGCAAGTGAAACACATGCAGCTGAAGACCTTCCACATCTGTCTAGTGAGACTGACGGACTCACCGCTGATTTCTGTGATCCTCAGGTGACAGGATAAACCTCCTCTAACCACTGAGAGCTTGTGGGATCAGCAAGTCTCTAAAGGAAACATATACCAGGCTTTCTGGCAAAGGGGTGTCAGTGCAGGGGTGCTTTAATCACCAGATGCCCCCATTTTGATGCCTCAAGAGTTGGTCAAACCTGCTGCAAGGCCCATCCCAGAGTCACAGGCTCCATCCACAGTGTCAGCCAGAAGGCAAGCCCACGTGTCTGCTTCCCTAAGCCTTGATCCTGCTGAGGGGTTTAACAAGGAGGTGATTCAGCCTTCGCATCTAAGCAGTCTTTGACCTCTGTACTAAGGCCATTGGCACGAGCACCAGCGACAGCAGTGGACCTGGAGGACAAGTCTGCACCCTGGGTCTGCCCAGTGTCCCCAGACTCTGGCCAGATGCGCTCCTTGGCAACTGCCAAGGGGTTCCTATTCAGGAACCCAGTAACAGAGTTACAAGTAAACACTGTGAGACATTGCAGTTTCAAACAGCCGGCCTGGAAATGCCAGAAGAAAAAACCCTACTACTTAGAGTTCCCCTATCATCCTTCTTTCTTCCCCTTCCCAGAAAACACAGGGTTCAGAGACTGGTGTTGGTATTGCAAATCTAAATCGCTGCTGTTACTCCCAGGAAAAGCATAATGAACTGGGTAAAGGCACCAGAGACCAAGCAACGGTAAGATGTTTCTTTTTAATCATGAAACTGTTGAAACATCTTTCGCTACTCATCAAGGCACTAATGGGAGCTAAGGAATGAAAAGAAAGTACTATTACAGCAAAGCCCATCCAGAGCAAGGACACTGCCTGATCAGATCACAGCAGACTGGTATCAGCACAGGCAACGCCATTCAAACTGTCTGTAACTACCAAGTATTTGAGTGCATCACTTACAGAAGGGAATTAATATTTCTGTTGCCACAGAGATGCATTTATAGTTCTTAAGGAAGTAAAAAAACAGCCCAGACTGAGAGCTCAACCAGGAAGTGGCCCCAGGCAGTGTCCAGGGGCAGAAACAGGTCAAGAGGAGGCTGTTTGCTTAGGGAGCAGGAGAGGACTGGCCTCGGCAGCAAGAGAAGCCATGGGAAGCCATCCTGCCCTGGTGCCCAGCTCAAGTGGCACAGCCAGCAACCTCCTGACCAGAATGATCTACCCTTGTGGAGGGGCTGAGCAGAAAGGAGGAAGAGCAGGAGCTCTGGCAGCTCTGCAGGCTGACAGGGAGAGAGCTGAGGTCCCACACCCACCTCCCCATGGAAAGCACACACTGGTGATTTATGGACAGCCCACTTTCAGAGCTAAGGAATGGCAGTCCCCTCTAATAATAGCAGCCTTTCGGGGTATTCAGCAAGTCTGAGAATGAAGCCCAAAGAAACGGTTTGCTGGCTTCAGGAGCAGGATTTAATACACTCGGCCACACAAGTAGCTACAGCAGAGCCAGAAATAGTGCCCTGTGCTCCTCACCTACAACCCCAGGTTGCTGCCACAAGCCTGCGCACTCTCCTGGCACAGTGCTGCACAAAATATCCAAAAGTCACATCCCAATTGTGCATATTTATACATACTCACAAGAGACAGAAAGTCTTGGATCTTACGCGTCTTCTTATGTATATAAATTTCTGTCTTTCTCTGATTTGGAATGATAAACACTTGAGTGCAGCTAGTGCTGAGCACCACGACTTCCCATTCACAGCTGTGGAGCTCTGCCTGCTCAGCACACATGGGAACAAGGCTGCGAGAGCTTACAAACGGGAAGACCACTTACTTTCTCTTCCTTCCCCTAGCCCTTCTTTCTGCTGAATGACGCTTTCATGCAACAGGATAAGCAGCACAACCAAACAGCGCAAGCCGTTCACTGAAGCACAGCCTCCCCACACACACACAGTGCTCCGCAACTCCGGCACACGGAGCTCACAAAGCCCAAGGAATTCACACTGCATCCTTCAAAACATCCCAGCTATTCTATGGAGCTGTGCAGGCTGTTTGCTCTTCCTCCTTCCCTCACCTTCATGCACACGGAGCACTGCCACTGCCATTTTCAGAAACCCTCTGGTAGCTGTGGAAAGGTTTTCTCCGGCTGGGACCAGCCGCAGGTCTCCAAGGAGGGGAGCAGGGATCTCCTCAGCTCATTTTGAGGGCTTTGCTAATCAGGTCATCTCCACTGCCTTACATCATACGGGTGTATATATTAGGCTGTGCGGTAGCTTGCATGCAGACAGGCGTTTAAATTGCATATAGTTTGTTTTCTCTCTCCTCAGCCAGCCTCAGAAGCTGCAATCATTTAGTAGTGGCACTGTCTTTTGTTCTCACCTACAGCACTCAGGGAGCACAATGAACTCTGCTGCAAAGCAAAAAGAAATGTTCAAGGGATGTTGATGGCTATCCTGCATCATACACAAAGCTCCACATCAAATTTCACCCTGTGTTCCCTTGACTTTCTTGTTCACATGCTTGGTAAAAGCATAAATAAGTAAATGGATTTTGCTGGGTTTTTTAAAAAAGTTTTTGGGACATTCCTAAAAAAAAAAAAAAGACAGCAAAGAAATAGCAGGGATAAACTGCAATCCAGCTCACTGTAAAAGCATGAACTTGAAGTCAAACCATTTCCCTCCAGCTATTACATGCTCCTTCTACTTTTTCTCAGCCCAGCAGAACACCTTGTGGGGAAAACGAAAGACAAGCACCACAAAAGCATCTACCTATCAATACAAAGCTAATGGCACATATTCACCAGTCCACATGTTGCTTTCTTTTCCATTTTTCTTTATTTTTGGGTTTGTTTGTTGGTTTGGTTTTTTTTTCAGCACACCAACCAACTGATCCTGAATCACACTTTATCCTGAGTGGCCAAACTGAATACAATTATTGTTAATGTCTCATAAGTGCCAATTAAACTCCAATTCCCTGTTAAACAGCTTCTTGGGAACTTTTCGGTACAAAAATATTTCCTTCACCCACAAATTAGTGTGGCTACAAACCAGAGGTTGGAAGGTCCACCTAAAGAAAACATTCCTGGTATTTAATCCTCTGTCATGGAAATTTTTCCCTCAAAAGTGAGATGAGAGGGAAAAGAACCCTTCTGTCTTGCTGAGAGATTTGATCCCCAGGTGGAGTGTAAATGAAAGTACAGGACATCTTCTTCTTAAGCAAGCAAACAAGAGTGTAATTCCCACTATGGAACAAAATTCCTCCTGTCCAACACAGCAGGGAGAAGGCAGCAGGACTGTGCCCCTCTGTCTGCTCCACTGTCTGCTGTCCTAGGTCAATGCTTATTTTATCTGTGGCCTTAGAAAGCCAGGCTGGCCACTGTCAGCGAGGGTTTGCGGTCTCCAGCTAGAGGCGTTCCTTTCCTGGCAGCAGCCGTGCACCACCGGCCCCTTCCTGCTGCCCCTGGAGCAGCAGCAAGTCAAGCCAGACCCCTCAAGCCCTCCCACGCCTCTTCCGCCATCATCCTCTCGTCAGCCGGAAACAAAGCTCTGGCCCAGCTCCAAATGCTCATCCTTGAGGAGGAAAAATTCAAACCTGCCGCCCCCAAGGAGCCTTGGATGACTCTGTGGGTGAACACAGCGAAGGACATTCACAGACACGTGTTCTCTAACCAAAGCGGCCTGGGAGCAGGTGCCACGTGGGGCACCAGCAATCCCAGGAGCTGCTCCAGGTTTCCTGTCCAGAACACACCAAAATGCAGCATTCAAAGCCTGGATGATGCGTCTGTCTTTACACCCGGATGCAAAGAAATTACAAAATTTTTACTTCCCTCTGGAAAATGAGCCCTAACTACAGCAGCACAATGACAGCTACAGCACAGCCTTGTGCATCTCGTCCTGTCAGTGGTCAGCGACACCATCTACTTTAATCATGCACTTCTCTTAGGCAGTGGATTAATGACACTGCTAATTGGCAGCTACAGACAAATAGAAAATGACCCAGTTTCCCACAGGTTTTGAACCCAGCTCTTACACATTGCAAGCCTTGCAGGTGGCATGTTCCTATACCATTAAACTCCCTGTTTTTACACTTTCAAAAGCACTCAGCAATGGTCAGTGTAATACAGTCAGCTTTAAGAACTGGAATGGCAAAGCAATGAGTGTCTTGTAAAACGAAAATTAAAGGAGGAGGGGGGAAGAACCCTTCTGCCTTGATGGATTTTGAAAGTTCAAGGCAAGGAATGCCAGAAGTTGGAAACAATGATCCCCGGCTCTTGTTCAGTATAAGAGCACTCTAGTAGCAAAAAAATGGTCCTTAAAGAAGGTGTTTACATCACTCCAGAAGTGTAGTGAGACTTTAATGCATGTTCAAACATACTTTCCTCCTGGAATAGTACAAAATAGTCTTTGGTGAAAGAAAACTTAATCTTTGAATTTCTGGTTGCTGGTAGAATTTGGGTCTTAGTTAACAACACTTTTCAAGTTCATTTCAGCTTAATTGTGAGCTATTAAATGTGTAAACAAGGGAGCACCAGCAAGCGTTCCCTTTTTAAAAAGGCACACACACAAGAGGTGAGAATGCCAGCCAAGCAGCGGCAGAATCCAGCACGAAATCGGCTCTGTTGTCACCTCATAGCCACAAAGTACTTGGCTAGCAGGTTGACATGAAAAAGCAAATAGCTTTAGCAAATACTGTTTAGCCCCTGAGAAACGAGCAGACCTCCCCTTCTCCTGAGGAGAAGGTATCGCTCCAAAACTGTGACGCTGAGGAATAAGGAGAGTGAGGTCTGCTCAAGGCACCAGCAGTGCATCTGGTGCTCAGGAGAAAGGAAGATATCTCTTCAATGGCACCTGTGGGCAACACTGCCCTGCCAACACTGAAATGGAAGATGTTTCAGTTGAGTCTTAGAAAGGTGTATTTCAAGGCAGCTGGTTTTGCTTTCACCGTAGATTGAAGCTCTCTGAAGGCTTAGAGCGAAGTGAAGCTGTAACTGGATGGAACAAATGAGGGTGAATGTCACCTGCACGTGAGGGGAATTACCCAACACTTTTCTCAACTCAAGTACCAAAATGTCCTATTACAGACATTCCTGATGCTGGGTGTCAAATTTTGTTCATTGCAAGCTGCTAAAAATTTCACTTTCGGCCACTGAGCCAGGGCAAATCTTAGGTGGTGACACCATCTTGTCATGAGTGACCTCCACAGGGTTCTGCCCATTCACAACAGTTACATCAAACCAAATAGTTCACAACTAATAAAAAGGAGAAGGGAATGTTTTAGAAGCTTTGTGTGGAGTCCTTTTCTGCATGCCACAAACAGGATTCTTCAAGCCCACAAGGAGGTGGTTAATGCGCCAGAAATTCAGTGAGAACTGATCGGCTTATTTAGGGATCCTTAGAAATTTTTAGTTTTCACATTGAAGAATCTCAGTTTAAGCCTGCTACCTCTGAAGTCAATTTAAACTCTCACTAAATGCAACAGAAGACTTATTTCATATCTTCTGGAGGTGGTGTGTGCAGTAAGTGTAGACTAACAGGTCTGTTACACCCAAGTTTAGTTTAAATTAGGATGCTGTTGCATAGCTAAGCCAAGCTTCAGTCAGGTTTTAGCTGACACAAACTGTGGTTGCCATCCTCCCTCAATCCCCCACCCCTTCCATCTTTTATACTGGCACCAGGGCTACGGAACTGGGTGCTACACCAATCTGGTTGAAAACTCACCTTCCTGAGAAAAATCAACCCTTTTCAGCTGGATCAGACCCCCAGCCAGGTGTACTGTGCCATCACAACAACCAGCTTTGGCTGATGTGGAGCAGCGCCCTGGATGTCACTGCACACTTTCAGCAGCAATGGCTCTAAATCACCACATAGCTCCTCCCAACTCAGCTCTCCAGGGTCAGACACAAGGAATGAAGACTGCAGCACTGAAACCTGTGGAACAACTTTTATGTTCAAATGGCCATACAATCTTATGCAAATATGAAGCTGAGAAGACCACAGTGACAGCTGGAAGGGCCCTGATTTAAGCAAACAGCATCCCAGCAAGAGCAGCATTAAGAGCTGAGACCTCTTTTCTACCACAGGGCCCAGTTTTGGTGGTTTCAATGACACACTCAACAGAAATGTCTGGAGCCAGCAATCCTTCCAGTCTCGCACAAGTCATATTCAACAACATCTCTACTTAAGTCCAAAGGCTGGGACTTCAAGTAGGGAGTTTCTTGGTGTAAGGATGGCAGTACCTAGCCCAGAATCTGCCCCAGATACCCAGCCTTCAGGCATGACTGTTTGCTCACCACAAGTCACCCATGCTGCATACCTCCATCTGGCAAGAGTATGAACTCCTAATTGAATATATATGATTGCTCAGTGTCGCAAGATTCCTCTCCAGAAAGACCTCAGGCCAAATTTCACCCACAAATGCATCTATGCAAGTGGTACTTACACAAGCAAGAGTCATGTCTTCATATCCCAGGGTAGGAAAAGTACTCCTGATGACCCAGCCTCCCCCTCCCTTTTTGCCTGTACTTACAAAGTAATTATGGTGCAACAAATATTGTGCTTAACATAATACAAGGTTTCTGCCAATTCCCTATAGGCATAAGAAGAAGTTTCCCTTCCCCATTCCCCCTACCCTTTTTGCAGTGCCAGAACCTGATCCCCACATAAGACAAGTGAACACAGCAGCTCCTAGCTGCTGTCCCCTCCACAGATGCTCAAGCTAACTCAGCTGAAAGGCTTGGACTTGTGGAGTTTTCCCTAAGGTCAAACTAGGAGCAATTGTTCTAATGAAGATAATTGTTCTGCTACTTTTTTTTTTTCCCCTGTTTTGATGGGGTGGGAGGCCACAGGATTTTTCTTATTCCTCGGCTTTTGCTGTCACACGAGACATGGTTTCCTGGACAAATGTCATTTGGCAAACTCTGCCTTTACACAAGACGTGCCCAGCCCTTGTGCTCCACTGCTCTCTCCACCTGCACACCACAGCCACTGGGACTTCCTGCCTTTGTGTGAATGATTTCACGCTTGTTTCCAAGGGGCAGGTGATGCTCAACATGTTCTCCAGGGCCCCTTTCCATTGTGAAGCTCCATGTCACAGTCACTGTGCATGCAGGAGGCAGGTTCGGTGCTGTGGGTGGTCTCCCACGGCCTTTCCCTTGCCGACCCAAAGCGAGTCTCTTACTGTCTGCAACGTGCATGTTAAATACTGTCAGTCTCCTCTCCTACCACAGCTCTTTTTTACTTCAGTAGAGCTATTTCTGATCCACACAGAAAAGCAGAGAGAGGGGGAAAAATAAAGGCTCAGTCCTGTAGTGAAACACTGTCTCTCAAAACACTAAATCATGAACACTTTTTTATTTTTAAGAACAGTTCAGATTCTAATAAGGGAGCAGAAGACACACACACTCACAGAGCAGTGACACACGACATTCACCCCTAAGTGGATTTGCTAAGAGGCTGCTGAGAGCTCTATATGGTACCAAAACTAGAAGTTTGAAATGGAAAATGCTGACAAACTCCAGCTATATATGGATCATCCCTTATAAACAAAAATAAAGTGATTGATAACATCCATTTGAAGAGACCAAAACCTTACTGCTCACTCATTGTCATCTCTGCTCCTTAAAAACTGCAGGACTTCCTAAAATGCTTTCCAGCATAAGCAAAGGGTAGCAATTTTAACAGTAATGATTATTTCATTTATAAGGAACTTTCCATTAGGGATCTGTACTATATTTGAAAATACACATGAAAAAATTGTTTGAAGCCAACGGAATCACTTCTCTGGGTCTAGATGGGGTACTTTGCTTCATTTTCTAGCATTTTTACCACTAGAGACATTATCTTAAATCAGTGAAAGGTTTTCATTACCAAGTTACACATCATCATTCACAGCTTTCAGGAAAAGTTTTATTTATTTCTCATTATATAAACTCTAAATCATCTTAATGCAATGACCTAGCCGTGTCCTCCTCCTCCTCTAAATAAGGCACCTCCCCGACTCCTCAGCCCATAGAAAATTATAGGATAAGCACCTGGCACAAAAATATTTTCTGTCTTTGTCACTATATTGTAAAAAAGAGATGAACAACAAAACCTGTTTCATTTATTTGTTTGAGCGTGACTAAAAGAAATAAAAGGGAAAGCAGCTTTGCCTAACCACAGTAAGACTACACAATGTCGAAGGAGAACTCTTAAAAGCCAGTGTCTTTGTAAATGCTGACTTCTGTCAGCACGGTGCTGCTTCGAGACATGTATTTTTACCTGAGGCAGCTAAAAAAAAAAAAAAAAAAAAAAAAAACCTTTCTTTTTTTTTTTTTTAATTTTTTATGATGGCAAAAAGAGAAAAAGGT
>VZTX01004072.1:0-50347 GCA_013400915.1 Pardalotus punctatus | reverse complement strand
AAAAAAAAAAAAAAAGTCCTTACTTTTTTTTCCTTTTAATTATTTGAGATGGCAAATGAGGACAAGGATCTAGGGATCTGGAAAGACCTGCTCATAGTTCAGAGACCCCAGCAGTACTGAGTTCAGCCATTAAGGCACAACTCAGAGCACAAAAATTCACCCACATCTCAAGATGCACATGAAAGTGTTACTCCAAGAGCCGCTGATGGTATGTTATAAGGATGGCAGCATCTGGTTCAGTCCCTTAACTTTTCCAAATTTAAAGAACAGTACAGTTAATAATAATTTTCCATTTTTGTAAGTCACTTCAAGCATCCAAATCTGTTTAAACCCAAATTTTAATATACAAAAAATGGGGGGAGGGTATTTCTGTTGCCTCCTTCCCACAACTTAAAACACACCAGCTATTAAAGCAGCAAGACATTTAAATGACTATTCATTCTGATTTTTTTTTTAAAAGCAGTGCTAGGCTTTCACCTGTATCATTATTATGTAGGCAGTGACAGATGGCAATGGAAAAATATAAAATAACTCTTAGAGTATTAACTTTTTTCAGTACCGTATGTGTCAGATTCTTTAGCATAAATAAATGGCATTACACAGTCTCATTAAATCTATACATCTGTGTAGTAACTTGCAATTTATGGATATTTTCTGACACAATGTTCAAACCAACAGGTTTAGCTCACATGTTTCTTTTCTCACCATGCCATCTCCAAGTCACCAGAAAAGCAAACAAAAGCAAAACCCTACACTAAATATTCCTGAAGAATTCTACGAGAAGATTTGCTATTCATCATCTACACATATTTAAGGAAATGAGAAGGGAAGAGGGTGGTGGGATCATGGAAGAAAGGGACTGGAGAGACTTGGCAAGTAAAATATGCAATTAGGTACCTAAAATTTACATCTCTAATGAGTAAGGAATGTCTCCCCAAGTTAGATTAAAACAATAACAATAGGGACACAAACACATTTGCTCTTATTGCCCACTGAAGCACGAAAAGCCCCCACCACATTTTCACCAGAGCACCCAGGAGCCCTGAGCAGATGCCCCACGCACTGCTGTGCCCAGACAGAGCAGGGGCTGCAGGACCGAATGCAGAGCTGGATCAGCTCAGCCTGCGGAGGAGCTCAGGCCATCACTGACCATGTGGAAAGGTGCTGTGAGTGACTTTGAGCACCCCTCAGCATTATCCAGAGGAGTCAGGATGTCAGACACGTAAGAGGTGCACACACTGAGGCACCTGATACTTCCTCAGGCCTTCCCCAAACACGGCCCATAAATTCAGCTACTCCGTGGGAAGCACGAGTCCAGCCGGTCTGCAGAGCCGCGCACACGGGCTCTGATGGACAGCACAATGAGCTCTTGCTCCTGCAGCCCAGGCTACAGGAGCACAGCAGGGACACTGCACCGGCCCTGAGGAAGGTGGGGTGGCAGGAGAGGGCTGGCTTGTACACACAAACCTACTCCTGGGAGCACTCCCAGGCCCACCTTCATTCATCCCTGAACGGGAGCAGGGCAGCTTGGGGACCTCACAGCTGCTACAGTCATTCCCAGCTCAAGTGTCTTTTTGGGCAACGAGGTGTCTTTGGGAGCCCTTGCTTTAACACAAGAGCCTGCTGGTCCAGGCTGGGGGAACAGGATGCAGCACCACTCGCTGTTACTAAGCATTCATTAAAGGTGTCAGCAAAAGATAAAATCCGTAAATGCCGCTGCAGCCCCAGAACAAGAAGTCCAGCAGCCCTGCAATCTCAGTCCCCAAGGCTTTGTTTCAACAGGTACCTCCCCTTTCAACTCCTTTGGCAGGGCCTTTGGAGATGATCTCCCAAGATCTGCAAAGGATCTGGGGAGCTGTTCATTGAGTATCAATGAACACTCCTGCCTGAACACCAAGTCACACCTTAGACAAACTCAAACCCAGGTGACACATTCCCACTGGAAAGATGAAATTTGCCATTAGCAGCAACTCCTCACGTCACACCCTTTTGTCTGCTTGGGTTAAGGATCTGTTGGGAGCTATTTACAGACTGGCTCTTTTCCTCTAGGAGGAGCTGGTATTTCTGCCTAAAATTAAGATGGCTTGACACTTCCTACGATGAGGCCCTGTTTTTTACTTGCTTATCACTTTGCCAAAAACAAGTTAGGCTGAAATGTATAGGCAATATTTTAATTTTGTGAGTGTGTGTGAAACTGCAAATCAAAACAGTTGAACTGGCTCTGACAAAAAGGTCAGAGAAACCACCACCCCTGGTTCTTAGCATTCAGGTCAGGTGATCCACAATGAGACAAAAGAGCAAAGCCTGCTTTCCTATGGATTTGTACCCACAGCCTCTTTCAAGCCCTCTTTCCTTGCAGGAATTGCAATTTGGGTACCTGCTGCCAAACAGAATGAGTAACTTTTAAGTTCCACTCACCTTTCTCCTCACTAATGAGGATCAGCAATCCCAAGAGATGCTCTGACCATGCAATTTCATCTCATGGGTACACTTCTACTGCATCAGTTCAAGAAAAGTGAGATCCAGAGACAAAACATCACTGACATGCCTTACTTTGGTTTTGAGGATGGGTCATGTGCATTTAAAAATCATTATTTGCTGCAATGAAAAGAAGGAAAAAAACCAGAAAGAAAAGGGGAAAGAAATTGGCATCCTAAGAGGCTCACTAAAGCTCTTTAAAGTGCATAATTCCATCATCATACTGTACATAGCACACGATCTCTGAGGGGTAATTATCCATGGATTGGAAGCCAGTGTGAATATACACACAGTCAGTCAATATGACGTGCTTGCTGCTGCTTCTCTTTTTTTCTGGTTGTTTTTTTTTTTTCCCTTTTTAAATCAATTTTAATTGTTGTGGATCTATTTCTGCTAATAAAAGAGAGTGAACTGATTCTGGTCGGATAGATTTCTGGATACGGAAAATGAGTGAGCAAAACATGTGAGAGTACTTACTGTATTACCAGAAATATTTATAAATGGCTCTTCCCTCCCTCAGCTGGCAGAATATCAAAGCACTGAGGAAGCAACACGGATGGCTTCTGAAGGGATGGAGAAAGCAAAGGTCCACCCCTCCATCACCAGCCTGGGAAAGCAATGCCACAGAGCCCCAGCAGAAGCCCAGGCTGGAACTGCTCTTACAGCAACATCTCCCCTCTTGTTAAAGGGCGAGCACTACTGGGAGTGCAAACTGTATCAGAAGGGACCACAAATGAGCCCCTACAGGGAATACATAATGTGCCTACTGGGTTGGAACAATATATGAACTGGAGAACCAACGTTTTTTGTAACTAAGATGTGATTCGCAGGAATGTCAGTCATTCCAGCTAAGGACAATTGTGTTCTTTGAAGGCTTGATGCCTCCAAACACCAAGCTCAACCCAGACTCTTCAGGCTTGACAGTACTGAAACATTTCCTGTAAAACACAGCACCATCACAATGCATTCATTAGCTGCGTTCATACCAGCAAAATAAAAACATGGAGGCAAGCACATTTACGAGGGGCACGTACAAATCACCCCTACCCTCGCATGAGAACTTGGCTGAGCCAGGAAGGGCTCTGCCCCCCGAACTCCTGCTAAGGAGGTTTCTGCAGAGGTACACACCACACTCACAGCAGTACTGGGATGCAGATTCCTTGCAGGGACCTGTGCCTTTGTGTAACTCACACCTGCACACAGACCAACTTTCTAGAACTGGATTAAGCAAATACACACTCTGAACTTTGTCAAATCAGCCTTTGTTTCCAGGTATCCCACTTGTGTGGGCCGCAGGTTTTCCTGGGGGCAGATGAGCACCACCCCATTGGCTGCTGTGCTCCCAGCTGTCCCTGTGAGCAGCCGGTGCCACGGGAGCATCCCCAGCCTGCTCTCCACTCCCATGGGTGCAGGACTACAAAAAGATGCACCAATTCCCAAGTTAGCCTGTGCATGTGAAAATGCCTGGGGGTCCTGATTCAGTGCAATACTTAAGCAATCACTGATCTTTAATGTTAAAGTCAACAGGACTTCGGTACATCCATAGGTAATTACATGAATTCATCACTGGGCTGAGCAAGCATGTTCCAGCTCACAAAAGCAACGAAAGGACAACGTGCAGGAAGAACGAAAAGCCTTCAGGAAAGGATTAGCAGTGTCACAAGTTAAACATCTCCTCCCTGATGACATACAGGATCGGGTCAACTGTGCAGGCAAGCGAGAACGCTGTAGCATGAAGTCACAAATGGTACAGCCTGCTCAAACTACTGCCTGGGGTATCTCTGCAGGTAACAAATACAGAATACTAACGTACAATAAGCAATACTTTAATAGCTCTACTCTGTAGAAGAGGTAGGAATTTTTCTGTGTTTAACTGCACGTCATTGCTATTCCAGATCTCCTACCTGGCTCTTTTAACTTACCTAGCAGATTTAAGTGTAAGAAATAACAATCAACTTCTCTGTAATCAACCCCTGAAACCCTGCAACTCTTGCTTTACGGTTCTCAAAACCATAACCTAGGAGGGCTATAACCTAATAGCGATATGCTATCATTAACTGGCTACTGAATTACAACAAATAATGTGGAAGGACCTGAGTGGCAACTCCACCCTACTATTTTAAAAATAGATTGTTACCTATTTGGTGACAATATGAACACATCTCAGTTATATAGTACTAAACAACCTAACACTAGTTATAACCAATCTTGGGCTTTAAAAAAAAAAAATCATTATTTAAAAAAACATCTTAATCCACACAAAATATACAAGTTCTTCAGATGATTATGTTTTCTCATAAGTACAGGAAATATCAAGAATTTACAATAGGTCGTTTGAGTCCCCTCGTTTACAGCAGGCAGAAAGTAGTTCAGCACCTGCAGAAATAATTGCCAAGCAAGGAAAAGATAAAGATATAAAGCAAATTTATTGGCTGTCTAGCAGACTTTACATTCAATTTTCCCTTGTCACATTCTCATCAAGTGTATGTACCTGCACAATTCTAGTTGTGAAGGTTACAGTCAGAGCTGTGTTAGACTCGGCTACCCCTGGGCCAAATTTGATCTGAGGGGCTCAGGAAGGCGCTCTGTGTACTCCCAGGTAGGACATAGAATTTTATATATCACATGCCACGCTTCATTTATCTGCTCGCATGTACACAGTGAGTCCATTGACTTCTTTTTAAAGCTCTGGAACATTCATAACGACCTTCATTCGTGCATACATGCTAAAGACTCTTCGCAGAAAGTGAGTTGCTCATATAACAATGCTGTGTTACTATTCTGTTGCCAAGTTTCTGGCCTGGGACTTTGGGATCAGCGGCTTCCTTAAAGACACCATCAATAGGGGATTCTCACTCTAGGGTAAGAATAAAGCATCTACCATGAGGCAGAGCCTGAGATGTTTAAAGCTTGGAGATTTATTTCAGGCAGCTGCACCCCGCACACACGGAGGTGGAATATTCCAGTCTCCAACCTTCAGTTCTGGTAGGAGACATAAGGAAAACAGAGTTTTTGCAGTGACTACCAAACACAAAGAAATAATCATATGGGTCAAACAAACAGAAATGTTTCATTTGCTATGAAAATAATTTGAATTGACTCAAGACATTTATTTGGGCAAAAAGAAAATAAAACCTTTCTGAAGGTATCACCTCCCCCTTCCAAGTGCTGGCCCTTTTGAGTTGAAATACATAATTTTGAAACAAACATGGAAACACTTTCTACTTGCAAACATCAAAAGCCATTTCAGTGTTGCTGAAGCATTCTCTCCCCCAATATTTTCATCTAACTTGACTCAAATTTCATTCTGGTACTGCTTACAAGCTGTCTTTTTTGACAAATTTATTATTTGTCATTTCCACCTAGTGGTTTCCACAACAAGCTCATTCCAGCAGGCTGTAAGGATGCAAACCACCCTCAGGTCAGTCTTTTGCATGAGGAGCTAAGGAAGCATTGAACTCATTTAAATTAAAGAATTTCTGAAACAGGCATTGTTTAAACAAGTAATTTTTTTAAAATTAAAAAAATTAAAAAGCAAGCATTTGAAACCTCTGTATGTCCTTAACTATACAGTGACAATTACATAATATTTTGGAGAGTGATATAGCTAAGCCTCCTATCCCTTTCTTCAGCACATATGGTTAATACAGAAGCCTTCACTGGCTGCCCAGGCACAACAGGGACAAAGGAACTCTGCAGCCACTACACTACCATGGTTCTGGAGCTGCACCCTCTGCTGGGCCTGGAAATGACCCATCTGAAAATGACCCTGGGGAGGGAAGGGGGCTGCCGATGGAACACCAGGGCTGGGAACACAGAAAGGCTGGGTGTGTCTGTGTGAGCAGCGCTGTCCCCAGGCACGGGACACAGGCTCCTCAAGGACTCAGCTTTCCTCTCCTGCTACAACTCTGGGTTCGGCTCTAGCTCTGCTCCCAGACACAGGTGAGACCAGGGAAGTCAGCACAGGGATGCTGTAGATACTCCAGTGCCTTACTGAATTTATAAATCCCTTCACTTCTCTGGGCTCTAAACTTCCACTCAAGATCAGTTAAGACACTTTCATAAATCTTGCTTGGCATCTAGTTGCATCCTTAGGTGCCTAAACACATGTTTAAACAGGAATCTAAATCTCTTCGCAACTCAGTTCATCTACAAAATAGAGATTGTAATTCTTTATCTTATGGGGGTTCAGAGACAATAAATTGATTAACGTTGGAGATTAATGTTCATGTGCTGAAGTCAATGGAAGCAGAAACAAATCCTAATTCAGGGTGACATAGAGTGCTTACAGGACTCCCAGCATTTGTAAAGCCAGTGCCTTCTCTGTCATGGACAAGATACATCTGCTTGCAAAGAAACTTGCACAATCTTCACTCCATATATTTTGGCTCAAGCTAGAAGTAGCAGTCTGCCTCTTTTATGAGCCCTTCAGAAAAAAAATCTCTGTACAGCCTTTAAATTATCTGCTGTTGGGTTCAATGAATTTGATGTAGAAAAGCTTGGAACATAAATCCAAGTGACAACTGAAGTTTAACACAGGCTGCAAGGAAGAGAAAGGCAGGCAGGACTTTGCATATGTTTGCACAAAAGAGAAATTGTTTGAACGAGTGGGAAGAAGTTTCTTAGGCTGATGCCTTATAACATGACCCCATGCCAGTTGAGATGTCTTTCACAAAGACCACATCACGTGCTGTTAATTCCATGACTCATTATTTCCAATGTTAAAAGTATGGCTGGATACCATACTAAGAAGGGAAATTATTTTGCATTACTACAGTAATTTTTTCTTATATTGCAAACAGAATATATCGATTAAAGCACACAGAATCTGGATGCTGATTTCAGGCAAAATAGGTAATTAATAGTACTTTGGAAAGAAGAATAAACACCTGCTAAAGTAGCACCTACTTGCATAGACAGGGAACAGAATCTTATCTAATATCTAATATTCAATCCATTTTATCCTGTGTAAACAACAAGGCAAGCACAGGCTTTAAAGAGGGGTTGCATTATACAGAAAATATCACAGCTGACATTGTGAAAGTCACGAAGATGAAGCAGACCCCGATTCAGGTGGAAGGAAAAACCTCTACCTCCCTTTGGGGTCTGCCAAACTCTTTGAGCATTCACTCAGGCTGATGGAGCCCAAGCTCTCCATGGCACTGCTGCAGCCTCTGCCTTCTAAGCTGGCAAGGGTGTTGATCACGCATCTGTTTTCATCACAAATTCCATCTGGATTTTAGAATTCTCAATTTAGATCTCATCAAGACTCACACACATCTGCAGAGAGCTTTGATTTCTAGACACCAAAGGCTTCCAGTGGGAAAAAGCTGCTCTGAATAGTTTCCCACCCACTCTCACAACAAGACTGATAACAGTGCATTTGTGCCAGTGCTTTGGATAGAAGAGGTACACACACACATATAGATACATAAATGCAGACACATGTGCTACTGCTGGTGAAGCTCTGCTCTTTTCTTAGCTTGGGTCGGATGTCCTTGATTGAAAAACATCACAGCAGCCTGAACTCATCAGTCTGCCCTGAGCCCAGCAGCACAGGTTTTAATGAGGAAATATCTGCTGATAGCTTTTGTTTCTACTGTACCTTTAACTGCTGGCGGGAGAATTTAGGAGTAGGAAAGGACTTGGATGTCAGCAGGATACCAAACATCATTGGCCACTGGTCAATCATCAAGAAAGCAGCAGGGCTGAATGGAATGGATTTGACCCAGAGGTTACCAATTTTTCAAAATATTACACGTGATCATTCCTTAAACAGATTAGATGACACATTCTCAGCCCAACACACACCAGAAAATGGGACTGTTATCCTCCTATTTGTTCTCTTTTCAGAAAACAGGGAGGGCAAACTTTCAAAACTTTCAACCTTCTTAAAAAGGCAGTGAGCTTTCTGCATTCCTGACCTTTCCCTTGCAGAGGGAATGCTGATTTCTTGCTGAGCTACGGCTCTGATCATCCCTGCCAAAGCTAAGATGTACACGAGCTGGCTTACCCTTGTTTCCACTGGCTGCTGGAGCACGCCAAAGAGACTGTGTGCCCTCCTGCCTCCAGCACCCAGCCAAGCAACGTGATACTTTTCAGAACCTTATATAGCACTTTAGGAGCTGTATAGAGGAGCTCGAAACAGGATGACACTGAGGGCAGCGGAGCAGGGAAGTTGAGAAATGTCTTCTACTTTTGCTCTCAAGCAGATCAAATGGTCAGTTCCAAAGCGGGGCATGATCAACTCCCTAACTTTTTGGAGACAAAAGTTAGCTGAAAGACTAGAATAACATAGAGTAGGAGGGGAAGTGGATGTGCTCACCCACAGACAAAAAAAGAAGGTTTATTCAAGCATTGCAGTATGACAATCATGCAATGCAAATGCCCCAGTGAAGTGAAAATGTGCAGTCAGTCCTGGAGACCCGAGGTTTCAGCACCCCCAAGGCAGGGCAGCAATCTGCAGCACCCTGGGAGCAGCCTTTGGCTGTGTCATTTCTCCCAGGAAGCCCAAAAGGAAACACTAGTGCTGAACAACTACTTCTAAATGCCCAAGCTACTGATAGAACATCAAAGCTTCTGTCTACAGATGCTAAGCAGTGCCAGGGTCCCTTCCTGCCCAGAGCTGCTTTAGCCAGCATAAGGAAAAGGTGAGACAAAAGAAAGATCTTTCAGGAGGTCTGTACCTGCACTGCCCACTCATCTATGCTGTTATTTACTGTAGTGCCTAAGATGTGCCACAGTCCTACGACATTACTTTTGAATGAAGAAAAAGGCATCAGAGTTTAATTTTACAACCATTGCAGCACAGATCTGGGGTGCTCCCTACCAATATCTGCACAGACTGCATCTTCAGGCCCGAGGAGAATAGAATTTGGCCCAAGATGTTAAAGGGTTATTTTAAGGAATGCTTTTCTCTTTCTCCCTTCTCTCTCTCTCTCCATTTGTTTGTTTTGGAATTGATACCAGGAAAAAAAAATGTAACTAGGAAACAGAATACATAACCGCCTGAGGTGATGTACAAGAAGTTTCTTCGCATTCTCTGACTTTTTCCTGGTTAAAACCAGTTTGCCTGGGGATGGGCCAGCTCAGTTTCGGCTTCTCCTGCTTTCCCAGCATTCCACAGAATAGTATGACCTTCATTAACTCCACACAGCAACTGGATCCAACTAACAAAATCCAACACATGTAGGCACTTGTCCCCCTCGTCCTCAAGGGTAGAGAAACACGGATAGGGCTGTTCCAAAACTGGCCTTGCCATTTCCAGTCCTTATCCTCGCATAACAGATGCTATCAGGACTGCTCCTTGCTGGTCAAAGGCTGCAGCGGCGTCTCTGCACCCTTTCTGCTCACTGGATTAACATCCAGTTGCGGTCTTAAGGAACCGTGGATCTAGGGAGGGAACTTCACCAAAAAATAGTTTACAAGAAATTATAAGTAAGTAGTAGCCAGGGCTCTATACTTTTGTTGTCTGGGTGTCAGAGCATTTGTTACTGAGGATACGGACTTGCCACAATGTAAAAAAAAAACCAAAACCCACAAACCAAGCAACAAGAGAAAACTTCAGAATTGTAGCCACCTGGATGTGATTTGATGGATCAGGGGGCTGGGGGGAAGGAAAGATCTAGTCAGCCTGCAATATTACATACCTGGAGATGCAACAGAGATAGTGGGGAGCGTACTGAAGATAACCGACTGGCCTCATATTTCAGTATTTATTCAAACTTTTCATGTTTTCAGCAGAAATTCCACTTAAAAAAAAAAATCCAGTAGCTATGGGCAGCAGAAAGCAGGACACAATTATCAGCTAAAAGAAAGCAAGCTCTCACCATTGAGACTCAGGACCAACACTCAAAAGCCCAGACTTGGCAGTGGCAGGTCTTACATATTGCCTACATCCTGCTACCTTCAGTTTTTCTGTATTGACAGATGAGTGATCAAGAGAAGCTTCAGACCTCGTAACTTCAAAACTGGACTCTGCATCTCACCTAGGGCAGAGAACTGCGGCAGAGGGACTACATCCTTTTACTCACTATGCTGTTTGTCAGGCCGCACTGCCACTCGTGACAGCCTCGCAAACGCTAAGTTGGATCTTAACGCACACAAAGGCTCCTTGAGTGAAGCCAGCCCTTTGTGAAGCCGTTGTGCTGCCCACAACAGGTCCAGAGGCAACCGCTGAAGCCTCGAAGCCTAAAGCCACTGTGACCCAGTTCAGGGGCAGATGAGTATCTGTTTAACCAAAGGCAGCTGGTCCAGTCACTTCCGCAAGGAGATGAAAGCTGGCACACCTCCTTTACAGGGAGGTGTTCTTCCACCTGGGAACAAGGAAGACCCTTGACATAATTCTGACCATGATGTGTGTCTAAGTACTTTCCAGACTGGGATCGTTTTCCCCATTCCATAAAAGTCACACAAAACTCCATAAAGTCCACAGACTAAAAAACTGGAATAGAGATGGGCAATGGGAGACAGAGGAGGAATAAGCCCCAGTGAAGTGTTGCATAAGCAGTGTTCATGTTTCAGTGGGGTTGGTTAGTTTAGTTTGTCATATCAGCAAAATAAGCAGAGGAAAGTGAAAGTGTTTCATATTCATAAAGTTCCATAAATAGTTCTCAGGACTTTGCTCCTCAGTAAGGATTCCAGGTACCACAGTAATACCAGAAGGAATAAAAAGTGCTATCAAGCTTGTACAGTCACTGTATCTCTGTTATTTGAGCAAATGGAGAGAAGTCTGTCATTTTTATCCCCGGCTTAATCTCAGACATAATCATCTGGTGGTGTGTATATTTAACCAAATTCCTCACTCTAGAGCACAAGAATTCCACTAGCAGACAGCACCCTGGATGCTGCTACAAAGATCCTTACTGTTACGAGCATATATATATATATATATCAAAACAACCACTGCATTTAAGGTAACCAACGTGAGAGGTATCCTCATCATACCCAAATTCCAGAACGGTTTCGGGCACACATTCCCATCTGTCTTGGTCCTTCCCCATGGGGAGTTTAACCATCACTGCACCATTTACTGCTGCAAGGGCAATTTCTGCTACCTAGTTTTACAGATCTAACAGCAAGTTATCCAAGTCCCTGCTAGCACTGTCGAGGCTCCCTGTGAAGTCAATCCAAAGAAATAAGCATCTCCAGAGGGCAAATAACTTCTTCCCACCTGTTCCGCGAGACAATGTTTTCTGGAGCAGCCCATAGAACAAGATAAAATGACTAGTTTGGACTAGATACCTCGCCTCTGCAAGGCTGAAGTTCCTCGGAAAGAACTCCATGTGGATGGCACTATTCAGCGCAGAACTTCACAGATCCTTCCACAGAAGCTGGAAAACCTTTTATCGGCCATTTTAGCTGAAACCATTTATTACTAAGACAATGGTCCTTAATCATTTCCAGAGCAAGTCATCCTTGGTAGATAACAAGTAAAGCTGGACCATATTGCTGTGCCTCTCTAGCTTTCAGGGGGATGCTCAGATGGCCCACCACCACCTTTGTTCTATTTTCTTGCTTATTTTTGACCTTCCAAAATCCTAAATTGACATGGTTTACCCATGCCTTCACTTCCATGTTTTACACGTGACATTCAAGTCATGTTCTTACAATATCACAGGCTCTGTCTGGCTTTGAGAAAGTTTCAGTCAAGAGTGTTTTATGTTACTGGAATTGCTTATACAAAATTCCCTTTTACAGATTAATTTATGAGAGAAGAAAAGCCTGTACTTATCTTAATTACTTTATTGATTCTTGGAAGAAGAAATACAAACTCAGGCTTGGAAGAAGGAAAGATAACACGCACTTGTCTTCCACATACAGTCAAAATCCTTCCATTGATGCTGTTTTATAACGCCCAAGATCTACTCTTCTGCTCTAGAGTGGCAAAAACCAGACCCTTTTCTTTCCCCCATTCCCATAAGACAAACAACTACAGAGAAATAGGTGCAGGGAAAAGACATGGAGAGACAGACTAACCCATGAAAGCTTTCATATACTACAGCTTTACAACAAGGTTACAAGTATTCACCTAGAGCATCATGGACAAGGCAGAACCTACTGCTAAGTACCTGTGAAACAGCAAAAGGAAAACCACCAATACCAAAGGGGGTAGGATGGTTTGAGGAATCCAGAGAATGGCACGATTCAGACACATTAGGATGAGGAGAGATTGTTAGGCTCTCCTGGTCTGACCTCTCTACCCACAGAGCTTCTCCTGTCCATGCCTGCACAGAAGCCACAGCATGTTGGCTGTTCCCTTTCCCTAAAGCACTGACACTCTCTCCATGGAGGACAGAGCAGGGAGTTCAAGGCCTCTGATCAGCTTGTTTCACCACCTTGTAAGCAACAGGCACACTACATGCCCAGCTCTTCTGGGGACAGCCCAGAGCTCTGATGGTGTGACCACTGTAATTAACTCAGGACTCATTACAGGCATGTTGTGATCTGCCCTGAAAATGCCAGAACACTTGGCTGCACTTGGTCATCCATCATGCAAAGCCTTCCTTCCTTCAAGCTTCCAGCCAGGACACTGAGCAAGGCCAAGTTTAATCCCAGGTTATGAGTGAGTGTGCAAGAGAAAGCACTGCTGGAAAAGAGCGGATTAACAGAAGTTGGAGTTCCTCCTCACTCCACAAGTATTGCTAGGGCTGAAGTCCTGCAGGCTGACTCACACAGTTCCCCACCCTCCCTGAAAGAAGCAATCTTGTCGAAAAGATCTATCAATTGAAAAAGACAGACAAAAGAAAAGATCCTAAGGAAACACATGCTTGGACATTTTGTAGGACTTCAAAAAAAAACCAAAACAAAACTAATGGAGAAAAATCACTTTCTTAAATTGAAAAGATTCTTTCTAAGTAATTTTTATAAGAGCTAGTTACTGCTCAAGAGAGCATGTACTGGCTATGTTCTAAACCAGATCAGCAACACAAAAAATTAGAAAATTAAAAAATCCTTTGGCAGAAAACACTGTGTTTTAGTTTTTGAACTCTGGCTTTTCACAGTTCCAGGTTTTCATCCGATTTTTGAAGACCAGCCTGGTCACACAACTCAAGCAGAAGAACAGCCTGTAGTAGCAAGGACATGAGAACAAGCAGCCAAGGGAGGAGGGTCCTATCCTTTCCCTATTGCCAGGAATGGAACAACAGGAGGGCAACACCATCCGAGCCTGGGTCATGATCTGAGGGATGGAAAAATAATCACTTCTTCCTACAGCAAAACTGTAAAGGATCAACAGGTTTTCTGTGCTACTTAACAGAATAATAATAATAATAATAATAATTTTTTGGAAAAATTATTTGGCTTTTATTAGGAATGGCTGCTCTCAGGTTAGAACTTACTCTAACAGGCATTATCACCAATTGGTTTGAGTTCTTTGGTTGCTGCCTGAGCAGAGCTGGAAAACAGATTTGTACTCCCTGCAATAAATTATTGACTGCTATGACTCTCAGGAAGGCCAAGGTGTGGTCCTTGCTGGCAGGTGAGAGGGTGTTTGTTTGCCAGCCTTTCCCCCAACTGGAGGAAAGGTGCTCATAAAGTAAAACTGCAGAAGAAAAGCCAAAAGCGAGAGCCAGTATTTGCATAAGTGACTTTTTGGTGTTCCATGGACACAGATTTTGACCACACTGAACCCCAGAAGTGCCGTCAGAGCACCGGGGCACCCTGCAGGAAACCTGGGGGCTGTCGAGGCCCATGTGAGAATGCACAGAGCTGGCTGATCTTGCCTACATCTCCTTCTGCAGAGCCACAGGTAAACATGATCAGGAACACAGAAAGCACAGATCACACACGCACCACACAGAGCAACCACACGGAAAATACAGAAGGACCGCTGCGGTTTTATCAGGCCACTGTTGACAGCCTCTAAAGGACATTCCTGTGCTGTGTTCAGGTGGGATTTAACTGTCAGCCCAACATCTGGAGGCAGGCAGGGAAATATTCTTACCCTTTACTTCCTTGGGGAGGAAAATTAAACAGAAAGGTGAAATAGCTTGCTTAAGTCTGCCCTGTGAGCCAGAAGTAGATTTCACCACCTCCTGCCTTCCAAACCAGTTCTCATTCCTGCAGACCACAGCACCTCTCAGATCTGCTCCAAGTGGGCAGATAACACCCGTGTGCTTCATACCCCAGAAGAGGAAAAGTCATAGAGAAAAGGGACTCAAGGATTCAAAGGTTTGGAGTGATTTATAGCCAGCACCCTTGAACAGTGGAGGCTGATAATATTTGAATGCAAGCAAAGTAAGGGCATAAAATTAGAACTAGAGCTAAGATGCTATGCTAAGTGTGATGACCTGACTGCACATAGCAACTCCTTTCACACTTCCCCAGTGCCCTCAGAAGCCTTCAGACACAAGGCAAGTGGGATTTCATTCATGATTACCTGGTACTACACCAGCTAACATCTCAGCACCCTTTCACCATATTTTTCCTCCTCTGCAGCAAAAGATTAGTTATAAATTTCATGAAAAAACACCAGCTTTATCAATGGTATCATTCCTTAGGGCATTGTCAGTGTGAAACCCCAAGGGATGTAAAATTAAATGCCTGGTGTCATTAAATCTTATAAAGCGTATTTTCTAGGGGTTTTGGTTGCTGAAAGCTTCAATGACATCAGGCTGTTCAGAGTTATCCTTCGTGGGCATTTTCATTATTCTGACCTCCTATTCTAAAACACAACTGCTAATTCCTCCTACTTAGAAATAGGACATTTTAATAAACCTGACAGCTCTACCTCATATCATCATAAAGTAATGCCCCTTGCTAACTCCTGGTTGTAAAAAGTTGGACTTGAAAATAAATCATAAGTTCTGTAAAAAAAAAAGATATCATGCCTAGACTTGGAGCAGTTAGCACAAAAATTCCCAGGTGAAACACTCTACGGTCAGAGACTCTGAAAAAGAGCACGGTGAACTTCAGAGCCCTGAAGTTACAGGCTGATTTCACTACTTGGTGAATCTTAAAATAAAGCCTCCATGAGAGCCGTTTTAGGATTGTGGCCCTCATTTGCTTCTAACTGAAGAAATGAAAACTATCATTATATAGCTCTGGAAAAGGCTTATTCCCAAACAGATCCTATTTACAGGTCAAATTCTACCCTCTCATGTTTTAATGCAACTCCCATAAAAAAAAAAAAATTAAATACCATCCCCTGAAGATCATGGGATTGTGCAAGAGCCCAAGGCTCCTGAGCACGTTCAGCCTGCAGGTTCCTCTGAGCAGCATGTGTTGCTCCCTTGCTCTGGTGGATGCCGGGGCACGGCCACAGTGCCGGGGCTGCCCTGGGCTGGGAGGGTCAATAGCCAAAACCTGCGCACTGCTGGCCCCCCCGCCTGTACACACCAGCTCATCTGGAGCCAGCCCAGACGCTGCATTCACACCTCTGACCACCTTTGCAGATGTACTCTGAGGGGAGCAGAACAACCCCAAAAGCTTTTGAAAACTAGCCCTTAAAGTCTCATTTTAAAGGCAAACTTTTTTGCCTATCGCAGGCCTGACAAATTAGTGGTTACAGAGAAATGATTTTTTACAGAAATAAGAGAGGTGCTGCACTTTAGTTAATTTAAGAGTTAAGGCTTTCAAGATCACTGGCATTTTTCCTCTCTCCTTGAAAACACCACCTCAGCCATACCTTGGTGGGCCAACACAGGCGAAACCAAAATGTCAAATTTTTAAATCAAAATCACCTGTCAGGACAATGGAATGCAACATTTCTTGCTGAAAATAATTTTCAGTTTCTTTTAATAAAAAAATTACATTTTTTGTTTGTTTGTTTTAATGCTCCTTGTGAGAGAGCCAATCTGCCTGGCAGCCCCCTCCCTTTCCACACGGCTGCTGAATTTTGATTGCGTGGGGAAGATGGGATGGCTGTTAACCTCTGTATCATCAGGTCAGCATCACAACAACATGCTCCTCCAGCAATCCTACACCTCCTGTCACAGCATTCCTCTACCTCCGCTTGTTTTTCCAAGTTTAATTAAAATCCGCTGCAATTTTTTTTCCCATCTGCTCTCAGGGGTTCAGTGGTTCGGCCTTGTTTCTGCTTCTGGAAAGCAGCAGGAACAGAGGGGTTAATGCTCTCTATTCAGAACAAAAACCACAGAGCTGAGGCAGATCTGCACTCATCCAATCCATTCCCTGACAAAACTTGTTGCTAGTCCTGTCTGCACCATCCTAGATCTCCCAGGTTTCACTGGCTTCTAGCCAAAAGTGTCGTTTTACTCTCATAATGAAGGGGGCCAGAAGGATTTATCTTTCCCAACCTCTCCCTACATTATGTCCATCCCTGCAGAGCAATCTTCTTGTTTTTCCACATTTTCTTGCAGTCTGAAACCCTCCCAAGGGCATATCCCCAAGGATCTGCTGAGATGGAGGGCTTCTCAGCTTACAGCTTCTGCCTACAGCGCTGTATTTAGCCCATTAAAAATCCCAATAAGGTTACACATAAAAGCTCCTTCAGAGTTTTGGCCCTGACACTTTACTCCTCACCTTCTAAATCAAGTTATGCCTTACTTGAAAATCTTCAGAAATTGTTTGGAGGAGTGAATGACCTATTCAGAGGCTTTAAAATTAGATCAAAAGTATAAAGTTGCTTCCTCCCAAGCCACTGTATTACTAAACAAGGAAACGGCCACACAATAAAATTTCCACAAGAAGAATGGAGTCCGTAAACTGAAGCTGTCACAGGTGAGGTAGGGGGAAAAAAGGCAAAAAAACAAAAAAAGAGAGCAAAGGCTGATGCTGTAGTATTTATTAAAATCCTCCAAGCTAATTCAACAATATACAAATTCCAGTTCCCACCTTTCAACTTTGCACCAGGAACTGCCTCCCCTAAAACAACCCCCACTCCCAAAAAACCAAACCTGCAGGGTTGAACATTCTCCCTAGGCACGAAGTGCAGGCTGAGAGACTCAGGTTAAGGGGGGAAATGCCAGTTTTGCCTTGATCTGCTCAAGTCCTCTGCTACTCTGCTGGAGTCAGGGGCTTAGACACAAGCACAAAGTCTGCCCACTGGATCTCTCCTTCCCCTTTCCAGTCTCTTTTCTCCTTACAACATACCCTGACCGAGTTAGTCACAATATTCCCACTGACTCATGAAAGCCCTCAAAAAGCATGGAAAGCACACCTGAAAAGCAATCAAAAAAAAAAAAAAATCAAGCCCTGTATAATGATACATTAGGTTTCTCTGAAAAGTTTTTTTTCCCTGGGCCTGAAGACTAATCCAACATTAAATTTTTCTCCTGCAGGCCTGTGAAGAAAACTCAATAGTAAAAGACCTGCAGCTGGAACTTAACAAATAATCCCACTGACAAGGAACAAATACCTGTTCTTCTAACGCGGCTGCTGTGACTCCACTGGCTCAGTCACTACTAGAGTTGGAGTAGAAACCTTCCTTATTTTTAGGTTAAGTGAGCAAATACAAATTTGAAAGCAGGGGGAAGGATACTGAAGCCAGTAAGCACTATTTTTACACACTAATTGCTGATAAAACCACACTTAAGGAAAGAATGAACTTCAGCAGCACATCCATTGTTCCCCATTGCCATGGTCTACTGAAGGGAATCTCAACTAGATCAAGCCTGCCTTGAGTTTTACTTTGTGTTTTGATTCCAGCTTTGATAAGGTCACACCTTAGAAGAGCCATGCATAGTGTAACAGATGGGGATAAAGCTTTCAGCTACTCCCAGACTCCGCTAATAGCATTTCTAAGAGAAGAAAAATCAAACTTTTTTTATGTCTATATAAATATGTATGGGTTTTCGAGTTACTTTGGCTCCCACCTCATCCCACCAACCCACACAGGGATGATTCTGCTGCAGTGGAGGCTGTGACAGCTGAGAGCGCAGGGGCAAATACCCACTCAGGCAGGAGGAGCAGCTACAGCTGCCTCCCCAAGGAGCGGGATCACACCTGGCCTCCCTGCCGAGCCACAGTCCTCAGGGAAGCAACGTGAGCCATGAGCTCGGTCACCCCTACAGTGTCAAAGAGCAGTTTGCGCCCAGACCTTTCCTCCTGAATAAGCCAGCCGTCCCCCACTGCTCTCCACTCCTGGCACCGATTTCACGCTCTGAATTCACCCCCTGAAGCCTCAGACTCTGCCTTCAGGCCCCTTCCTGCTGCCAGCTTGGGATCCAATCCATTCTGGGTGTCACTGGTAAGACAGCAGCGGTGTCAACTACAGGATATACGACAGAATTAAAAAAAATAAAAAATAACAAAAACACAGAACAGTGGGGTAATGGTGACCTAATTTCCTAAACTGGCTGTCTGCTAACCACAACTTTAAGGTTTCAGAGACTTTGGCTCACTATCAGCTTGCGCTAAAAATGCCTTCTCTGCAAACCAGAAATAAGCTTATTACGTTGTTTTCAGATAATACCATTAAAAAAAAAAAGCCATGAAAAAGGAATGCCACAAACTTGCATCAACCCCATGAATAACAAACCCAAAACCTTTTTTACTCATGTCAAACTTTTACAAAGAATATGACCTATTGTACAGAAAGGAGCTTAACTCTCATCTATCACAAGAATGATGCTGTCACAAAAATAACCCCATACCAGAATTTCTACAACACAGACTAATTGTCCAGCGAATTATGTTAGAAAAGTGTTCAGTTTAGTATCACTTTATATCTGGTAAAGAGATAAGAGATAACATTATTAGCCCTAATGCTGAAAATCAACTGTGGTGGGAAAGTTTTGGAAACTGCATACCACAGAAATGAAACGCTAGGATAATGTGAACAGCAATGTGCTTAAGACGGCAGCAGCTGGACCAAGGCAGAAGAGGTCATGCTTAGCAAAGCCTCTGGAATTCCCAAGGATGGTACTGCAGTGACACAAAGGAATTTTGTGGGATATTGTATACTCAGAGTGCTAAAAAGCAGAAGATTCTGCACCAGACAGCAACAGCTGAGGTGCAAAGTTTTGGAAGAAGATCTAAGGAGGAGCCTATACAGTAAACAGAGATAAGGGCAGGAGCCAAAGGGTACCAAAAGTGAAAATATTTCAGGTTGGAATAAAATCACAAGATGACTCCAGAAGTCAGTTGAAACCCCTTTTTAAAAATACATAGGTAGTTATTTACTTATAAAGGCTCTTCTTGTCTTTTATGTGTTTGACCCATTCTTCCCTCACCATGTTTCAGTGTATAATATCTGCACATCATTTTACAGCTGCTAAAAAGCAAAGCAATGAAATTAAATTGAAAGAGGACTAGATCAGTGAAGGAACAGAGCCATCATATGTCAAGTGATGTTTGATAGATGTGAGCTTGAAATAGCTTCATCACTTTACAGCCATGTGTGCCTACACTGCTCATGCTTGGGGGATAGTTTGCACGAGTGCCCAAAATCACAACTCAGCACATCAGACAAAGCAAAAAAACCCAGATGAGGCAGCATTTACATGGGTCACAAAGACATTTGCTCTGGAAACTCAAACAGTTATAGAAAAGTTGCAGAGGAGAGGAGAACACAAGTCTAGCCACATTTAAGATGGGGCTTAAGGAAACTGAAACAGTTGCCTCCTCCAGTACTATAGTCAGCCAGGCTCCTCCATTTGTAACTAGGGATCATGGCAGAAAAGTGACTGAGAAATGCCAGTACCACACACAGGAACCAGAAAAGAAGCAAAGTGTGGGGTCAATCCTTGTAGAAAGTTTCATTCAACAAGGCTCTTAGGTGCACACTCAAGTCTGGTACCAGCCCAAAGTGCTTGCTAGTGTCTTCCAACCCCTGGGCAATGGGGAGAACACTACTCCAAGGTAAACAAACACATATATGTTCATATAATCAAAGAATAGCTTGTGTTGGAGGAGACCTTAAAGATCATCCAGTTTCTCCCCCCTGCCATGGGCAGGAACACCTTCCAGTAGACCAGTTTTCTCCAAGCCCTGTCCAACCTGGCCTGGACACTGCCAGGGATGGTGCAGCCACAGCTGCTCTGGGCACCCTGTGCCAGGGCCTCACCAGCCTCACAGGGAAGATTTTCTTCCCAATATCCCATCCACCCCTGCTCTCTGTCAGTTTGAAGCCATTCCCCCTTGTCCCGTCACTCCAGACCCTTGTAAATAGTCTCTCTCCATCTTTCTTGTCAGCTTCCTTCTAGTACTGGAAGGCTGCAAATGGGTCCCCTTAAAGCTTCCCTTCTCCAGGCCAAACAATCCCAATTCTCCCAGCCTTTCCTCACGGCAGAGCTGCTCCATCCCTCTGATCATCTCTGTGCCTCCCCTGGACTTGCTCCAACAGCTCCAGCTCCTTCCTGTGCTGGGCCCCCAGTTGGTGCAGCTCTGCAGGTGGGGTCTCACCTGAGGGGGGCAGAGGGACAGAATCTCCCCCCACTTCTGCCCACGCTGCTTTTAGTGTGCTTCCAAAATCAGATCCAAGATATTTGCTAATATTGATTAACTTGCATAAATCCCAATTCACTTTCTCAAGGGCGTATTATTACTATTCCAGAAACAGTCCAATGAAAAACAATCAGGGAAATGCCAAATACCAAACCCTATACATTATCAAGAACAACTGAAGGAGGCAGGTTGATTCCCAGCAGAAGAGACAATTTTAAGGAGACCTTTTTGAGTTTTTTTATCAGTACAGGAGGGACAGACATCGTTCACACGCCAACTGTTTCACAGTGGTAAAAGGTCCAGAAATGAAGCAGCAGTGTAAGAAGAAGAACAGAAGTACACAGATTTGTTTCAATGCCTGTTTAACTCAGGCAAATGTAACTTGGAGACTAAACCTGAAGTTTTTAACTGAGTTTAGAGTAGACTTACTAAATGGCAGTCCTGGATGAATCCACCTAAGCTCCTGGATCTAGTGGTTTGTGTTGGAGAAGTCTCTGCTAAAAAGCCAGCTAACAGCAAAAATTCCAGATCCAGGAGCTCAGAAGGAAAGACAGTGAGCATAGGCCACCTGACACTCCTTTCAGAAAAGAAAAGTGAGAAACAATTATTTCAAAGACTGCCTCCTTTCCCTAGAATGTCCTCAGTTTTGCTAGTTACACCACCATCAAGCACACAGAAACAACTTTGCTCATTTGCAGTGAGCTAAGAACCTCAAATGCTACAGATCACTGAGAGGATTTAAGAAAAAGAGGAAATTTACCATTTTTAATCACACAGCATGTCTTACATCCAGCAAAATATTAGGAAAGCCTTTGGTCTCTCAAAATATCCCATATCTAAAAGGCAATCATGAGCTCCTCTAACGTGTCACAACCACTTGCCAAGTGATTATTCAGCAGAACTACCAAGAGAACAAAGGAAGACACTTCTCTACTTCCTGGCTTTTAAATACATCTTCCTCAACTTGACTGTTTTACTTTTCTCCAGCTTTACTGCAGGTTGTGGGCATACAAAAATCCTGAACCCATCAAGCCTTCCCAGTATTGCTAATGTGATATTTACAGGATGCTCCCTTACACTGAAGTCTGTTTGCACACATGGATCCCAGGTGCCATTTTTCAGATTGCCTCCAGGAAACAAATGCCTTGATTAAAAGAAAAAAGACACATGATGTTCAGTCTTCCATTTCAAGGAAACAGGTAAAAAGTTAGCAACAGTTCTCAACCAAAGTTTCCCTTCCTCTTGCCAAGCAGCCCGTGCAGAGATAGTAACTCAGCAGCCAAAACAGGTGTAGACATGGAAACGAATTTGCAAGGACTGATCCCCATTTGTCACACTGTCCATGAGATAATGAATTATCACATTCCAAGAACCTATCTCAGGGTGAGCACATACTAATCTGTGGTGAGTTTTACACCCTCAAAAACCCACCAAACCACCAAATTATATTCAGTGCATATACATGAACAAGTTCTTATTGTTTGGGTCTGACAGATGAGATACCTTGAGGTGAGGGTGTTTGGAATGGCCTCTCCTGAGCAGCACTATAGATAGATGTTTCTACAGAAATACATCTCCTAGAAAAACCCAGCTTAGCTGAGAGCATTTGCAAATTCCTACTCTTAGCCCTTAAAGAATTCAATAAGTTTTAAACGTGCATCCAGAAAACTTTTGACGCTTAAAGGTATGTTTTCAAAGCAGCTCATGGGAGGTACATGCACAAATCCCATTATTTGTTAACAGGATTAGTGAACAGTGCTTTGAAAATATATCCCAGACTGTTTTAGTATTAACAGGCACATTTACAGGTCTCAAAGACATTAAAACGTATTCTCTGTAAGCAGACACTGGTCTACTCACTACTGTCTGAAAATTCCAGGTAGCCACCTCCAATTAATCCTTTGTCTCATTTTTTTTACCTAGGCAGAATACTTTGTTTGTCTGACAGAATTCATAGTGGAGGAATGATCAAATTGAATTTTTTCACTCATTGGAGTGAATTCATTATTTCATGCCATATTACAGAAGAATGGCATTTTCTTTCTTCTTCATCATAAGCACATGGAAAAGGAAACAAAATCAAGTTTTATTATGGAGCGTTACATTAAATAAAAATGATAGCACATTTTAAAAAACCCAAAACCAACATTTAGTAAAATAAAATATTAGATGCTCTAAATCAGAAGCCCTTATTAGATCTATACTTATGGCACTTTACACAAAATGAAAATTTGGCACCAGCTGAGGATTTTTGTTCTGTACAAACGTCTTCCATAAAAATCAAAGCAAACTTGCCAGCACACTTATACAAAACTTGCAGTAGGTTTTATAAAAAATAGTACATGGTTCAGCCAAAATTTTCATAGCCACGAGAATTTCAGTAAGCCAAGGGAGAGTTAAATCTCCAGTGCTCCCAACATCGGTTGGAGCATTGATTTCTGCCGCTACTCATTCATCTGAGGCGCAGACATCTGAAGATGTTCATTTTTGTGGTGCCTTGTGGCACAGCAAATGAAAAGAGAAACTTTTAGTCCTCACTAACTCCAAGCTACCCCAGCCCTACAGTAAAACAGGGAACAGCTCATCCAACTAAAGGGAGCTCATAACCATGCCTTCACATATCCCAGGGCTTCCTGTAGGGAACTGCTCCCTTGCTATAGAGCTAGCACAGGTCTTGCCACGGAAAATCTTGGTTTTCCTACTGAAGCTCATGCCACTCAACAGGGTAGCAAACTCATGCTAGAGTTGCACAAAGTCATGAAAACAACATGGAAAAGACATTTCTGCTGCTGCACAACTGCACCACGGCCCATGAAAAGTGAGTGCTGGTATATGTGCACAGCCTTTGGAGACCTTGGCTTGGACTTCGGAGCAGAGAGGGGCTGCCACCAGCCTTGGAGTAAAAATTTGAGAAGGCGAGGAAGGCACTGCTCAAGGCTGAGACGGCACACAATTGGTGACCCCTATAAAGGTAAAAAGTGCCTCATTGCCCTACGTGACTCTGAGCCCTCTGCCGTCAGGCCATGGTGCCATATGATCCCATTCAGAAATGTGTCAGACTCCTGCCCACATTCTGGCAGAAGCAAAAGGGTAACTGTGCTTCATTCCTAGTCTGCTGCTTCTCGTGACAATTTTGTAAGTTTAAATAACTTGCCATCCTGCGCGGTATTTACCCCTTCCTGTACTGCTCAATGGGCCCAATCCCATGCCCTTTCGAAAGGGAGGGAAGTCCCAGGATGACTAGATGTGGCAGAACCCACCTTCGTTTCTTGACACAGAGGAGAGATTCCCAGCCTAGTCTGAAAAGGGAGCTTCTGAAACAGAAGATGTCTTGTGGCTGAAGCGCAGGCCTCTGCGTGGGCCAAGCTACCCTGCTTCTCAGGCTGGTGAAACAGCGTCAACGTTTCCTTCTCCCCTGGAAACACTTCACCTGCAAGATCACGTCATGGCACGTGCCTTCCCCGTAACATTTTCATGCTGCTGCCCAAGACATCTCATGTCACCCAAACCTAGCTTTTCGTCCTCTGTCATTTCCACGCGTGTAGGTTACAGCAGAAATTCTGGTTAGTCCCTGGCCTCCAATGCTGCACTGCGCACTCCCACATTTCATCTCATTTTCATTTTTCCAGCCCAAATGTGGCAACTTTTTCCGTATAATTTTCTGATTTTTTCACATTAATATTGTCCTTTGATGTGAATCAAAAGAGACATTCCCATTTTTAATGGCAATTCCTTAACGAATATTTGAAACAAATCTGTTTTGAGACTTAAGGAGCTTGCCAACTTCTTGTAGCCTCCTAAGTCCCATCTTTTATAGCCTTCCACAGTCTTCCATTTAGACATTTTCTCATGCACTTTTTAAAAGCTGTATCAGTTTCTATCTTAGTTTAACTAAGAACTTTCTCAGGAAAGTGTATCAACTGCAGTGCCAAAAATCAGACAGATTAGGTATACTGTATTCCTTGTTCCCAAGAAATATATTTTATTAAAGAGGAAGACATGGCAAATCAATTCATTATCAAGTGAGGTAATCATCATTTAAAGTTGGAGTTTAATAAAGCAACCACGAAACTTTAGTTTAAATATTGTAGCTAATCTTGTATTTGGACTTCTCAGCTGTTTTCTAAACAAAAACTATTAGCCACAGAGACCAGTGATTTTGCAAATAAATGGAAGCTTTATAGTAGATTAGGCACTTTGTATTACCTCAGGGGATAGACTGTGCACTTATTTAAAAAGCTTAACATTCATTTATTCACACATTTGTTTTACATGTTAATACATTAAAGATAATTAACAGCTTCATTTTCTAAATGATTTTTAAATTCATTACTCATGTCAACCTTATCCTGAATGCAAATTGAAATTGGCCTCAACCTCTCAAACCAGTTTTTATTCACCAGCTTGCAGAGGAGAACAAATCTTTCTGCTTTTCCACCTACTAGCCATCTTACCCACTTTGACTGAACTCTGAATAAACTGAAGAAAATATCCCCGTACCAACAGAAAAAGCAACAACTACAGTAATAAAGCACTTTCAGCAACAAGCTCTGCTTTTAGGTGCTGATTTTGTGACATCCCCAATTTTAGTAGCTAGACACACTAACATTTCAGCAGCAAATATTTAAGCAGCACTTTTGCTGTTATTTAAGTGATTTTTCTGTTACTGTTGATTTACGCTTTAAAATAGACCCTCTCCATTTCAAAGTTAAGCACAGTTTTAAAAAGTTATTGAATCAAACCTGAAAATCCAATTGACATTTTAAAACTTCCTTTTTAAACTAACGGATATTTATGTACTTGGGTATTCAGCTTGCTCAGCCTGCCTTTGGACAACTTCAGTTGCACAGCTTCCTGAAGGCATCTTAAGGCATTTTCCCCCTCATCCTCTCTCTTTTCTTTCCTCAATTCTCTGTACTATTGAGGTCACACTAATCCAGCTATAGTTGCTCACATGACTTTTGTTCTGAGAGATGCCAGTGGCTACTGTGCTGTCCCTGTGAGTGGTACTTATTAAATTATGCCTCTGTAGGCATTGATTTATTTAAAAAAAAAAAAAAATAAAATCCCCAGGCTTGTGCAAAATAAGTGTTAGCTAAGAGGAAGTACACAGAGTTTAATGGACAGGGATGGGCATGTTTTGCTAACTAGCTAATCAGACTCAGAAAAGCATAAACCCATATAAAACTTCCTGGTAAAACCTGGTGCTGTCACAACCAGCCAGGCACCGGAGCAGAGAGGAGCCGCTCTCCACGCTGTCCTCCTCCCTGCAGCTTCTGCTCTGTGCACTCAGTGGGCTCCTGCTTTGAGCCAGTATTTAAGGCAGCGTGAGCCGCGCTCAGCTGCATCAGCCGGCCAGGTCAAACAGCTTCCCAGGGACACGCACCGGCTACGGGCGCTACAGGATAATCCTGGAGTCCTGCCGCCATTCCTGCTCCTGCTTTCATAATCACACATAAATTACCTGGCGCTAATGAAACGTTCATAACTCGTGTGGAATACTGTTGCGTGCCTAATGCCTATCTTCAGGTGCATAATTAATTGCTCTGCAAGACATTTTAAGGCAGGGGGAATAAAAGCTCAGCATAAATGCTGATCCAACAGTCTGTAAAGCCAGTGGACTAGAACAGAAAGGCCTCCGAGAGCAGTAGCTTTCAGTTAAGGCCACTGCTATCATTATGCAGAGGACTAATTAGGATATTATTTGTTACCATTTGGAGGAACAGCTTCTCAGTTTGGTTAGAGGTGAGCACTAATCAGCTGCTGAAATCTAAACTGATTATGTCTGAAGTGTCGACAGATGCAGAACTCCCTCAGTGAAGAATGAACATGTGTCAGCTTTTTGAGACAAGCTAGGGGAATACTTGTTTAACAGAAAAAAAAAGGCACAGTATTTAATACTGTGCAACAGTCACACACAAATAGAATGAATCATATGGAGAACAGTGGGATAGAATGTACCAGTCTAACACATAGAAATAATTGTGTCAAATGTCCTTTTCCTTCTCAACATAACTGAACTCTTTCCCCACCGATGCTATTTTCTTAATTGAGTTGTCAGGGGTAAGAGAGGGCCAAAAAAAGGCCAAACCTCCCAGACTTGTCAACAAAGCATCCTGGTTCACTGCTCTCTAGAATGTACATTAACACTGTTGTTTAAACAAGCATTATAAACGAGCTCTCCATTCCTCAAACACTAAGCTCAAATCCTTCCCCCTGATCCCAAAGTGATCTGTGCACATTTTCACATAGTAACCTATCACCACCAGTATTATCTGCACACAACAAAACAGAAATCTTTGCCATAAGGAATTGGGAAGGGTATTTCATTGTAATACTCCCATTCCCGCTCCAAGGCAGTTCAGAAGTACTAGAAAGATCCTAGTTTTAACCAGGACAGACATGTTGGCAGCCAGGGACGACTGCCTAATTTGGAAGGCCCTACAATTTTTTTAGATTTTGCCAGAGGGACACTCTATCCTGTTTTCAAAATGTCATGGGACTGAAAGGGAATAAAACCCAACCGGTTTCCTTTGATCTTCTCCTCAGAGCAGCAGGGTCTCATTCAATGTATTTAGTAGAGTCAGGACTGAACAGTTCAACCCCTAGCAGGAATAAGCATCAACACTGCACTGAACACAAGTTATACAAACACATTAGTATTTACAGGACTGAGGCTTCAAAGACAAGGTTTGAGAAGTGAAAAGAACAGAGGGATACAGCATCAAAAGTGACACATTTCAGCATAATCACCTGCTCACACAATTACCAGATACAAGACAAAGCAGTCGCAGTCATCACGCTCATTGCATTAAACAAGGCAACGACTCTCACCCTTATCCCTGTCTGCACTTCACTGGACCACATGGCTAAAAATGGGCAACAGTTCTAAATGCTCTGTAATAAGTAACATGATGAATTACAAAGACACTGCAAAAGCATCTAAACTACATAAGGTGCTGAGCATATATATGGAAAGAGACAGCCCATATCCCAAAAAGCTTTAATCCTCCTGAAAATTAAAATCCAAACAAACGTGTGGGTTTGAAATGTCATTGTTTAGCACCAGCCAATGAGATATTCCAGTCTGAGTTTCTGAACCATCTGGTAAAGCATCACAACAGCTTTAAGCATCCAAGGATCTGTCAGGGGCTTTAGTTTAGAAATACTAATAATCCCATCATGTGCAGCTCCTGCTGAATGGAAGATATACCTACTCAATGATTTACTCCCCACTCCTTTACCCAACTCCACAAGGGAGAATCAGCCTGAACAAGACCTGCTAACATTTCTTCATTTGAATGCAGCATTGCTCAAATTATTTGAGAACTATTACCCAGAATCACAGGCCTCCAGCTTACAAGCCACAGTCAGGATCTGTGGTGGGTCAAAAGGAAAGAAGAACTTCCAGGAAAAGCATTAAGAAAGTATTTTGCTTTGAACTACACAGTTCTACAGATTTTATGCTAGAGATCTCTTCCTTTCTTACAGTTTACCTTGACTTTTACAGGTGACATTTGGGTGGAGGAAAAAAAATAGGGAGGGATCTTCATTAAACACATTTAACAGTTCTACACAACCCACAAAGCAAGAAACACTGGTCTGGTGAAATGAACTCGTAGCTGGAAGACAGGCGTTTCAGCGTGTGCGAGGTTTGGTCACTGTCTTGCTGCCTGTCATCGTCTGTGACTGCAGCCACTTGGACCAACTCTCCAAATGTCCAACGGCATGTACTCCTGATCCACTTGGAAATGGTCTAGCAATCTGCCATCTCTAAAAGTCAGGCCTACAACATCCGAAGGGAGGCATTCCAAAGAGACAGGTGGCTCTTGCTAAAAGAGAGAGTAAGCTGTTCTCCCACCTCCAGTCTCTGAAAGTTCAGAGAATGCTGCCTGTTCATCATTAAAGAGGGTTTGAAGGCTTGAGATGAAATACCCTTTCAGACATGTATCCATAGCATGAGAACACTAAAAAGGGGGTTTGGAGTGCTTTTTTCCTTTTAATTCCAATAGGGTTTATGACACTTCTAACAAGCATCAAGTTGAACTATCAGTTTAGGACCGTTGGCCCCAACACACGGCTTGTGGTCAATGTGTTGCACTTGGGAGACCTTGATAAAATTAACAGAAATAGAAAGAAGAGGTGACACAGAGACCTGAATACAGCGGGTTTGCGGTGTGCTATTGCCCACAGGCTGAGAGCAGCTGCTGACTGTTTTTCAGAACAGCAGTTTGCAGTCACTAGAACATGGGATACTCTTAGGGGGGCACACACACACAAAGAAGAAAGGAGAAGCTGTTATTAAATAGTCTTAAATTCACTCAGTGAGACCCATAGCTACAATGTAAGATGGCATTCAGTCTGGAAACTAGAAAAAAAATATTGAAAATGAGCACTTTTTAGAAGAAACCAGCCTTTGAAAATAGCCTCACTAGAAAAGCACTCTAAGCTCAATACAGAGACTCTTCAGGGAAGTTGTTCAAAAATGCTTTGTACACAGCCAATTAACTCTAGCTTATTGATTGAGATGGCATCTCTTAATTGTTCAGTTTGTTAAATATTTCTCTTTGAAGAATTTTCTTTCCAAAGAGCCACTTACACCAATTTCTGTAACTTGCCACTCAAGCTATCAGTGGACACATAAGAGTCATATACATAGTGATGTGCTTTTAGTAGTTAAAAAACCAGCAGCAACAACAATAAGAAAAAAATTGGTTTGTCTTTGAAAACCACACTGGAAAATAACCACTTACAGGTAATTCTAAATAGAGACTTGTGAAGTAAAAACAAATGCAACCAAGAGCTAATAAAACCCTATCTGTTAAACTCGGCATCCTGTGAGCTGATACTGGGCTTTTAGCACTCACTGTTCTGCAAACCACTGGAAAAAAAAAGGTAATGGGTAAAGCAAAAAGACGTGATAAAGTCTTCCTATTTCACTGGGAAGCTGTATGTCATTTGCATGAACCGTTCAGCAAATCATTGCAGAAAAATCAGCTGTCAATCAGCTGCTGCTTCTATATCACAACTTGACTGGAAAGGGGAAAGAAAAAAAAAAAGGTGATTTTTAAAATTAAGAGTTGGTGATGCATAAAAGCCATTAATCAGTACGAAGGCCAAAGAAGTGAAGTCAGTTACAAGGTATTGAATTAAGAAGAGTCAAAACCCACAAAGTGTCCGCCCTTTCTAAACTCATATGCTACCATCATCCGAGCAAGAGGAACAGTTTTAAGTAAATGAAGAACTATTCTTTAGTGATGGGAAAGCACCCAGTATGGGGTTCATGGCCTTAAAGAAAAAAAAAAACACAAATTCACCAGACAAGAAGTCAATGCTGAATGAAAACCTACTGAACACAATTGACAAGCTCTTTCTTCTGCTGGCATCTGGGTCTTTTCCTATTAGCATCCAACTTTGCACTTTCCAGTGAGAACCAGTGAAAGGCAAGCTGCCCCACAGTCAAGTCATGTATGAAAGCTCTCTCCATACAGGATCACAGTGAGAGCATTTACCATGACAATGGACTCAGATTATTCCAGAGCAAGCACAGATGTGAGAACCCGTGTTTGGCTGCGCAGTGTCCGGTTTTGTTCATCGCCAGCTCACCCACACTGCCTGTCTGCAAACACTAAAACACATGTATGATTCTACCCGTATGGGTACCAAGGCACACGTGTGCAAATCACAGCCAAAACTCACTTTACACTTGTTAGACCTCTGGACAGAACCTGAGGTTCTCAAATCTCAAAAGCAAAGATGCGATGAAGGCTTTTTTGTCTCCTTCTCAAAGCTGAAGAGGCTGGTGACCATCTATTCAGTGGATGACAATGTTCTCAGAAGAGGAAAAGGCATATCCGAGTCATCCGTACCAAGCCAAGCAAGCTTTTTATTTGGGCAGATGAGAAAGAGGGATATTAGGCCTGAACAAAAACCATAATGGGTGTAAGACATAACTGCCATTAACAAGTGCCCCTTTTTTCAACCAACAGCAGAGTTGGCTAAAAATAACAGTAATTTAAACTGAAATGGAAAAAGGAGACATTTATTAGATATTATTTTTCAACCAGCTCTAACAAAAACAAAGTAGAGGGAAAATGAAAATAAAAGACACGGAAATGTAATATTAGGAGCACTCCATGTTTTGTGGCTCTTGCTGCAGCAATAGCATTTCCCTGCTCCATCTACAGTCCTCCTTGCAAGATCAAAACCAGGCTGACCCAGCACCTCATTCCATATAATTTATCCCTTCACAAAGAAACATATATAATACCCTCACTCTTCCTCAATCAGCTATTATTTATCGCTTATAACCACCTTCACTGCAAGATAAAGTAGGTTTCCAGCTCTCTAGATCAGGGGATAATTTCTAGCAGCATTTTGAAAATGTGTTTGCCCAGCTGGGGAGAATTCAGAGCAAAAAGGGAAGTCCTGCAGGATGTGCTAGTCTCTGATAGCCAAACCTCTGAACTGTCACATGAAGAACCAAGTCTGAACGAGGAGGAGTGAGGAAAAGGAAATGTACGCATACCACGACTTCACACTTCTATACTTCCTCTCCATAGTTCTCTACATAGGAACAAGGCATGAATCTTCATCATCCCCTTCTACCAGGGATGAAACACTGGCAGAGGAGAGGGGGAATTTCCCAAAGATGAGAAGGGTACTTTTGGTGGGAAAGCAAAGTTCACACTAGAAGTGTTACTGGCTCTCAGGATCCTGCTAATACTACCACCCTTGTTTTTCCCAGGAGAAGAGTCCCACCACGTAATTGCTTCTCCAACAAAACAAAGGGCATTGAACCTGGAGTTCAGGGAAGCAGGAGGAGGCGGATGGAGAAGGGGAAACCGGCAGAGTTTCAAATCTTTGGTGGGTATTTATAATGTTGCAGAGAAACTGCATTTCAGGATGGAATGATTATTGATTTCTTAATGGATTACTGCTGCACAAATTTACACTCCCCCCCCAAAAACATCAATCTTAGGATAATAATTATAAACCTATCACAGTGTATAGAGCATTCTGATTGAGTAGAAACTTATCGCTATCTGCCGGGAAATGGTCAGTTTTCTAATTTCTCCCACTCCAACCACATTACAGCATGGCAAGGAGCTACTGAAAAATACATGCTATTATAAAACAAAGTTTGTAACAGCCACAGGACATACCTCCAGTTAACTTTCATTAAGTGGATCTTTTAAACTACTGCCCTTAAGACAATGCCTGATCCATTAATGAACAAGTTAATTAGTTATTAGAGCCCTTTTATGTTATTTTTCTCATTGTAATGAAGCACCCAGCATTGAGTGAGACTCCTTAATGGGCAACATACATTCACAAACCCACACACCCTCACTTTTTCTGCTTACCAGCCTACAGTCAAATGTTTCTGTAGCTAAGTAATTCTTTAGCAAAGGCATCCACAGAACAGCTTTGCTACAAGCAGCATCATATTGCAAAAATGGTTGAAATACCACCAAGACTGCCCTTGACTTCAGCAAGTGTCAGACCAAATCACTGGAGACAGGGCACGATGGAAATTCAAAAAATCATTCTAAACCAAAACAACTCAATACCCCAAAGTTTGTGCCAGGTGCAGGAATGTGGAAGATTCAGGTCTGTCTCTGTTCAGCGGTTCTCACTCACACCACCACCACTGTTTAACTAAAGGCATTATATGAGGTTACAGTCCAAATGTGAGCTGTGAGCTAAAGGCAACCCGCAAAAGGGCTGGTTGTGAGCCCAGCGCCTCTGAGCTGCTGGCCCCACCCCTCTGCAAGAGCCAACCTCCCTTTGCATCGGTCAGAGGCTGCAGAAAAGCCAACTGGCTGCCTTGATGGACACGCAGTTGACTGACCTGTGCCAGGCACCAGCACAGCTCAGCATACCTTTGCAACTGCAGAAACAGCACCAGGAGCTCCCATCTCTGCTCAGACACCATCCTCTCACTGTGTGAGACCATGCACTAAACTGGATCAGCAAATCGATCCCAGCTAAAAATACCCCTTTTTGTTATTTGGGTTTTCTTTTTCAGAAAAATCTGCTGGCATTGCCACAGAGAACAAGGAATGCTGAACTCTGCTTTGAATGCTTGCCTTAGGAATAGTCATCTCGGCTAGAAGGGCATCTGGGGCACCTGCCAGTTATAACACCTTTAAACAGTCCTAACTAATGACAGCCCACACACCCGGTGCCACTAAAGCATGTGCAGGTTAAAGCCCTGCACACAACAGATTCCCAAGCTCCTGCAGCACTGTTCAGCTGCAGTTTGCTCCAGAGCAGAGCTGCAGTTACACCCTGCTCAACACCAATCCTGCTGTTCCAGGGCTGAGCCTCGCTGTAAGCAGTGGGTAATGGAACAGCTTGTACAAGCCAAGGGCTGGAATTTAAATAGAAAGCTGAGGTAGAGCTTGCTTGTAATCTGGCTGTTGCCTTCCATGCCTAAAACAATTTCAAATACAAAAGCAGCCAGCTGATGTTCCCCCAGACTAAGCCTGTCACTACATACAACTTGTCCCCATGAGAAGGGTCTGCTCCACAAGTGTGTGCAATTAGAGAATCTTCCACAAAGAGCAGTGGGCTTTGGATAGGTCCAAATTACTCACAAGAAAGCTCTCCAGCTACAGAGCACAGGATCAGCACCTTAACTCTCATTTCTCTGAAAGCCTTCAATTTAATTAGTGCAGCAACTTCTCCCCTTTTTCATAACCTACAATTCCAACCTTCCTCCTCCATCCCAGGAACTATTCATAGCTACTGCAGGACAGCAAGAGCATCTCCAAAAATCCTCAACTGAAAAGGTGGTTATCAAAAAAGAAGACAGCCAAAAAAAGCAGTATTCCCCAAGGTACACAGGCCACATAAAATAAAAGCAAAGGACCCAAAATTCAACGCTTGCCACCAGCTTCAATTAGCAGCAAAGTGGGGTTTGGGAAAACAAGGGCCTCTTCAGAGCTGCCATAGGGCAAAGATGAAATCCCAGAATTAAAAACAAAATCCCCACATGCACATTAATATTCAGAGGCAATTACCTTTCAGCTTAAAGTCAGCCAACATGCATCTTACTACTGCATCTCTTAAAGCAATCTTGTTTACAACTGGAAATGGATTACATTATCTCAGCTCCACCTATCCACATAATGCAGAGGAAACTGTCAAACATAAAATTACAAAATGGTTATTGTAAGGTATCCCCTTCAGCATAAGAATTAATTTGACCTATTTTATTACTAAATTATTACTCCCACACAAATTTTCTATCATAGATATCTATCAGCACTGACATTTATATTCCAGTGAGGCACTCTCAGATGCCTGTTTTCTTCTCCATCTCAAAGGTGTATTGAACAGATTTGATGTAAACAGCCTGCCAGACTAGTTAAAATCTTTAAACTTTACACATACAATTAGATTGTGACAATAACCATTTGCTTAGAGAGAGAGAGAGAGAGAGAGATACCTACACAGTTTCAGATTCTGAAACAAAATGCTTCACAAATTAAAGAAATGATTAATCTAAATTTAAGAAGGACCTACAGATATTTTTACTACGGCTCTGGCAGGTTGTTCTGATTGTCACCAAGAGACATGATTTGACACAATGGCCCCGATTAAGAATGTGCTTAAGTCCTATTAAAGCCAATGGAAGTTAATCATCTGTTTAAGAGCTTTGCTAAATCAGGACCAGAACAGGAGACATTTCCAAAAAATCTGGGCCTAAATTGAACACACACTAATTAGCTGCACACACCAATTACATGTTTATGGATGAAACACAGTTGTTTAGCATTTACAACAGCACACTTTGTGTGGAATCATTTCGAAATAAGGTCTAATTATCATTCCATAACAGGTCCCACAATGCATTATAACCCACATATACCATATTAATTTACTTAAAGGAATAGCTTAAAAAGGAAAAAGAAAAAGAAAAAAGCAGAAATTCTTCCAGTAATATTAGTCCAAATTCTCAAGTGGATCAAGATCTGACCCTTTTGGAACTTCACTGTGTTCACAGGGAGAATGCCTGAGCACTCTTACTCGGCCCCATTTCCTTATTGCTACATTTTGCTTACAGAAAATATTCACTCTTGCATTTTAAAATGTAACATTTGTACTCCACGCCGCCTAATGACTTAAGCCAAGCACTCAGGAAACAAACAAATTGCCACCGATCTGCATATCCAGGATAACAAATATCAGCAAATTATTCCTAAAAATGTTTGTGCATACAAACTGAAACTTCTTTTAAGTTTAATCGTGAATGATCTCAATCATTTGAACTATTTGACATTAGCCAGGATTAACAAGTCTCACTTCTACGTCCCTTACACTGACATTTATTAGTTTTTCTTGACAGTAAGATTTTCAGATAAGTGACTAAAAAAGTCTCCACTTTGATTAAATTAAGCAGAAAAGGCATTCCCAAAGCCAGAGACTGCTGAAAAGCCATGCTTCAGTGCAAAACACAACTCAGGAATGAGAAGATCCATCCATTTATTAAACAAACACACATTAAAAAAAAAAATCTCACGGTATGCAAGGCAATCTTGCAATTTAAAACTTGACTCATGATTGTGAAAGTTTGGAGTTGGCATGCCAACTTGGTGAGCCATCTGCTCACCAACAATTTATAAACGAGACTGCTGCCAAAGCCACCCGATTACTCAGTTCTAATATTAGTGATGTAACTAAAACATGCTCTTAGGGTTTTTCTCCCCATGGACCAGGAAGCACAAGAGAAAAAAATCTCACAGAGAAAATGTTAAAAATAAAATAGGTAAAATGTATTTATGCTATATTCTTTTCATGTCTGGTAAGTAGGAACTATAAAGATTAAGTCAGTGCTTCAGTTCTGTAATTCCCTCTAAACCAAGTCAGAAGGGAAAAAAATAAAACAGTAGAGTGATTACAAATGATTGGACAAGGAGAATCACAAAATTATTTGTGTTGGGACCTTAAAGATCTTCTCATTCCACCCCCTGCCATGGGCAGGGACACCTTTCACCATCCCAGGTTGCTCCAAGCCCTGTCCAGCCTGACCTGGAACACTTTCAGGGATCCAGGGGCAGCCACAGCTGCTCTGGGCACCCTGTGCCAGGGCCTCACCACCTCACAGGGAAGAATTTCATCCTAATATTCAATCTAAGCCTTCTCTCTGCCAGTGGGAAGCCATTCCCCCTTGTCCTGTCACTTCAGACCCCTGTAAATAGTCTCTCTCCATCTTTCTTGCCACAATTAGGTCACCCCAAAGCCTTCTCTTCTCCAGGCTGAACAATCCCAATTCTCTCAGCCTTTCCTTATAGCAGAGGTGCTCCATCCATCTGATCAAACCAGTGGCCCTCCTGAATAATATATTCTGTACCCAATGCCCATTTTTTTGTTAATGATTGAAATGGGAGTTGGCTAAAATCAAACATACTGTGCTCAACTCATAATAGCATTTAATACATTCTGAAAACAGATTAAAAAAACAATAAAGAAATCGTGTGTATAGGCTAGCAGATTTTACTCACGATGCTAATGTTATCATTAGAACTGGGCAATTTGGGATAAAAACATTATCCTATTTAAACAATTCGTTTCTTATTAAAATTCTATGTTACAAATAGCAGTGAATACATGCTGGAAGTTACTCTACACTAAATAATCCTTGGGGCAAAAGATACTGTAATGAAACTGCATGGAAAATTACTCACTCAATCATTTTTAAAACGTTGAGTCACAATTCAGTTTTGTTGGCCTGAAACTCCAGATCTATCTCCATGGCAAGTGAGTAGCAAATCCCAAAGCACAGCCACTATTCCCAGAGCTCAGACACACGGATGTGCTGCTGCCAGAGGAAAGCCAGGAGTGTGCAATGTCCTACACCACCACTTCCACAGGGCACCTCCTGCCCAGAGAGGTAAGAGAACAGTTTAACCACAGGCTTCAGGATGAGCAGAATCAGGACATTTCCAAGGGCTCTACAGGAGACAGTAATTAGACACAAAACACAGGCAGTCGTGGTGGCATTAATTAAGAGGACAATGACAGTGACAAGCACCCTGCTTCATTTCAGAACACCTTGCTCTATCACTGCCAAAATGAGTAGCTTTTAAATCTGCCGTCTGAAATTAAATGCATCATCATTACCCAATTACCGTTCTAACTAGTTTTCTCAACAACAGATCGGCTTTATTTACAATTAATTTTGGTTAATGAGTTAGTTGTAGTTTTATCTGACAGATAATGGGAGAGAATTAATAAGTGCTTAATCCACACAAAATTTTGTTGTTCACATAGCACACAAAATTTTGACAAATGTTTCTGAATCTCAGCCAACAACCACCAGCACATTTTCACCATCTGAAAGCAGCCAAAGCTCAGCAAATGTTACCATTTTACATTATAGTAGGTTAAACTGTTTATATATATATAATTAGAATTATTATTATAAACTATGGTCATAATTATAAATTGAAATTTCATCACTGACTCATAAGGAAGCTTTCGCCCTTCCAAAACACCTGGCCAGAACAATTGATTAAGGTCATCTCTTTGATGGTTTACAAAGATTGATTCCATCTATAGTTACACAAGAGACCCAAGCTGGAGAATAAACTGCCTTGCTCACATTGACTGTGCTGTTTATCTCACACCTTTGTCCATTCCCCTCCAACGAACTTAAGCCTGGCTCCGAAGCCATTTTAAGCCTAGTCCTAGTTTGTTGGGGGTTTTTTTATTTTTTATTAGGCATTGGTTTTAAATGGTTTTAAACCATCACCTTCTGTTGCCACATCACCACCTTCTCTCAGAAATACTTTCCCCTTCCTGAACACTGGGACAGACTGGGTTTGCCTCCAGCCAGTGCCATGCCCTTCTAGCACAGCAGTCTCTGGCTGGGGTGCTGTCTATCAGACACAACATCAAACCTAAGGATCTCCCTGTATCCGGTCATCAAGGAACCTTGGATAATTATACAGCAATCATCATTCACATTTCTCCAGTGAAAACACTTCTAATCCTTTTCTAAGGTTCTGTTGTTCTAGGCTGTTAAAAAGAACAGCCATGGTTCCAGGGCAGGAATGGCTGAGCCAGGACACAGATAAAACATCCTGACATGAAGATGAGGAAGAACATTACAGAGCAGCACTATAGATTATTTCCTGGAATGCACTGCAGTTAGCTTTGGTTTTGAGTATGTATGTGATATATATTTACTCGAGCAAAAATCTCACTACTATCGATTTCTCTATAAATATTTAATGGTTACCAGTCAGAAGGTAAATTTAAGTAACAATAGCGCTAATGACGTTAAATGAATGAAGTACTTTAAAAGTGAGAAAAAAAGCAAACACTTCTTTACAGCATTTTGGAGCGAGAACAGTAAGACGGCAACCTGAAACTATGTTGCATGCTGATAGCCTGAGTCATGTCTGGTCTCACAGGCAGGCCAGAGAGGTGATTTTGCACAAACATCTCACAAAAAAAGTAGGTTTTGCAAGCAGCAAACTTAGCAGAGACTGGCTTCCAACAACTTTTTCCCATGCATTTGACATTTGAAAAGGGTGGCGCTTAATAGTTTTTCCTTCAGCTAGGGGACAATTCACATACCTCTCTCGCCTCTTTCTGCCTTCCTCATTTCATAAGAATTGCACTTTTCTAGTATTTTTCAAGCGTGTACTTCTCTGTTGTATGTGACCGAAACCCTCACTAAGTGCCTTCCATTTGTATTATTGCATTGAACGTGTGCAGGCTTGTCAGAAACCAGGGCTGGACACATTTTCCTATCTTTGTCTTTGGCTGCCAACCTTCTCTACTTGATATTAGGTAATTTGGGGGCAGCTGAAGGGTCATAGCATTTAGACTATGAGAACACTCTGGGATTCACATGTAAGTACACGGGATTTTGGCAAAATAGATTGCGCAATTCATAGAATATAAATTTAAAAGAAGGCCAAGAATAAACTCACAGAGCTCTCATAGTCTGCTAACATCATATATTACATGACCCTTAAAATACAACTAGCACATCATTCTTCTGAACTCTTGAGAGCTACCTATACTCTGACAATTTGTAGTCACATACACAAATTTTGAAGCTGACTGCCTCCCGCCTGTAGGAGCTCATTTCTTACTAACATTAATTTCCCTACCTTTTCTCCATCTCTTCAGCCTATAATTTTATCCACTTATCTGTATCTCTTAAACTGGTATCCTTTTTTCAGTTTTAAGAGCTTCACAAGCATGATATAACAAGGAGACATTGTTATATTACTCCCTAGAAGAACAGATTTTCCAAAGGATAATACCCTACAGTGATGAAGAGAGAGGCCTGTGTATTTAAGCTAGGGGGAAGATTTCAAACGGGGTTTCAAGTAAAGCTGATACTCCAGATTGTTCCACACAGCTGCACGGAGATGTATTAGACTCACCCAGGAACCACCTGTGCTGGTAACAAGGTCAAAACAACTGGTAAGGTTGACCCAATTTTGGGAGATTAAACTGTAAAACTATTACTCTCAACTACATTTAGGATATGCCTAAATCTGAAAGGTGATGAGGATTAAGGCACTGAGTAAATTTAAGGCCCAGTGGTGTATTCTGAAATATTTTTGTACTCGGCCAGACTCTGCACTGGTGCCAGATCCCTGCAGACTCTCCAGGGATGTGGGAGAGAGGCCCCTCACCACGACAGCACACGTGCGATACAAAGCTTGTACCTAGGAACGGACAATTAAAAGCAGTATGCAAAACTGCTAATTAATAAGATTTATTCTCCTTCAGGGGCCGTTACCTCGACAAGGCAAACCCTGCAGGATATCAATTTCTCAAGAAATAAGATTAAAAACTAAATGCCATTTTATTCTTTTGTCTGAGCTGGCTCCCTCTATCACAGACCTGGCTGCTAAGCAGAACAAGGTCTTCAGTATACTGCCACTCTTTCCTGGAAACTTTTAAATCATCCACAACTTTAAGGGAACAGCTACTCTTCCTCAAATGAACAGACCTCATACCTATTCTGTGTAAAAAGACTTGGTTTTTTCACACAGAAAGAAGCAACTTCTTTCATTTTCAAAAGAAGGGAATTCACACCATTCTGTCTGCTGCTCCTTGGACTAAAGCGGGTGTTTAATTCACACTGCTGAAGTTTAAGTGATGCACAGATAGAGTTACCAAAAACTCTCTCCGTTTGTGTTTTATGGCTAGATCATTACCTAACAGAGCAACTTTGCTTGAGAAGGGAATCATAAAATGCCCAAAAGCTGAGCTGAGGCCTAGGAACAATTAGGTGTGAATTCTCATAGAACTGCACACAAACATTTCCAAAACAAAGAGTAATTATATGAAAAATTACCATGGACTTGAGCGTATCACAGGATTCTCCAGCCAGCTTTCTGTGCCACTCACCAACATAATTTTCATGGACTGAGGGAACACATGCCCCTTGAGAAAAACCAGGAAAACATCACTTTCTGCTGATGGAATTGGGAGGTTTTAGAGGCTGGGGGTAAATGCAAGGAAAACATCAGTAAAAAGCAGCTGAGAAAACTCCAGCCTAATGCTGAAGATCACAGCGCAGATATCTGTACTCTAACACTTGTTTTGTTCAAGTGGAGGAACAGAGGAGAAAAATAAGAAAATCCCCTCCATCGGAATGTCAAGCTTTGTCATGTACGCGGTTTAACCGCCAACAGAGCATCTCTCTCGTAAGCCCTGCCCAGATCTTCCATTAGCCAGAGAGGAAACACAGCCTGCCTTACCTCCTCACATGAGAAGAAGCTTCAGAAGAAAAAAAATGTGATAGGTGGGACAGGCAGACCAGGTGAATGGATTTTCTGTATTCAGTATGTCCTACCTCCTTTGAAAAACATTTGAGACATCCAGCTCCCGGGACAAAGGGCCTGACAACAGCTGCATCAAGATGTGGCTAGGTCTTCTATCCCCACTGCGTGAAGTTTCAGGGTGGACAGTAGCACCGAGTCCTCCAAAGGCCTTCTACGGGCCAGAGACAGGGCAGAGACTTGAACTACTCCCACTGCTCTTCCCCTTCTCTGTCCCCTACTGCAGTGACTACCCTTGTGCCCAGAGCAGCTCGCAGGTGGTACCAATACCACAGCAGGAAAAGAGGCTGGAAAAAACCAGTCTGTGCAGCTTCTCCTAGTAACATGAAACCATGGTGGGGAGAGCAGAGACAGGTCTGCAGTGAATCAGATTCCTTGGCTCACGCCTTGGTAAAACCTACAGCCTGCTAAGAAGAGGGGCTCCTACCTGTGTAGGAGAATGATGCACTCAAACTCTGCTGTCTTTTTCATTCACAACCAGCTGGTAGACACACATATTCGCACCCTCCACCCTGGGGGTGGGAGCGTGGTTTGGCTCTAGGGCTGATCTCCCCACATCCCTGAGAGGACACAGGGATCTGACCACCAACCTGAGCTTCACCAAAGGGAAGACCCAGAGTCCTGTGACCTCTCCGGACAGGACAAACACAGAGCAACCATGAGCTAAAGGAGCTCATACAATGTACATGGAATCCACTGCCTCTGTGGTGTATGCCTTAGCCACACAGTGTTACAAAAATAAACCTCCAAACTGGAAAGATTTTTTTAAAAATAAGAGGCAGAGAAAAAGCAAAAATCAGTTAAAAAACCCAAAACAGACATTCTAATTCACAGAAGTTGACATGACCTATCAGCACAGAAATGAGGAGGATCAATCAACTCCATGCTTTTCCAGGAACAGTGTCTGCTGTTTTACGGTACTTTCCAGTGTAACACCTGTAACAGCACTTGCAGGTGACCCTGCCAGCCAGGGCTACGCTCAGAGCAGGAGCTTCTGCCAGCATCTCTCTGCCTGTGAGGGATTACAGTTCTTCAAAGCCACAGGCTGACACAGCAGTGCCAGCAGAAGCCAGTAATGTAGACCTGGCTCCAGATCAAGCGCACATTTTGCTGGGCAGTGTGAATAGGGGCTTGTCCACACGCAGATCTGGCAATCAGCGGAGTGGGAAGAGTTAAAATCCCGTGGTTGCTCTAAAGTAATCACACCACATCATGGTACTTTAGGACCACCACAATTATTCCTGTGCAGGACAAGAAATAAACTGTACTGGAATTAAGGTATTTCTGAATGCATCTCATTGTGGGGCTGCAAAAATTAAATGCAAAATAACCCCTAAGCAAAGAAGATACTGTAAAAAAATCCTACTTTTGACAAAGGCTAACATGTACCATCCAAGCCTCCATCCTAAGTGATCTACGGCTTCTGTGATTCAGAAAACAAAAGGCAAGAGAGGAAAGAAAAAGCAGCATAGAAACATGCAGGGACTCCCCTACAATGACCAGAGTTGGAATAAAAACAGCCTCTGGTCACCTAGCCCAGAGCCATATCTGTCATGTTCATTGCTTCTCACTGATAATCACAGCTCTGCTTCCTTCCATTGGGATGCAGCAGTCACCTGCCTGGACTCCAAAGAAGCGTCCACCACCCCAGGCAAGGGACAACATGCTGTGCTACAGGCTCCTCAGCTGGGCTGGCAACAAGTCTTGGTACTACGCAGAGCAGTGGCTCAGCCTTCCCTTAATTTTCTACAGATCTGTTTCAGGATGAGTTCTCCCAGGAGTTTCATTCACTGAGATTACTGAGGAAAAAAGCAGAAAAGGAGGCTCTGCCTTTTCCTCCTGGATGGAATAGCATCACTCCTTCAAGGTGCCCCCTTGGCACCGGACAAGCACTGCTCACCCTCGGTACGGCACAAAGGTAACACCGGTAGCTGCATTTCCACCTGTAAAATTTAGTCCTGCCCACCTGCAAACCATCACTTAGCTGAAGGACTAGACAGAGCCTGCGGCCCACAGGAATGGGAAACAAGCCTTTGATCTGATTTCCTGGGAGAAAATGCCCATTGATTTCAACAGGAGCAGCACCTTCCCCCAGATTCAGGGATGGGAAAGACAGAACACTCTCCAATGGGTATCTTGTCATCCGGCTGCTATCGAAGTGTCATATTTCATGGAAGATGAAGATTGTTCTTTTTGTTGGCATGTCTGAAAAGGAACTGAAATTCCAGAAGCAAACACTGAAAACTTGCTGACTACAAAGCTAGCAAGAGCACAGTGTTGTAACAGGGTGTGTACCAGGGAAAGTTAACTGAACCTGACAGTCCAAGAGAATAACAGAAGCTTCCTAAGAAAGGTGTGTGCTGTAACAAAGCCCTGGCAGATGACCTCTCAAGAGACTTCCATCAGAATGAATAAAAACCTATTTAATGAGATTAACTGATCATTTCACTCCACCCTCGTTATAACACTCACTGAGAGGGAGGAATGTTTCTGCAGCTGAGTATCCTACTCCATAGGGAATGCCAAGGCTGGGACAGAAGATAGGAAAAATACACAGGGGAGGCCTTCACCATTGCAGTGAGCTACAGACATTCAAATGCCAACGAATTTCAGTGGCTACTCTGTGTTGGTTTCTATACAGAGTTTTTATTAGAGGAACTATTTCATGATTTTAACCACACCAGTGTGAAAAATTTGAGCTGGTATGTAAGAAGCTACAACAATTTAAGGTGCATCCCAGGAAGTGCTTATTTTCCAGGTAACCCTTTTTTCTGTTTGGTTGTTATTGGTTTTTTTTCAAGAAACACATAGTGTAACACTACTTCACAGAGCTTTAGCTTCTTAGGTGCAGAAAAAACCCTCTATTTCTGTTAAAATCCTGATCATCACCTTTCCATTTAATATTTTTTCTTCTCAAACTCCAAGAAAGGTAAATCCATTGGCTAAAATTTTGATGACTACTATTGCCCTGGCAATTCTCAGATAGACTGAGGATAAAAGACTGAAGCAAAGACCATGCTCTTGTGAGTGTCAAAGGAGCTCACTTCCTACAGTTCCCTGCCACACTTTATTGAGCTCATCCCTCATGTCTGAGCTCATCTGGGCAAAGTCCATCTTCACCGTCCTGCAACCTGCAAAACCACAGGTACATCTGCATTGGGCATCATCGTGCAATTCCATAGCTGAGCTCTAAAAAAAAAAAATCAAAGTGTGACTGCAAAGTCAGACACAAAGGACCGGAGGACATCTCAAGTGACTGTTAAAAGTTCACATCCCTGCACTGAGGCATGAGATACCCGGAACAATAAATGCTGCCTACCGTACTCCTTAAAGGCTGCTGAGGAAAGAAGATCCCTCAGCATCTTGAGGTGATCTGGTATGAGTTTCTAGCACTTTCCAAGATATTTGGAAGAAATGGAGACCTGAATCCCCAGTTCAGAGCATAGCAGTTTGGCTGCCAGAATTCTTCATGCCCGAGAGCACACATCAGGGGAGTGACTACCTCAAAGGATTAATTCAGTCCCCCCCTGCAGCCCAAGCCACCCTCCCTAAAGGAAAGCCTCCTGCAGAGGTTCAGCCTCCATCACCTCATCCTACTAAAAAGCCCACAGCACATACTGAGCCAGAAAAGAATCCCAGTGCAAGGCTCAGCCTCATGTGCCTGACAGTAAATTCTGGTGATGGCAAGGTTTGCTGCCGCGGAGCTGAGGCATGGAGCAAATTCTAACTTCATGTTGTTTCATTCTGACAGTCAGGCTCCACAGTTACATTTCTTTAACCCTACAGATGTGCTGACACAGCTGTGATACCTGTAACTCTGCTCAGGGCAACACAACTGTGACAGAACAGCAGTCGTATGACAATTCAGGCTGGAAAAATGAAAGTGATCATGAAAGATTTGGGGCTTTGATGCTACAAAACAAAAGGGCAACTGATAGTCCACCCTAATCACTAGGAATATAGTATTGGCAACGTTACAATAAAACCTTGCCCAAATTCTCTTTAAACACCGCTGCTGAAATCATTCCCACTTAGTGCTGCTGTCCCAATTAGCGATCTTGTCAGACGGCACAATCATTCCCCACCACGGAGAAAATGCAATCGCCTCATTATTTGCAGCAGCAGAGTCAGCCGACATGGCTTATTCTCTTAATAAATTAATTCTCATAACTTAGTAACACTTCGAGCTACTATAAACACCTCTTGAAAGCGTACCACAATTTTAATCAGTTTCAAGCATCAGATGTTTGGTTTGATATTTATGATTGTTCCGACTCTGCTTCGTTTAAGGGCTCCTTTTGTCTATGAAAGCAAAGATAAGAAAGTTAACTGGGACACCCACTGTCAAGCCTCTAATTTAAGGGGAAATTGCCTTTGTCGCTGACTGTCAGATGCTAATAGCTGCTGCTACTATTTTCCCTATGATACCAGGCCAGTGATCTTAGAGAAGTGTCCTTCATCCTATACAAAGCAATGATTGAGTCAACTAATTGAACAACTGTGCCCCTGCAGTTTCTAAAGCAGACATTCCTCTAAGTCCATTTTAACCTACAGGGAGAAAAAATATCTCTAATAACTGTAGTAAGAACTCAGTGTGGTATTATGAGGAGGTGACTGGGAATTATTTCTTTTTAAAGCCTCTTTTATAAGGATTCCCCATTAGCCTTTAATTAGCATGCCAGTTCCTATTCGGAGGTTTCTGATCACTTATAGGCCAGTTCAACATTCACGGAAGGGAACAAGACAGACTCCCTTGAACTTGGTGGGGTCTATGGGGGGGCTTAGGGCCATGCAGGGAACTCTCTAGTACCAACACAAAGTTAATTGAGTGAGCCTTTGACACTCAGCTCTGGGTGTCAGCCTTTGTAAGAGCTTTCCTATGGAAGATCAAAAGAAAATGTGGACTTCCAGATTTGGGGCTATGTAAATATATCATCTGTACTCAGCAGGTGTAACACTAATTCATCTTTTGCTGTAGAGAAAAGTGAGATGATCTATCAACCTATTTGGTTTGACTGTTTACATGTGTTTTAAATCTTTGCTTACATAAAACTACAATGAAGTATTTTAGAACAGAGCATCTGCCAACACACATGCAGTGCTCTGCTAAAGGCAGGTATATGGAAGATCATCAGTTAGCTATGACAGGTGATTTAGTGTGATTCATCTTTCAGGATCATCTCATTCACAAGGAAAACTGAGCATCATCCCCATCCATAACCTACAAATACCATCTAAATACTTGAAAATTATAATAGGTTAAAGGATGCAGTAGCGAAAATATTTGACCCAAACCCTTTTGGAACAGAACCTGAAAACATCAGTAAGCCAGACAGAACTACTAACACAGATTGCCAGGGGCTAATGAACATAAAAACCTCTTTATCCAGCACATAATTTTGCTGTTGCTGGGAGAGCACTACTCAGTCATTTCAGCACAGATCCAAGAAATTTCCTTCTTTTGGTGTTTCCTTTTGAGCCAGACACAAATTCCAACTAAATTAAGAGCTGTGGTTCAAAGCAATTCAACGGAATGCAAGATGAACAAAGGCCAAAACTTCGATCTCTACCTTACAGGTGTGCATCCACAGCGCACAGCCAAAGAGGGCCATGCGCTTCTGGCAATGACTGGCAGCCCATCTAGGAGTGAAATATTTGGGGTCTGCTCCCTGTATCACTTCCTCCATTCCCAAATCCTACCCAGCCAGAATGACACACCCCAGGCTTTGCTATAATGGCGGCCAAGACCACTCAATGTCCAGCAACCCACTGGAAATCAAACCATACTGAAATAGAACACAGCCACTGCCTCTACGTTAAAAAAATGGATGATGGATCAACCCACCGGGAGCTGCTAAATGCATACAAAATATTTCAAACAGCTATTCCACCTCCATCTCTCCTTTTAAAATACCAAAAAGAAAACCCCAAAAGAGTTAAAAAGAGAGGTTGCAGGCCCCTGGGCTGCCAAACCTTTAAAAGGATTTCCTGTGCCCCACAAAACAGGTGGAAAGCTCTAAAGCACAGCCTGGCGATTTAGCCTACACATGCCAGATTCAAGATTTGGCCAAAAACCTTAAATGAACCAATGTAACAGCTGCCACAAAAGCCGACAACCTCTGATCAATATCTTCCATGTTTAAGGCAGCACAAGCTGCCTCTCTGCAAAACAATCCTAAGCCTGCAAAGAGTAAATAAATTATAATAAATTTAAGAAGCTTGAGTTTTACTTGGCTTGGGAAACCCAGGCAGAGCCCTTAATTTTTCAATAGCAGCACATCTTTAACACAGAGCAGCAGTGATGAAAGAATTTGAGATACCTGTGAGAGACCAAAAAACACCTCTAAAAAAAAATAAGATATTCACCAAGGCTGCAGATACATGTGTGTTGCAAAGAACTAACAGAGCTTAAAAACCATTGAAACTGTTAACACAATGAACATGAAAATACTGAATATGTTAAAGCCTTTTGCATGACTTCATTCTAGATCTTTTTATTCCTAATTTGACTTTGGTTTTTAGTCTAGATTATAAAGAAGATTTAAAACGGAGATATTTTTTTTCCCTTCCAATGAAGGCTTCCCATTAATAAAAAGGAAACAAAGAAAATGAAGAAAGTGAGTAGTAAAACTTTTACAACATAATAAAGTATATCAGAATCCCAGTGCAGCACAATTGAAATTGTCTAAAGATGCTGAATTATGGGTGGCTGTCATATAAAGTTCAGTCCATAGTATTAGAAATCATATTCTCCAGCAACATGTATATAATTGAGAGATCTTCATAATAACCCCCAGTTTAAAGGCTCGTAAAACTGCGCTTTACCCGTAATTTGCAAGAGGATAGAATTCTTAAAGGAAAGGAACATCTTTTTCTCAGAAAGACTCTGAAGACAATACATTGTGTATTTCTAAGCAAGCAACTCTAAAAGCTCTCTTTATTTCTCAGCTTTCGGTAGGGCATTATACTAACACTGGGTGTAAATAGATAATTATGTATCTGTTGCACACACAAACCAGAAAGAAAATTAGTATCACATGGAGAGGAACACTCTAAGTATGTTGGAAGCAAAACATGATACATTTTTTCTGGACTACAAGTACAGAGGTTACATTAAGGTAAATATCTTGATGCAACATTGTAACCAACACTTAAAGTAGAGCACTCACATACACAGAAAATGAAGGTTGTTGCTTTTATGAAATGGTGTAAACTACATTTATCCACCTCCCATAGATAGCAGGAGAATAATTCTATAAATATTATCAGCACTTGACACTCTCAGTAGACTCCCAAAACTCTCAGCTTCTACCTGACATTCTAAACCAAACTCCTTTCAGTTTTTTATAGTCAACTATAGTTTTATAAATAAAATTTGTTTGTTTTCAAATAAAGAAACTTCAAGCTGTTTCAGGAAGCAAAGCAAGTAACAGTAATAATAATAACAATTTCCATCTGGATTTCAAACCCTGAGGAAACAAAACCAGCACATGTCAAGCCCAGGGTTTTCCTACCTGGAGCAGGCAAGGACCAGCTCTCAAATGCCACCTTGGGATAGCTCAGACTAGTAATCCCATTCATGTTTAGATGAGACACCAGCACGAACAAGTGAAAAAAAAAAGAAAAAAGAAAATCTCCCCTATCCTCCTCTGCTATTAGCAATGCCAACAGCAGTGGCTAAGACGTGGTAGGCAAACAGAGGAGCAGGAGGACCAGAACAACCCAACCCTCAGCTAGAGAGAAACAGGCTTAAGAGGAGACTTACTGGCTGCCATGTGACAGGGGGAGGTGTGCTGCCCGTTGGGAGTGCTGGAGGTGAGGTCGATGGCCATGCCGCAGTGCTCCCTTTCAGGCGAATAGTCATTGTCACCTGCGAGCACACAACGGGTCCACCGTAAATTTTATGCCCTTCTTCAGCAGAGATGCACAAAGATTAAGAACCACAAAACTTTCTCGCTCCCTTCGTGCCTGCCCTTCCCGCCTTTACTGGTGGGGTCTTCCAGAGTCTATAAAATCTGGACTCCCAGTGGCCACAAGTAAACATCTGGCTGATTTTAAGAGCCTCCTCAAACCTACTGTCACCAGTTTTTCACACACACTCCTGTGACAAACCTTGTCCCAGCTGCTTGGTGTCAAGTAAGTTAGGATTACTTTTCCTTTAGCAGACAGTGAGAGCCCAGGCTGGGCAGGGGAAGACTGGAATAGTAATGCACCATACAGACCTTCCCCCCAAAGTTCTGGGTTAACTGACAGTTAAACAAAGCACTTACACAAACCCCCACACACAAAACAAGAGAAATATATATAGGGAAAGGCATAAAAAGTTTTTGGCTACAGTTTGAATTTCTGCAGATGAACTCTCTCTCATTTGCAAAGTTCATTCACCCTCAGCAAATATTTAAACATAGAGATACTCACCCATGCACCCATCCCCATGCATTTCTCAGTCATACAGAGAGTTTATATTTAAATGCTACTAATTCACTGTCAATGCAAACACTGTACGTGAGGAAGCTAAACTTTCAGGTGTCTGCATTACACAAAGGAGAGGAGGAAAAGTAAAATAATTCAGAATAATCAAACAAAATGACTACTTACATGTAATATATCCATCAACAGCGTCTGCTTCCATAGTCAAAGTGCAGTGCTGCAAGGCAGAAAAGTACACCCTCAGAGACGCCTGTCAGTATCAACCATTAAATGATTAAACTTACTTAAAGCCCTAAGTAGTTGCCCATTTTATTGCTGTTGCAACCACTGCCTAGAGAAACACACAAGTGCACTGCATATGCTCGTTTGCAAATCACTAAACTCTTCCTGTAAATTATGTGAGTAAAGACATGCAGCTGCCTCCTGGGCAGGGAGCACCTGGATCATCCTGGTCTGACCTCTCTCTCTGTGCCCCGCTCACATTTTTGCATGATCTGAGAGTTTTTCCCTGACTTTCCACTTGTTTTGTTCCAGCTGGGATGGTAATGCTTTATCAATTATCCACTCTATCTGCAGCCAGAAAAGACTTTGAGGACATGGATACGATTAACAATTGCTCTTTTCACACGCACTACTAGAGACTCCCTCCTAGTCCAAACAAAATCAACCCTCCCGTCTCCATTCCCCTGGACAGAGTTGTTCCAGCTTTGTCTCACACCTCTGTGTGCACACACACACACCTGTACACACACGTGTTCACTCTAACCCTATTTATCTACCACAGCACAGGGCCAAACATCACATTTCATACTCCCAGATCATGCATTTTGTGGTGTGAAGCAATCTTAAAGTTTCTGGAAGCACTTTGCTGACACAGAACAAGCTATTACTTTCCCGAAACCCAAGTAACTGTATAGAATGACACCCCCTAGCTATCATTTGATATATATTGTGGGGAGGAAAAAAAAAAAAAAAAGGCGAGATCAATAATCATAACTATGTTCTTTTAAGTGGAAAAGTTAAGAATCTGACAAGACCAGAGGAGAATTTTATTTCCTCTCTCCCTCCATGGCCTCTTTTTTGCCTTTAGTTTCAAAACTCTCACTGCACCAGGCAGCTAAATTATTCACAATGAGCCATTTCTGTATTGATCGCCAAGTATATTTAGCCCTGGCTCCTGGAATTTCTCCATTACTTACTGGAAAACAGGCAGCTTCACTTCTTGTCTCCAAAACCACTTCCCTCCCCCTCCCTTAACCCTCTTTCCT
>VZTX01004070.1:0-43160 GCA_013400915.1 Pardalotus punctatus | reverse complement strand
CCGGCCGAGGCTGCCCAATGAGGGGCGGCAGGGGGCGGGGCCGCAGGGGCGGTGGCAGTGGCCGGGCCCCGCACGCTCCATGGCGGCCGCCGCCTGCCCCGACGAGGCGGACGAGGCGGTGCGGGGAACCTGCGAGGACGCGTCCGTCTGCAAACGGTACCGGAGCCGGGGCAGCGGCCGGGTCGGGCCGGGCCGGGCAGCGCCCGCCGGTGTCCCTCCGCAAGGGCCACGGCCCCGCGGTGAGGCGGGGGAGTGGGGGGGCGAAGCTCGGGCAGCTCCCGGGAAGCGGGGCTGGAGGAGAGCGGAAGCAATCCCGTCCTCTCCCGGTGCCGGGAGTTCTGTCTGTGTGCCCCGGGCTTCTGTTGTTGCTGGTTGGTTGGTTTGCCCTTTTGTAGCAGCAGATCGCTGGGTGGTTGAGCTTGGTTGGAGAGTTTTCCTTTTAGAATCAGTTGTAAAACTCGTGCGTTCTGTTAGAACAGAGTGCTGCTCTGCTAAACTGATGTGCAGAAGCTCTGGGATAAGTGCAAACGTTTGTTGTGATAGAAGTTTGTAGAAGTAAAGCCTAATTTGTGTATCTGAGCAGCTGGAGACATACAATTCATCTGCTCGGTTCCCCAAGGGTAAATATTTGAGGTTTTGGTCTTTTTGGTCACAAAATTTTGTCCAACAGTGAAGAGGCCATTAAAAAGATGCTTGTTTAATATGGCAACAGCTAAAATTTCTGACTACGCTTTATATAATCTCTCAATTTAAGTAGTTCCACATGTAGAACAGATTTTTAAACCATGTTTGCATGTGCACACCCAGGCCAGAGGAACCTTTCCAGTCTTTGTATCTTTTACGGTAAATTTTTGTGGCCTTCTTTCATAATTCTCTCTTTTCCCTGCTGCTGGACAGGTTTGCTGTAAGTGTTGGCTACTGGCAGGATCCTTACATCCAGTATTTTGTGAGACAAGCCAAAGAAAGGAAAGCACCTGAGATCAACAGAGGTGAGTTGGAATGGGAATGGGGACACTTAGCTGGTCTTGACAAAACCTCTGTACACTGGGTGTTAGGGAGGGGAGGGAATATATGGAAGAATTAGACAAGGTTTCTTCACAGGAATGATTATCTGATTTTTTAAAATATTATTTTGTAAATCAAAACTCTCTTCCTTTGCTTTCTGTTTTCTGAATGGGCTGTCTCTGTGTGTCTCAGTGTGCAGAGATCTCAAAGCAATCAGAAATACTGGTTTGACCCAGGACGGCTGGGTACATCAGCTCTGATCTCTGCAAGTGTTGAATTATTCTGCTCTGCTGGAGGTGAAACTTGAGTGAAACTTGTTTACTCAAGGAGTTGTGTTTTTCAGTGCACAATATTTTTTTCGTAATTAAGAAAGAAAAACACAAGCCCTTAGGTATCTTGAAAAGAGAGCATTATTCTTCCTACAGACTGTCTAAAGGTCTTCATGAGTGTTAAATATCAAGTATTATGTGAAAATAATAACTAACCCAGGGTTTGTGTGTATTCCAGGTTATTATGCTCGTGTGCATGGAGTCAGTTACCTGATCAAAGCTTTTCTAAAGAAGACAGAATGCAACTGTCAGATTGTGAATCTTGGGGCTGGCATGGACACCCTGTTCTGGAGATTAAAGGTAACGAGAGCTGCAGGGGACAGGTCTGGCTGGGGCCACAGGGCTGTGGGGACCTGTGAGGTGCTGCTCTGCTTGTCCAGGCTGGGTGTGTCACACAGGGAGGCAGCACAGCAGGAGCTCTCACAGACCCCCAGACTAACTGGGCTTGGAAGGGACCTCTGGAGATCATCCAGTCCACCCCCTGCCCAGGCAGGGTCACCTGGAGCAGGTGTCACAGGAGCGCATTCAGCTGGGTTTGGGATGTCTCCAGAGAGGGAGACTCCACACCCTCCTCGGGCAGCTGTTCCAGGGCTCTGCCACCATCATAGAAAGAAGTTCTTCCTCGTGTCAAGGTGGAACTTGTTGTGTTTTAGTTTATGGCCATTGCTCATTGTCCTGTCACTGAACAGAGTCTGGCACCATCCTCTGACAGCCCTTGGAGAGATTTGTGTAGATTGACGAGATCCCCTCTCAACCTTCCTTCTCCAGACTGGCCCAGCTCCTGCAGTCTCTCCTCATCACAGAGATGCTGCAGACCCCAAATCCTCTTTGTGGCTGCTGCTGGACCCTCTCCAGCAGCTCCTTTTCTTTCTTGGAGATCAGGAATGGACACTGCAACTGTCCTTCACAAGGGCTGAGTGCCAGGGGCAGGATCCCTGCCTGACCTCTTGCCATGCTTTTCCCATGTCTGCTGGGATTCCAGTTGTGAGTTTATTTATGTAAATCATTGAATCACTGACTAGTTTGGATTGGCAGGAGCCTGGAATCTCATCTAGTTTTACCCCTTACTGTGGGCAGGGACACATTCCACTATCCCAGGCTGCTCCAAGCCCCAGTGTTCAACATGGCCTTGGACACTCCCAGGTATGGGGCAGTCACAGCTTCTCTGGGCAGCCTGTTCCATATATAGGTGTGTTTGTATGTGTGTGTAATTTATGGAAATTCAATTATTCCGATGTTGTATGATGGTATCATTCCCAGTGAACACGCCTCTGAGTGAATTGTCCTCTTGTTAGCATTTACATTTGTAGATTTGGTTTCTGGAGGGAAGCCTGAGGAGCATTTTGCTTGTTCACAATTCATTGTATTCCATCAGTGGAAGGGAGAAAATACTGTTGTTTTTTTTTTCTGAGGTATGAAGCTTTTCTCTTACCTGCATTCCTATAAAAGCTCTGTCAATGCACTGTTTTGGTAACAGTGTTTTTAAAAGCTGATGTGGGGCCCATAATTCCAATTCTTTGTCCTTGTGGAGAGCAGATGTGGTGTAATGAATGTACAGAAGCTGGAGACCAGTTACTGGAGTATTCAGTGCTCTGAGTGCTGGTTTCATCTCAGAAATCCATGGGTTGACAGGCAGAATGAGCAGCAACATCCATCACAAAGGGAATGCTGCACAGAGAGAGACTTGGCACAGATTCTCCATCAGGCTGGGAAATTGTGCCAATGTGGAATGAAGGGCTTTTCCCCTCTTTTGTAGTCCAGGGAGACTGGTGTGCTTGTGCTCTGGCTGTGGGCTGGAGGAGAACTGGAATGTGGTCACTGTCTGGGTAAACCTGTGCAAAACATTCCTGGTTCTTTCCTTGGAAGGCTGTGCTGAAAATCATGGTAAATGCTGTGCTAGTTTCCTGTTGCTGTGCTCTTCCAGATCCTCAGAATACATGGTTGGAGTGTGTGTTTCAGTGATCTGGGGTCTGGGATTAGAGTCCTTCACCCTCTGGAGATATCCCAAACCCACCTGGACACATTCCTATGTCACCTGCTCTGGGTGACCCTGCCTTGGCACAAGGGTTGGACCGGATGATCCAAGCCCAGCTAGTCTGGGATTCTTTAATTACATAAAGTGTTAAATAATTTCTTTAATTCTTAGACAATATTCTAATGTCTCTGAACTGGTTTTTGTTGGATTTTAGGGGATTTTAAGCTGTGGAACATTGTTATACCACTGTTACAAATGCCAATGTAAGCTAAACCATAACTCTAGGATTTGAGGGTCTGTCTTGTCCTGTGCATGTGAAACTTGAGTGCCCCTAACTCTAGTGTCTTACTCCAATTCCCAGGATGAAAATCTTCTCCCTAGAAAATATTTTGAAGTGGATTTTCCAATGATCGTTGCAAGAAAAATACATAATATCAAGTAAGTCTGAGGCCTGTGTTTAGCTGGGGGAGACTGAATATAAGTGTCATTATTTCACCTCTCTGGTGAGAAACTCATCATGTTCTGGGATGTGAGGGTGGGGAGGCCCTGGCACAGGTTGCTCAGAGAAGCTGTGGCTGCCCTGGATCTCTGGAAGTGTCTAAGGCCAGGTTGGATGGGATTTGGAGCAATCTGGGACAGTGGAAGGTGTCCCTGCCCATGGCAGGGGGTGGCACTGGATGGGCTTTGAAGTCCCTTTCCAAACCATTCCAGGGTTCTGTGTAGAAAAAAGGTTCATTATGCAGGCAGGCTCTGCAGCCACTGTTGCAGGTTGGAGAAGGTGATGTGTGAAGGCTTTGCGGAGCCAAGCAGAGCTTGCTGTGTGGCAGGGAAAGTCTCCTGACAATTAGAGGTGATTAAGTCTTCTCCTACTGTTGAAGACAGCCCTGAATTCCCAGATGTGCCTGTTCAGTTGGAGGCAGGATAGCTGCTGCTGTATGGGAATATCCTGTTTGAATTAATCCATTAAGCCTTTTTGAGGAGATGTTACAGAGTATCTGGATTTCTCTTGAAAGATTCCCTGAAAACTTAAGAGTAATTGTATATAGAACTCAGCTCCAACTTCCACAGACTTGCAAAGGTTTTCCTTTCCAGCAGAGGGCAGAGATATTCCCTTGGCTGCTTCTGACACACACGCACAACACACACACACGCTCTCACATATATATATATATGTTAAGAAAAAAGCTGTAAGCACACTGTTAAACAGGCTTAACTGCTCTGAGATGCTTCTTCCTTCTTCCCACAGATCAAAACCTCCCCTGTCAAAACCAATTATGGAATCCCATTCAGGGGACTCTCTTCTAATAGGTGAGTCATCTTCAAACTCAGTCAGTGATGTACTGCAGCACTTTAAAAACTTTTCTGATCATTTTGTTCTGCTATGTGGGCAGGCTTTTAATGTTTGAAATGCTGTTTGGACAGAGAATTGGGAGGGAAAAGAGGCTTTTTTCTTCTCTTACAGACTCCTGCCCATTTGTTCCGTGTCATGTTAGAAACGTCTTCTCTTAAAGTGGTTTTATTCTGGCAGAAAGTTGTTGGGTTTTTCCTTTTTCTCTCATATGTAGCTCATTTTCTGTCACAGGAAAGGAAAAAGGCATGGATACCAGATTAAAATATCTGTTGAGTGTTTATCTGCTTTCTGTCTCATTAAGAGCTCAAGCCTGTACATTTAGAAGGGTTTTCAGAGCAGAACACAGCCTGCACAGTCCAGGCTCAGGAGCGAGTGCTGTTTTTTACATTTTAGTATTAAAAGGATAAGAATTTCACATGGTGTAATGTGGTTGTACTGGTTTCTAACCTCATTATGGAACAGAAGGCTGTGGATTCCCCATCCCTGGAAGGGTCCAAGGCCAGGCTGGATGGGACTTGGAACAACCTGGGATGGTGGAAGGTGTCCCTGCCCATGGCAGGGGTGACACTGGATGATCTCTAAGGTCCCTCCCAGCCCAAGTCATTATCTAATTGTATGTTTGTATCAGGACTGCACTTGAAAACCCTTTAACTTGTGGAAAATTCCCTGAGTTCCACTGAGTTCATGTTCTCAGTGCAGATGCTGAGCTGTAATAGCTGCTTTGGACAATTCAGGAGGGGCAGTAATTACCTGCATCCACCATAGCAACGACTTTGTGTGAGCAGGTGTGGCCCTAAGGCAGAGCCTGCAGTGCTTAGTGTGCCCTGGTGTGATCACCTGTGGCCCCTTAAATGAGCACAGTTCTAGCCCAGGCTCTGGGCATATTCTGCAGATTTTATTGCTGTACCTCAGAGGGTCTTCACGTCCCAATCCTGCAGATGTCCTTCGAAGGGCAGAGTTCTCCCTTGTACCTTCAGGCCTCCCAAGATGAAAGTCCAGTGCCCCAGCTCAGAAAAAGGACTCCTGGGGACCCCTGGGTTCCAGGCAGGCCCTCCTGGGGCATATCTTACCCCCAGGGAGATCAGCTTCACAAGCACTATTCCAGAGGCACCCACTGGGTCCATCCCCAGGGCTGGGTGGGGTTTGTGTTCCTGAACAGCTGTAGGTTTGTCTGGAACAGCAAAACACCTGCAGATTTACCAGCTTGCATTATTGTAATCTAAGGCTATTAAAAGCCTGTTCCCATAGCAGTTCCATAGCACTGGAGTGTACTGGTGAGACTGGTTTCTCTGAAGCTTCTTCCCTGGTTCCTTCTCAGTGCTAGATGTCAAAACCTCAGAGTAACAACTTTGCTGTTCTCAGCCTGGTGTAGGCTCTGCTGCACTGAGATCTTTGGGATGTAGCAGCACGTCCAGAACATGTGGAGATGGTGCAAGTGTTGTGTTGTGTCCAGTTTGAACTGACCCCCAGCCACAGGTCAGTTCCAGGGAGATCCCTGTGAACTCTGGTTTAAGGATTGGTTAATGGAACTGCTTCATGTGGAAGTGCCACCAGAAGAAGTGCTGGAATAAGTCAGTAAATCAAACAGATGAGCAGAGAGTTCTTACAGATAGATCTAAAGGAACTTGATGATGAATTTACTCAGCTACTGGTTGGTCTGTACCCTCTCATTTAAAACTGTCTTGGTACTGGAAGGTTATGGCTGTGACTCAGATGGGCTCCAGGGGAAATCCAGGGAATCCCACACCAGTAGGACTGATGTATCTACTGAACAAATCAGTAGGAACTCAAACAGACAGACTTAGTGGAACACAGGAATCAAGATGTGTTGAGAAAGAGTCACTATGGCTTTTGGAAAGGTAAGTTTTGCTTCCCAAATCTAATGGAGTTCTCTGAATCAACATATCTGTTGGAAAAGGATATCAATACAGTGCTTGGATTTCAAAAATGTGTTTTGACTGTGTCCCTTGCCAAAGCGTGCCAAAGAAATGGCACAGTGGTTGTGGAAAAGGAATGGTTCTCATATGGATGAGGAGCTGGGATGGAGGGCGAGCATATGTTGTTAATTTTCATTATGGAGGAGATGGAGATCTGTGCTTAAGGGTATGTTGTTGTTCAACACTAAGAAAAAATTGGGAAAATAGAGTGATTAGTAAGTGGCAGTTTGTTGGCAAATCCAAACTCTGAAGAGTGGTAAAGAACTGTAGAAGTATCTTGTGAAATTAGTGACTTGATGATGATTTCAATGTGGATTAATAGAAAGTGATGCACATGGGGGGAAAAACAGTTTGTGCCTCACATGTAAATGATTATTGCTGCCTTCCTGCAGGATCTGGGTATTAGAATAAATAGATGGATGAAAGCATGAGCTCAGTAATGGTCCAGAAATACAAAGCAATTTTAAACATTTTTGAGAAAAAGCTAGAAAACAACTTGGGTGCCAGTGTTGGTAGGTGTTTAGTCTCTTAGACTTTTCCCTTTGTAGCTGCTGTTGGTCTCTGGAAGGCTGGGTATCTTCCTAGGGAGACCTTTGGTCTGACCTGGCACAGCTGTTAGACTGTGGAATATTCTGAGAATACCACCTGTCACAGGGGTGTAGGGGGCACAGGGGAGCAGCATTGCTAGGTAGGGAAATGTTACTTGGTTGTGTGGGGATGGGGACCAGGATTTGAGAATCCTGTCCCTCCCTGTGCCTGCTTCTCCACATTAGATCCACACTGCTGTCTCTGGTATACCAGGAATAATTTGTTTAGATTGTTTGAAATTTTGTTTTTGAGTTGTTATAATATGGATTGGCACAATTCAGGTTTTCTTACTGCTTTTCTGCTCAGCCTGAATGTTCTCATAGCACAAAGCTGCTGCTCATAGACAACTTCACTGGCTTGAGGGCAGCATCTGCTGGGCTTCCTTTGGCCAAAGCAGGACCAGCATTGTGTGCAGGTCCAGTACAGAACTGGTGCCCTGGAATGCAGCAGGATGACCCCTGTCACTGCCCTGGTTTCCTGGGGAATGTTGGATCTCCGGGGAAAGCAGTGACATCCCTGTGGCAATATCCCAGCAGATTGTTTTCAGAGTTCAGTGGCACTATCTGATGGATATTGCTCATGCTGGGAGGTCAATGGTGCACCTTTGTTACCTTGGCAAGTTCAAGTTGCACCTCATGAACTGTTCCCTTTGTGTGCCTCTCACACCTCCTGCCCTGTCTGGGCCAACTTGGGCACTTGGTTGTTTCAGCTTCCCTCCATCCCCAGACTTTCTCATGACCCATTGTAGCTGTCAGGGGGACATGCAGGCCTGTGTTGGGGCTCACCCTGTGCTTCCAGGACAAGGGGAATGTTTGGCAGTGCCCTGCTGGGCGTTTGTAGTGAAACCCAAGCTGGAGGAGAGCAGCGCTTACCCTGCAGAACAGGCTGCAGGGGCTGCTGCTTTGTAAAGCTGCCAAAGATACCTTAGCATGAAAATCCTAATGAAATCGGTTTGAGTCAATAGTATCCTGCATGCTGTCTCTTGGAAAACCTCCAGGAAATTGTTGCACTAATGTGAGAAGAGAGTAAGAGAAGAAAGCTGAATTCTAGTGGCAGAGGAAGAGCTTCATGTGCATGGAGGCTGCAGTGCTGCCCCAGCAGCTGGGTTAGGATGGCAGGGAGGGCCTGAGGCCGCCCTCCAGCGCAGTAGTTGCTTCTCTTGACACTTCTGTGAAGAAAAAATTCAATGTGGTGAGGTCAAAAGGCAACTATGAACAGCTCCTGCCACTACTCAGTTACTACAACCTTGTCTTGTTCTATGACTGTGAAATTTGAACTACTTGTGTTGTTACCTCTGTGCCAGAAGTCACGGAAAATAAACATACAAGTGTGTGCCCAGAGCAAAGCATTCTCTGTTGATTATCCCTGGAGTGCTGAACTGTGTGCCTGGGCCAGGAGAGCCTGGGTGGGGTGGGTGAGGTGGTGGGGCTCACCTTTTTCCCCTTCTCTCTCCCCTCCCTTGTATTTCTCAAATTAAATCTGTGTTTGGTGTTTCTCAGACCTTCGTTTTGGCCAAATACAGAGAGAATCTTTGTACATGGCTGAGTGTGCTGAGTGTGAGCACCACACAAAGCCCAGGACAGCTGTAGAGGAGAACATCTGACCAAACAACCTCACTAAAAAACAACACGAGGTGGTGGTGCCTGGCTAGGAATTACTGCTTGGAATATGAAGTTTTCAGTGGTTTAAGCCGCCAAATGTCACTGGCTGTGCCAGCATTAGGGCAGCTGGCCTGAGTCACAGCATTGCACTAAGAATTAACAGACGGCTTTTAACACACACACAAGATCAATTCAGTTAAAACAAACTCTTGTTCTTCAGAAGAAATCAATGGGGACCACATGATTGTGCTGCCAAGCTGGAACTTGCTTTTCCTTTTCCAGCTGCCCCATGGATGGACAGGAGTTGTAAAATCCATTTGCAGCAAGGCTGCTCAGTCAGAGGGCAGCAGATTTCTCACTTTCATACTTCACAGAATCTCCTGAGTTGGAAGGGACCCACAGGGATCGTGCTAGTCCACCCTTGGCCCTGCACAGCACAGCCCCAAGAATCTCTAGCTCTGCAATAAAGTAGGAATTGGTGCCAGACCATGTACCAGCAGTACAGCAGCTTTTAGGATGTTTATGGCTGGGTTTCTGGCCTCCAGGCTGGGGAGAGTGGCAGTCTCAGCTGTCTCCAGCTGCCATCGCCCTGCAGTCAGTCAGTGTTTGCTTCCTAAGTGGGAGGTGATGGAGCAGTTGATGTTTGCCTGGTTAAATACGACCAAACTGAAAGGAGAGAAAATTAGGTTAGATATTGAGGAGAAATCCTTCCCTGTGAGGGTGGGGAGGCCCTGGCACAGATTCCCAGAGAAGCTGTGGCTGCCCTGTCCCTGAGAGTGCCCAAGGCCAGGTTGGACAGGGCTTGGAGCAGCCTGGGATAGTGGAAGGTGTCCCTGCCCATGGCAGGGGCGGGGAGATGATGAGCTTTAAGGTCCCTTCCCACCCAAATCAATTCAGGATTTTGTGATAAAAATGCTTGAGTCAATGTGGTGTAAGCAAGGCACATTTACTTCCACCTTGAAGTGTTTGTACTCCTTCGCTCCTGGATCACATAAAAAGTTTTGTGGTTTATTTCTGGCCTTTATTTCTGTTCTTTATTAAGGTACTCGTGTGTCCAAGCCTCCGAAGCTGGACAGGGAGCTGGCATTAATTCCCTACTAATTGTGGTGGCTGACGCTCGCTCTGCCATATCCATGGACAGAAACCAATCCCTATTTAAATACTTCCCTGTGTGTGGTGGGGTTTTTGGGTGGCTTTTTTTGATGCCATTATCATGGCCTTGATGTAATCACTTAAATAGAAGGGTGTGGGAAGTAGTAAAGCTATTACAGAACATGCACATGGAAAAAGCCTTGACTCAAAATGTTGAATCATTTGCTGCACAACTTTTTTTTCTCTTTTTTTCCCTTGTAACTCTCTTTCTGAACTGTTCTGATTCCTGGATCTGCTCCCAAGTGTTGCTGGAATGGCAGCTATTGTCACTTGCTAGTGCCTCTTCCAGGGAGTTGGTCACTAGAAAACTAAACAGAGGTGCATGCTCTGGAATGTTTGATCACTGCTTGATGTAATAATTGGGAAAACCCACACTTGGCTCCAATCTTTTTTCTCTCCTCTACTGAAATAGAAACCCCTTCATCCTTCCTCTTCAGCCACTTGGCTTCTCTTCTGTCTTCACCCAGCCTCACCCAAGCTGTGCCAGGGGAGGCTCAGATTAGACACCAGGAGGAATTTCTCCATGGGAAGGGTGGTCAGGCCTTGGCAGGGGCTGCGCAGGAAGGTTTAGAGTGTCCATCCCTGGAGGTGTCCAAGGAAGGCCTGGACATGGCACTCAGTGCTCTGGGCTGGGGGCAAGGTGGGAATCAGGCACAGCTTAGACTTGATGGGCTTGAAAATATTTTCCCACCTCTGGGATTCTGTGACATCTGCTCCCATGTGACACTGAGGAGCTGTGCCTGCAGCACATCCCTCATGGAGCTGTGCCAGAGCTGCTCCTGCACTCACACACTGACCACCCATGCCAAAGCCTTTTAAACTCTGGGTATTTTTTCACTGCTTTATTATATTACTGCTTGATCTCTCTCACGCCTGATGTACAAGAGGGAAATGCTGGGCTGTTCTGTCCTAGTGCCTTTGCTCTACAAAAGCTGAGGTGTTCCTGAGCCACCCCATGTATTCCTGCAGGACTTTGGCTCTAGGTGGGTTTGATGGTGCACTTGGGGAGTGCCCCCTGTGGGCACTGGGCTCCTCTGGGTGCACTCATTGCTGCTGGGTGTCAGAATTATTGATGGCAAGAGGCTCTGTTGCTTCCTCACAGCTGTGCCAAGATGGCAAGGGCTCCTTGGACTCTGGGATTTGTCCCTCCTTCATTCTGGGAAGCATCCACAGGAATTTGCTGCCTGTTGTGTCCCAGGGGAGTATCTGTTGCTCAGAATACCTTCTCTAATTGGACTCTTTCCTTAAATGCCACCACTAAATCCTAGCAAAAGGCTAAATGATAACTTTTTTTTGGCCCCAAGTTATGTCTGCTCCCCTTATTTATTATGTAATGATATATGTGGTTAATTTCTATAGCTGTATCTGTTGTTAATACTTGAAATACTGTCACTCTTAGCTTAGTTTTTCGGAAATTTATGTACTTTTATGTAGTTCCTATGTGCATACATTGGGCAATCTAAGAAGACTGTCCAAACAAAACAAAAATCCTGCCTTTAATCTTCACATTTTTCTTCTCTCTGCATTCCGGGAAACCATGGTAACGGCTGGGATCACCTCTCTGCTTCATTGTGGCTGCAGAGGGAGAGAGGAAGCTTGGTGCAGGGTCTGATGGTGATGGATCACTGTAAAACACAAGGAGGAAGGAAATTAATCTTTTAAAAAGAGAGTTTGCTGCTCATAGTTTGGTATAACAGACAACTTTGCCTCCCAGTTCGTGTGTTCCTCGGTAGTTTTTTTAAATTCATAATTCCAGCATCCCTCTCATTTGAAACATTAGCCTCTCCAAATTTTTGCCTTGCAGATTCCCACAGCCTGGACTCCACTCGATATTCTATAGTAGGAGCAGACCTCCGTTTCTCATCAGATCTGGAGGAAAAGCTAAAGAAACATAACTTGGATGTACAGTAAGATCATAGGGTTTTAATTGATTTTTAAATTTTTTTAAATGAGGTCTTCTGGAAGCCCTTGTCTAAGGCCAGGGTGGATGGGGCTTTGGGGATAGTGGAAGATGTCCCTACCCATGACAGGGAGTGGGAGTGGGTAGGCTTTAAGGTCCCTTCCCACCCAAACCATTCCAGGATTCTGTGATTTCAGAGTTTTATCTTTGTAATTATTTTCTGTGGCCTCCACTTACACCCCTGTTGTTTCCTAAACCCTTTGGTGGAGGGACCTCAATGGAGTCCTTGGGGTCTGAATCCCAAAGCTCCTCTGGGGTTTTATTGTTCAACATGAGGCTTTGGAGGGGGCAGGAGTTGAGTTTTTGAGTGGATGATGGACAGACCTTTCAAATCTAAGCAATATAAATAGCAACGATCTGGCTGGGTGGGAGAGAGCATATGGGGAAGCAGAATGCATCAAATTGCCATTTAATTCTTTACACTTCCATCCTCTGAAATGTTGCCTTGCTTGCCTACATTGCTGCTCCTTGTGGAATTTCTCCTGCTTCTAGTGACTTTTTTTTCCCCTTTCATTTCAGCAATTAAAAGCAAACTCAATAATTGTGAAGAAAATCACTTGTGTAGATGTCTATTTTTGTTGTTTTGTGGATGGAGGGGGAAGAGGCAACGTGCAAACTATAGATTACATTTTGTTAGATAATAATACGTGAAGATTATATTACAGATACTGAACAAATTTGCCTAATTAAAATTCTTCTTAGAACTTTCTTTAAAGAGAAAACTTTTTTTCTTCAATTTATAATTAATTCCTGATTTCACTGATCTCTACAAGTGTGTGAACTGTGTGTACAGGGCACAATTGTCCTGCAAAGAGAATTTTAACATGCACCTCAGTTCATGCTGTCAGAGAGGACTTACAGAATGGACATTGTTCTGTGTTCAGGGCTGATTTTGGAGAGATTGTTTCCTAAAATCTGTGGTTCACAACCATGAGAGTCTCCTGTGGTTAATTAATTCACAGCTGCCAGAAAGCCCAGTTTTAGTCAATGCGATGAAGAGATTTCATTCAATCTTCAGTGTCTAGTTCATAAAAAATGGAGCTCTTTCAGAAAATTCTGGGGACATGAAATGACTTGCTTGCTCACAGTTGTTAGTGGATTTTTCTTGTTCTTTTGCTGGAAATCATGTTCTCCTTTGGTTTTGTTTTGCAGTTTGCCGACGCTGCTGGTGGCCGAGTGTGTGCTGGTTTACATGACCCCCCAGCAGTCTGCAAACCTGCTCAAGTGGGCAGCAAGCACCTTCCCCGTGGCCATGGTTATCAATTATGAGCAGGTAAAACCAAAAGGGCATTTTTAGACCTGCATTGTTTTCATAAAAATTGCTCTTGTAGGTGGCAGTTACTGAGAAACAAGAGTGGGCCATGTCCTTTTGTAGAAACAGCAGTTTCTGCTGAATTTCTGTAGTAATGTGTTTTAACTTGTAGCTTGGTTGGCTCATTGTAGAGAAAATACAGCTATTCTGAAAGACAATTTCTGAACTATGTTGAAGCAAAATAATTGAGACTTAATCCATATGTGGAGAAAACCATAGAATATTGATTTAGCTAAAACAGAGGAAAAAGAAATGATGCTGAGTGCTGGCTCTGGGTGTATAACATTACATAATTACCTCTCTGTTCTTTGGCAAAGTGAGGCAAAAATCACATCAGCATGAGCTCTGCTTCTCTCTGTGGAAGTAAAACACTGCCTCGGGGGAACTAGGTGGCTCCAGGAATTAGTAACAGGATCTTCCAAGCTGTAAATCACTGCTGGGAAGCTGAACCAAGTTGCTGACAGCCGAAAGCAGAGGCAGCTCTCCTGTCTGTGAGGGCAGTGGTATCATCCCCCTGCCACTGGCACTGGGGCTGTGGCCCTGAGGGAGCTGAGGAGAAGGTGGCAGTGGGGAACGAGACCTGGTGTGAGGATGTGCCACTCACTGTTCTCCTGTACGTTTTATGATGTAGGCAATCCAAGGGTTTAAGCAGGTTCCTGCTTTTCCCCGCGGTTCCGTTGTGTTGGGAAGGGGGAACACTTTTGTCTCCTTCTCTACCTGAGGTGAACATGAGGGACCGCTTCGGGCAGATCATGATCGAGAACCTGCAGCGCCGGCAGTGCAACCTGGCTGGGGTGGAGCTCTGCAGCTCCCTGGACTCCCAGGTGAGGGGCACAGAGCTCTGGGGGCTGGCATTGACCTTCCTCATCTGGCTGGCAACTCTGCCTCTGAGTGTGCCTTGTGGGGCTCAGCAGTGACCAGAGTGGGGGTAGCCGTTACTGACCCCTCTGCTGGCCACGTCATCATGGAATTCAGGGCATGGTTTGGGTTGGAATGGACAGTAGAGACCACCCAGTGCCACCTCTGCTGTGGACAGGGACACCTTCCACCATCCCAGGCTGCTCCAAGCCCCATCCAGCCTGGCCTTGGACCCTTCCAGGGGTCCAGGGACAGCCGTNCTCCAAGCCCCATCCAGCCTGGCCTTGGACCCTTCCAGGGGTCCAGGGACAGCCATAGCTTGTCAGGGCACCCTGTGCCAGGGCCTCACCACCCTCACAGGGAACAATTCCTTCCCAATATCCCTGTGCCAGGGCCTCACCACCCTCACAGGGAACAATTCCTTCCCAATATCCCATCTAACCCTGCCCTCTGGCAGTCGGAAGCCATTCCCTGTGTCCTGTCACTCCATCCCTTGTAAACAGTCTCTCTCCATGTTTCTTGTGAGCTCCTTCAGGTCCTGGAAGGCCACAGTGAGGTCACCCCAGGGCTTCTCTTTGATACCTGAATGCCAGGGTTGTACAAAACCTCCGGATCCGAGCCCGGCCCTGCCCTCCCCTCTCTGCACAGATCAGCAGCACACATTTAGGGAAGAGTTTAGGAGCTCTTCAAAGGACAGGTCAAGCAGCTGCCCTGTGAAATCCTTAGGGAGAGAAGCTGTCCTCTTGTACTTTCCCTGGAATCCTGTGAAAGCTGTGCTGCCCCTTTGTTTTCCAGAGGGAACGACTGCTGTTTAATGGCTGGGAAAATGCCCGTGCCATCGATATGATGAAGGTGTACAGCTTCCTGCCACAGGCTGATGTCAAAAGGTACTGCTTTTGGACCCAAAAGTCATCTTCAGATTCCATTTCCAAGGTCCTTCCCATCCATTTGTAGCATGGGATCCCTGGTGTAACTGAGAGGAGGCTGCAGGCAGGTGCTGCTCAGGGAGACACAACATTTCTGGGCCTGAAGCTCTGCAGAGCCTTCAGGATAATGCCTGGAATGATGATCCAGAGGGTTAATGCTGCCAGAGGCAGACTGGCAGTAGTGATGTCTTATTTGGGTGTGACATAAGGCATCTCATGACAGAAATTTGCAGATAAAAGGTTCTACAGAAATGCTATGTTGACTTTTTGCAGTCCCCAAGACGTTCCTTGTGAAGATTTTGGCTGGGGTTAAACCATGACATGTTGAAATCGTCTTCATGAGGGGGAGACTGCTGGGTCTGCAGAACTCAGAGCACAGAGGGGAGAACGAAAAGCTGTTTAACAGTCACTAATCTGCCTGGATTTTGTAAATTTTTCTGCATTAAATGCTAAACAGTGGGAAACTTTAAGAAGTAACTTCTTAGGGATATAATGCTGTGAGTCATTTATAGTTGGAATTAGCTGAGCAAGTTACCTTGGTCAAAATATTCACATATGGGGGTTTCTCAAAGACTGGAACTGAACAGGTGAGTGTGGAAATCAGTGGTAGTTTAAATAAGAACAGGGATGTGTGGTGGGACCATATGGCACTGGGAGACACAGAGCTCGTGCTTTCTTTGCAGCATTTTTGGCTACCTTGGATCTGTTCAGCTCCTTGCACTTGTTCCACATGCCAGGAAATAGGTTATATAAACTCTGTCCTCCAGGATTAGTGAGGCAAATAATGCTTTTTCTTTAGAAAAGTCTTCACAAGAGTGCTCCTCTGCAGCACTTGACACCTGGGAGTGCATTTAGGAACTTTTACCCCTCAGCCTCTTTAGATTCTCAGTACCAGCCCTGGTATTTGTGAGAAGTTACACAGATTAGTCCTGGAATACAGAATTCCAGGGATGAGGAGTTGAAAGCATCCTGTGGGTCACTTGTTTCATACATTGTTGAGGGTGGGAGCAGTGGTGGCATCGTGGACAAAACCTGAATTATTCCCTGGAAAGGTAACTGCCTTTGTGTCCGTAGTTTTCCCGTGGAGTGAGCAGTTCAGTAAAAATTCTACTTAGAATCCCCAGCTCAAATCCCGACCTTTATTTTATTCCTACAGAATAGAAGCCCTTGAATTCCTGGATGAAAAGGAACTGTTTGAACAACTGATGCAGCACTACTGCATCTGCTGGGCTTCAAAGGACAGCAGCAATCTGGGTAATGTTCTCCAGCACCTGGGGGTGATCCTTCCCATGGAGATCTTACAGGGGAAGGCTGGGGTTGGGATGTTACACCAGGTGTTCCACAGAGCCCCCGTGTCCCAGGACTGGGCTCTGCTGCTCTGTCCTTGGGGTGGGAGCACCTCCCAGGTGGGGATTGTTTCTCCACAGCCTTTGGAGGGTTTATGGGCGTCCAAGTGGGAAGTCTGTCCAGTACAGGGGAGTTGGAATTTTTCCACCAAAAGATGCCGTATGGGTTACTTTAAATAACTGCCTGCTTTATCCTATCAGTGCTAATTGAAAGGTTTACAAATCCCATGCATGGGAAGTGCCATATGGGCACACGGTATATGAAGGCACAGTGTCCTGACAACACAAAAATAAATTTGTATTACTTATCCCAGGCTTCCTTGCACTGTCCCCATTTGCAGCCATCTGACACTGAAGTTTTCCATGCTGCTTTCTCCCTAGGAAAAAAATTCCCTCTGAAATTAACTCCTTTACATGTTCCTTTTGTTCTTAAAATTCTGTCTCTCCTAGTCTGGAATTTCTGTGAAACAGAGAGACTTGACTTAGGCTTTCTGTAGCATTTGGATGTTGCTGCTGCTCAAGAAATGATAAAATGAGGGGCATTGTGGTTTGGGTGAAGGATGTATGGCCACAGCCAGTATTTGTCCAGATTAGAAAGACAACTCTGTTGCAGTCACAGTTTGTCTCTACTTCTGGCTGCAATTTCAGGGACTTCAGTCTTTTGAGAAAACCTCTGCCTGCCACTTATATCATTTCCTCCCCTTCATCCTCTCTGCCCTTTCCTTTCTCCTGACAGAGTATCCAAGAACAGATTTTATTGACTGTTCCTTAGCAAATGGGAATAGATGGGGTCTCTGCAGCCTGGCAGAGCAGCAGAGCCTCGACAGAGCTGGTAAAAGGAGATGTTCAAATAAAAACTTGTAAAAGGAGATCTTAACACCCTGTTGCTGCTGCCGTGACAGAGCTGCTGCCTCGTGGTGATGCTCTCCTGAATCCTCCATAGTTCTGAGCTCAAAAATCATGTTTTCTATTGGATTTCTTCAGGCTGAAAAGCAGTGACTGTAATGTGCAACTTACTTTTAGAGGAGCTAAGGCCCAAAAGTTCACCTGTTCATAGCAGCCCCTATTTTGGGGATTTCAGCATTGTTCTTGGCTGTGATTAGAGAAGGGCTTAGGACAGTTTAGGGTACTGAGGTTAAGAGGTGCAGAAGGGCAGGTAGGGTAAGAATCAACCCTTGTTTCTCCTCCCACATCCCTCTTTCTCTTCACACAGGTCTGGCAAACATCGACTTCTGAGAGCTGCAGGGAGGGGAGACCCAGGGAACCCCCGTGTCTGCCTTGGCTTGGGCCAGGATATGGAAAGGATGGGATTTGCACGTGCCAACCCCGGGCTGTGTCTGTGGCACAGCTCCTGGTGCTGCTGCTGGGAACAGGCCTGGTGCCTTTGGGTGGTTTTAAGGAATATTTTCTGTAAGCAAGACTTGCCTCCCATTCCCAGCTATCTAACGGTGGACTTTCACAAGGTGTCAGTAACTCCTGTTTAAAGCTTGCCTTCCTTAGTTTAAAACTGAAAGTAAAGTGTTCTTGGATTCTTTGATTTCCCTCTTCTGTGTTTTTGTGGATGTGTAACACGTGTTTGTGACAGGAAACTGGGAAAGCAACGCTGGAGAGCTGCAGCAGAGGGTGCCTGCACTGTGCATGGCTGAGCAGGGAGGGGTATTTTGTGCATTTTCATTCTGTTCAGGTCTAATTTTGATGAAGTGTCACTGTGTTGGCTTCTCCAGGCTTCACTGTTGTGCAAGGCTGTCACTGTGCTGAGTGTTCTTGGAGGGGAAGGGTAAAGGAGAAGGAGAGCCCTGACTGTGTTCAGTGATGTACAAGAAACTGGAAAGCAGACTTGATTTTACTGGGAAGGGCTTACCTTGTGGTTTCAGCACTGGGATGGTGAAGAAAGAAATTAATCTCAATTTGCACTGCTTCTGGTGGTATCTTTACACCAGTTTCTCCTTTCTTTCCCCTTAAAATAAGCAAAACAAAATCCCAACAGCAATGAAAGCCCTTGTCCTGTTGTTTGAAATTGAATCTTGCAACCTTCCTATGAGAAAAATAATAAATGTTTAGTATTTATAATTTGTCTCATGTCTTACTTGCTAGAAATCACTGATTTCTATCTGGTTTAGTGACATTTTTCCTCTCACCAGTTGCCTGACCAGGAGTACTTTTTTAAAGCAGTTGCTGGTAGGCCCAGGGAAGCTGTGGCTGCCCCTGGATCCCTGGAAGTGTCCAAGGCCAGGTTGGACAGGGCTTGGAGCAGCCTGGGATAGTGGAAGGTATCCCTGACCATGGCAGGGGGGGGATGGGATGGACTTTGGGGTCCTTTCCCACCCAGACCATTCTGTGATCCTGTGAAATGACCTTTCCTTCAGGGATTAAAAATGAACCCAACCTCCACCACGCCAGCACCAGCATACAACCCCCTCTGCACTGCAGGAGCCTTCCTGAGCAGTCACTAATGCCCAGTGGCACCAAGACTGCCCTGCTCATTTCTTGGGAATTAAATGAGGAATCCAGAGTTGCATAAAAGCCCATCTCTACTATCAATGTAATTTTGGCCAGGCCCTCTTTGGGACCTTAATCCCTGAGCCTCCTGTAGCATCTTTCTGGGTGGGAGCCAAGCTCGAGTTGTACCTGCTCTGGAAGATCCAAATCTGTTCCCCTGGAGCTGGTCCTACCTGGGAAACACCCCCTGAGCCGATGCATTTTTCATCTCAGCAGGTTTGAGTGCAGCTCATTGCAGAGATGTCCTGGGCTCCATCAGTCTTTTGTGTCTTTTTTGTCACAATTTAATCCCTTTGTGTTTTGAATAATGTCTCTGCTAGCATGAGGCAGATCCTGGTGCTCATCAGTTCTATTTTGGGTTCCTGTGTAATTTGTTCATCCAAGGGGAGCACCAGAGAACATGGCACAGGAGCAGAGCTGCTGCCGTGGGATGAAAGGCACCACAGTGGCCTGGCCACCCTTCCTCTGGATGAGTTTGGCTTTCCATTCCCAGCTGTTCAGCATCCAGCTGGGAGAAAGGAAATTGCTCCTGCAGAAACTCTTCCAGAGTCTCTCCTTGCTGTTGCCAGCAGTGGTGAGGAAATTGGGTCACCTTGTGCTCCAGGGTTACAGCAGGATCAAAGGAACCGGGATCCCTGGAGCTCGTGGGGGGAGGATGGGGGTGGGCAGCCCAGTGCTCAGGGTTGTGCTGACTGAAATAGATAAATAAATCTTTCACCTCTCTCCAGGGAATATTTGAATGTGGAGGGTGCTGCTGGAGCAGCGCTGCCATGCTGGGAAGCTGCTGGCTCAGGAGGGTTTTCCAGGCAGGAGAGATGGCCTCTGCCTTCTGCTGCTGTTTCCTGGGGGATGTGTGACTGCTGTTGGCGAAGGCTTCCTGGATCTCTGCCTCTCCCTCCTGCTCCAGCCTGGCCTTTTTCCTGGGGGATTGGTACTGATGGGGCAACAGAATTCATCCCTAAGAGTCAAAGAATGGTTCAGATTGGAAGGAGCCTTTAAAGCCCATCCTGTCCCACCCCCTGCCATGGCAGGGACACCTTCCACCCTGCCAGGGTGCTCCAGGTTGTGTCCAACCTGGCCTTGGGCACTTCCAGGGACCCAGGGGCAGCCTCAGCTTCTCTGGGCGCCCTGTGCGAGGGTCTCAGCACCCTCACATGGAACAATTCCTTCCTAACATCTTACCTGAATCTCTCCTCTTTCAGTTTAAAACTGTTCCCCCCTTGCCCTGGCACTATCTGCCTGTTTAAAAAGTTGCTCTCCCTCTCTTTAGGCCCTGTCAGGGGCTCTGAGGTCTCCCTGGATCCTTTTCCAGGTGAACACTCCCAGTCTGGCTCCAGAGTAGAGGGGCTCCAGCCCTCTGAGCATCTCCATGGCCTCTTCTGGATCATTTGTCTGAAGGGAAAAAAATCCCCATTGAATCTAAAAACTACTTGAACTAGGGAAGCTTCCCCTTTCCTGCTGAATGTCATTTCTGCATCTGTGGATGTGGTAACAGCAGGAGATTTGGTGTTCTCCTGAATATCTCCTAGGATGGGGAGCCTGTGCTGTGTGTTGTTTAGTTGGAATATTGGGGAAAATTCCTTCCTGGAAAGGGCTGTCCAGGCCTGGCTCAGCTGCCCGGGGCAGGGGTGGTGTTCCCATCCCTGGAGAGATTGAAAAACTGTGTGGGTGTGGCACTTGGGGACATGTTCAGTGGCAGCTGTGCCTGCTCGTGGCCGGGGGCTGTGTCTGGTCCCTGTGGCTGCCCCTGGGTGCTCCCAGCCATCTCTGCTCCCCCAGGCTGGGGATGGGAAGCTTTGCTCAGGAGGAGGCTGGGTCCCATTGCCATGGCAAAGCCAGGCAGTCTCCAGTGGTCCCTGCCTGTCACTCATTGTTCTGTCAGGAGCCAGAGAATCCTTATATGATCGGTCCTGCCTGTTGGTCCTTGCTTTGGGTGATGGCCCTTCCCTTCACCTGTGCTCCATTCACATTACCCACCCCTGAGTATTGCCTGCTCACTCTTAAAAGATGGATTAAACAAGTTCCCTTCCAGGAAATTAAATTATTTAGATCCTGACAGGGCTTGCCCAGCCCTAGGAACTGAATGAAAAGCAGTGGTTGGCTCAGTGCACAGTATTTCAGCCCCTCTGCAGAGTTACCAGCTCCCCATTTCGAGTTTGCACAATTTTTCAGGTCTCTGGGCTGCCAGGGCACAGGAAAATGTGGTCATTGAGGATGGCAATGTGGGTGGACTGACAGGACAGTCACAGGAGCCAGGGGCCAGGTCATTGTAGGGAAGATGTGCAGGGGTGTGTGGGACCAGGAGCATCCATCCCTTCTGTGGGATCTTGGTGGATTTTAATGCTAAATACCAGAATTAAGCGTGTGAAATACCAGAATTGAGGTCTAAATGGCTTTGTCCTGCTTCGATGGTTATCTTCCCCCCTCAAACACCAGTCTGTGCATGCAGAACTGACACAAATCTGTCCTTGTTTTCCAGCAGGCAATGCTCAGTCTGCATTAAGGATCCCTGGAAATTTCCATCTGCACTGAGGCACCACAGCAGCGATTGGAAGGAAAAATCTTACACAATGTGGGCTCTGTAGAGGGGCAGAGGTCACCTCACCTGTGCCACAGCTATGAGCTCCAAGACATTCTGCAAGTTCTCTTTCAGCCCCAGTTGTGTAATCCTGGGGATTCTCAGTCTCCAAGATAAATATGGAAAGATAAGGCAGTGTCAGAGGAGCTGCTTTGCTTCTTTATGGCTATTTAAAAGAGCTGACCCTGATGCTGGATTTGCCGGGGTCTTTCCTTGCAGTGCCACATTGTGCAGCACCAGAATACTTTATAATAATTTTTTTGCAGCTATCCAGTCAGAATTCTGGTCTTTAAAACATACCAGCATTGATTCACAGAGAGCACTTGAAGCATTACAAGAGCATGGAGTGACAGGACAAAAGGAAATGGTTTCAAACTGACAGAGAGGAGGTTTAGATTAGATTTTAGGAAGAGATTCTTCCCTGCGAGGGTGGTGAGGCCTTGGCACAGATGGGCTTCAAGGCCCCTTCCAACCCAAACCAGTCTGGAATTCTGTGAGTGAGTGTTAACAGTATTTGATGATGTTCTTTAGTGTTTGCTTAAGTGTTTTTCTGGAGTTTGGTGGTTTGGGTTTAGAATCCAGAACAGTTTGGGTTGGAAAAGACCTTAAAGATCATCCAACCCTCAAATCTGCTCTTCTATACAAGACCTCATTTGGGCGCTTTGGTTTATATGGAAAAGCAAATGAAAGGTGGCAGATCTGCACAATGAAATGAGGAGAAACAGAATGAAACACAGGCTGGATAAAATAGGGATATTCTGGCTTTCCTGCCCAGCTAGATGGACGTGGGAAATGTTCTTGGTGATTCCTAAAAAGGATTTTTAGAAGCCGTGGCTTGTTTGGTGCCACCACTTCCTGTACTAATTGACACGGTTGCTATTGTCACTTATTTAACAAATCAGTGCAAGCCCAAACAAGGACAAAAATAAGTGTCTGCTGATATGAACAGATTTATCTGTTCTCATCCCCACGCCTTTTCCCACGGGCAGAGTTTCCGTGTATCTTGTTGAGCAAACCTTAGTGCTGAGGATTTCATCTCCTCCGTGAAGGGCAAAGGCTGCTCAGAACAGGGTTCTTGTCTTTGCAAGTCCATGGCACCTCTGAACACAAGGCAGGTACTGAGGCTGGAGCTCCCACCAAAGGGAAACCCATCCCTCAAGGCTGTGCTTTTGTTTTGTCCTGTTTCAGGCCTGCACTCAGTAATAATTAATTCCTTTGTTGCCTGAATGTGGAGCATTTCCTCTGGAAGGCTCGGGCAAACATCCCCACTCCCTCAACAATGGTAAATGTTTAAAAGCCAAGGACACAAGGTTAATCCTTGCGTTTGAGCTGTGACCTTGCAGCGCTCTGAAGCCATCACTCTGTTGGAAGACAGAGCATGGACATGGTGGCACTGCCCTCGGCTCACTCTTGTGCCAGGAATGTGGCAGCAGCACCCTGGGTCGGCCACTTTGCTGCCTTTTCCCTGGCCAAGGGGCTGTCCTGGTGCTCCTGGAACTTGCCTATGGTGCTGGTGCTGCTGGGGATCTGGGATCTGGGACAGCTCAGCTCCTGTCAGCGCTTGTGCAGCACCGTGGGTGCTGCTGGAAGGAAGGGCCAGCTGAAATCTGGATATGTGTTACATTAATCTTTCATAATAAGTACCCCCAAAATAAATGAAATCTGGATTCCTTCTGCTCAAGTTAAAATTTTTCCCAAAGGAACACTCGGCTGGTCATGCTGGGAGCTGTGGTGACAGATGGATTCCATGGACTCATTGGAAGCTGGCTCCAGGAAATGGTGCTGTGAGCTGATGGGATTGAATCAGGTTATTTCCCTGCTCCACAGGTCCATTCAGGGAGTTCATGGATGCCCCAAAGACCAGGCAAACCCAGCTCTGACTCTCCACATCCAATGATTTCTATAAGCTGATGCCAAGACCTCTTGGCTGTAGGAAACAAGCTCTTGGGAGGAGAAATGGGTTGATGGAGGCTCATTTAGAAATGCCTGGACTGGGATTCTCCTGCCTGACCCTTGTCTATGGTGTGGCCACAGGGACAGGCAAGTGGAAATTTCCTTCCCATCCCCAGTGCCTTGTGACAACATCATAAACCACTGTGGTGTTCTTTACCCTGCTTACGAGAGAGAAAAGTCCCTACGAACCCCAATCCTTAATCACCCACCACAAACACGGAGCTGCAGGAGGTTGCTCAAGGCTGCAGGGCCCATCCCTGGAGAGCTGGGCTGATCCCTGCCCGGACTGTGGGCACATTCCTGCTGCTCCACCTGCGATCACCTGGGCAGTGGTGGCTGTGCCCATCACTGGGTATGTGTTACATGAATTCCTCATAATAAATACTCCAAAGATCAGTTAGATCTGGATTCCTTCAGCCTAAAATCCCTCCCAACGGAACTGGTTGTGCTGGGAGCTGTGGGTTGTGAGATGCTGGTACCTGGGGGTCTCCCCTTATTCCCTCTGCCTTGGCAGAATGTGGCATTCCAGGCAGTGATCCCTGCTGGGATGAGGAAGATTTGGGGAGGGTTTAATCAATGTTTGATCAATGCTGGCTTTTGGAGTGGCTGGTGGATCCCTTGGCCCTCTCACCCACATCTTTATTTGAGAACAGTGCAAGAGGGATATGACCCCCTGGCTTTGGGAGCTCTGGGCAGGATGTAGGCTGAGGTTTAGAGAACTTCGACTGATGGTCTTCACTCACAGGGTGGGGAGGTCCTGGCACAGGGTGCCCAGAGAAGCTGTGGCTGCCCCAGGATCCCTGGAAGGGTCCAAGGCCAGGATGGACAGGGCTTGGAGCAGCCTGGGATAGTGGAAGGTGTCCCTGACCATGGCAGGGGTGGGACTGGATGGTCCAGTTTCTTAGAGGTCCTTTCCCACCTGAACCAGTCTGGGATTCTGGGGCAGCAGCATCAGCTGTTTTCCAGGATGCGGCCAGACCCGTGCCCGATGCCAGGGCCCTGCTGGCAGGTGCTGCCCCTTGGCAGCTCAGACAGGCACAGAGGCCCCTGGGCTGAGCACAGGGGCCACACTCCAGGTGTTGGCATGGCAGGAACCACATCCTGAATCTTGGCAGGACCCCCTAAAACTACACCGTCAACAGCAACAGAAATCCAAGGAAAAACCCCAAGCCTTGAAACAAGGCTTGGCAGTGATAACAAGCTTTGATATCCCTGGGGGCTGGCCCAACAGCTTTTATGGCCCCTTTTTTTTCTTAGCAATGCAAATCCAATCTATATTTAGAGCCTCCCATCCACTGCCTCTTCAAACAGTCAAGGGGGGCCCGGCAGCCTCCTGGGGTCCTTGTCTCTGCGCCGACAGCCCTGGGTCCTGCCCATCCCAGCTCTGTCCTCCAGCATCCCCCAGTCGTGCCTGTGGAGTGGCCCCCCGGGTCCTGCAGTGCTCCAGCCGCACTCCAGCCACTCATGGCCGGTGCCTGGTGCGGTCCCTGCCCGGTGCAGGACATGATGGACATCGAGGTCAAGCCCAAGCCCTTGCAGCCACACTGGTATGAACGCCATGTCCAGCCCTGCGTGGCCGAGCTGCTGGGCACTGCCCTCTTCATCTTCATTGGATGCCTGTCCGTGGTGGAGGACTCGGGGGGCACGGGGCGGTTGCAACCTGCCCTGGCCCACGGGCTGGCCCTGGGGGTCAGCGTCGCCATCCTGGGGGACATCAGGTAAGGGACACCGAGAACCCCTGGGGCTGCATGTGCTCATGGCTGGACAGGGGAGATGCTGTGGCTCCCACTTGCTGCCTTCAGGCTCTTCCCTGCCCTAATCCCAGTGCCTGCAGCACCCCTGCCTTGCCATGGAGCCCCTGGCTGGCAGCGGCTGACTGGGGGTGGTGGTGGCATCGGTGGTGGCATCTTTGGTGACACCCGTAACACTGTGGGCTTGGGGGTGTTCGCCTGGCTTTGGATTGCAATGTTTCAATTTTTTGCCCCATTTAATAAAAATGATGAGAGCTGAAACAGGAACATTCTCTGCTGAGAGTTGGAACTAGGAGATATTTAACAGCCCTTCCAACCCAAACCATTCTATGATTTTATGATTCTCTTGGAAGATGAGATGATTCCTTTTACAAAGATGAGCAAAACATTTTTACCCAACTCTGCTCCTCTAGGTATTTTCAGGTGAAAAAAAAAGTGGTTTCAATTACTCCAAAGTAACATTTAGATTAATCTGCTCATTGAAAAATATGTTTGGTGATGAGATACAGATTTATCCCCAGGGAAGAAGCTGGAACGATCCCTAGGGAATTTCATTCCCTTCCCTTGTGTTGGCTCTGCACAGCCCAAGGATGGGATTGCTCTAGACTGTCCCGAGTGGCTTGGCCAGGATCATGGAGAAACCCTGGAGTCCAGAGCAACCTGACTGATAATTTATCAGTGCCTGATTAGGGGGGAAAACGCCTCAGGGTAAGGTTTGTGCAGTGGGGACTCCTGACCAGTGTTGCCTGTGCTGGCAGAGCTGGGCCAGACCCCACTGCACCCCAAACCCTGGCATGGTGAAACCAGGGGAACAGGACACAGGAGCTTTATGGTGAGGCTGCAGAGGGGTCCTGGGAGTTCCCCATTTGCTCTGAAGCCAGGAGGAGCTGGATCAGGATCCTGCACAGGGGGATGTTTTAGCCTAAAGTCAGGTTCACACAGAATCCCAGAAGGATTTGGGTTAGAAAGTACCTTAAAGCCCACCCACTGCCACCCCCTGCCATGGGCAGGGACACCTTCCACTATCCCAGGCTGTTCCAAGCCCTGTCCATCCTGTCCTTGGACACTTCCAGGGATCCAGGGGCAGCCACAGCTTCTCTGGGCACCCTGTGCCAGGGCCTCCCCACCCTCACAGGGAAGAATTGTGTCCAGAAAGGCTGGTGAGGAGCAAGCTCAAGATGGGCTTTCCAGCCAGGCTGCTCCCCTGGGGGAGTTCGTGTGCAGCCAGGTCCTCCCTCAGCCCCCAGGCTCCCTCCCATGCCGGGGGTGTTCGCAGTGGAGCCCTGTCCAGCTGAGGCATCATCTCGGAACAGCACAACTACCTGCTCTCTGGTGGGGCTGAATTCCAGCTGAGGAGTAAGATGTGGTTATCATTCCCAGACTCTCTGACTCATCACCTCATCAGCAATTATCAGGCTGATCAGTTATGAAACCTGTTCATTAACCTGTGTCTCATGGTAATCGGTTTTAATTAGAGGGTCTCTAAGTCTGTCTTGCTTGTGATTTTTGAGGTGAAGGATTTAGGTCTGGTACTGAGGGCCCAGACAGCCTGATGGTACTGGTCCTAACAGCCCTGCTCTGGTGGTCCCTGCCTCCCTGGGGGATGTGTGTCCTGCCAGGCAGGGTGCCAGCCCCACCAGTGCATTTCTGCAGCTCTGTGAGACCCCTTCTCCCCCCACCTGCCCTGGCAGTGCTACAGCAGTTCCTGGGAACACCTGGGGGGCTTCAGCTCCCCAAATCCTGTCCCTCATAGTTCCCCTGCCAGCACTGCAGGAGGGTCTGGGAGTCCAGCCTGCTGCTGCTGCTGCTTTGAAGCAGTGGCTGCAGAGAGAGGAAACAGCTGGGTTCTGCTCTTCTGGAGCATGGAAGGTCTGGAGAAGCATTTGTGGCTGCAGGCCATGGCGAGCCCCTGGGAAGGAACCCTGTGCTGATGCTCCTCTCTCCTTGGCAGCGGAGGCCACTTCAACCCTGCTGTGTCCCTGGGCGTGTGGCTGGTCGGGGGGCTCAGCATGACCATGCTCATCCCTTACTGGGTCTCCCAGCTCTGTGGAGGGATGATTGGAGCTGGCCTGGCAAAGGTACGGACACCGGGGAGGTCTATCCCTCCAGGGCTGGGGCACAGGGACTCGCCCTGCTCTGCCAGAGCTGGCCTCTGCGGCCAGGCTGATAACCAGAGCTGCTCTCCAGAGGTTTGCCGTGCCACGCCGATGAGGCACAGGAGCACACGCGGTGCCTCTGCAGCACTCCCGTGTTCACACACGGTGTTTGCCTGTGCTTGCTCCCCCAGCACCGTGCCCCGAGGGCTGTTTGGGTTTGGTGCTGCCCATTCCCAGTGTCCTGGCACAGTCTGCATTGTGTGCTGTGGCCACCACAACCCCCTGGGTAACCGGGGGAGTCCCATCCCGCTGGGAGCGGGGCCTGGCCCATTATCCCAGGAGATGCCAAGAGCCTTCTCTAATGAGTCTGTGTTTGCCAGGCGCTTGGGGCTGGCTTTCCTCCCGCAAGTGCTGAGTTTAGCTCCTCTTTAACCCGCCCGCCGCCCACGCTGCCCTGACGGTGAGCCCATCTGCTGGCAAAGGCTGCAGTCTGGAGCGTGGTGGGCACCGACGGTTTCCCCCGCAGGCTGTGGCACCGAGCGAGCGCTTCGGGAACGCCAGTGGAGGAGCCTTCGGCAGCATTGCAGCTGATGAGCAGATCCCCGGTGTCCTCGTGGGTGAGATTGTCATGAGCTCCTTCCTGCTGCTGGTGGTGTGCATGGGAGCCATCAACGGCAGGACCAAGACCCCGCTGGCCCCGCTCTGCATCGGCCTCACAGTCACTGTCGACATCCTGGCGGGGTGAGCTCCTCATCCTCTCTGTCCGTGTCCGTGGGACAGACAGTGCCACTCAGTGCCGTCCCTCCCTGGGCTGCTGTCACCCGGAGGGGCTCAGGATGGAACCACAGGCTGTGGGGATGGAGCTGGTGCTCCGAGCTGGGGGCAGCTCTGAGCACCCACCGTTGGGGCTGCCCCAATCCCACCCCAACCAGCTGCACCCTGCACCAGGGAGGAGACAGTGCCTGTGTCCTGGGTGGAATGGGATGGGATGGGATGGGATGGGATGGGATGGGATGGGATGGGATCTGCCCTCCTGCAGCACAGGCCCTGCTGCCCAGGGAAACTGAGGCAAGCCGAGCACACCAGGAAGGCCATCAAATGAGCCCAGTGGGTGCTGTGGCAGTTTTGGGAGAGCTAACAGGCTGGGAGCAGGAGCAGCCTCGGCTCAGCCTGGAGCAGGAGCAGCCGGAGGCTCATCCTGGGGCATGGCACCGGAGCCGGTGCAGCTGCCCCAAGCACTTGCTGTGAGTGATAACCCCAGGCCTGCCCGGGCTGTGTTTGCTGTAGGAAGCCCTGAGCAAACAGGAGGGGTTTGTGTCCCTCGTGTCCCCGTGGCTGCTGGAAGCACTGTCAAGCTCAGCCCGGCTCGGCTCCGGTGCCACTGTGAAGGGATAATGAGCACATACAATTAGGAATGCTAATGGAGTGTTGGGTTAAGGCAGGGCCCACCCACTCTGGCAGGACCCTGGGCCTGTGTTTACACATGGCACAAACCCCTTGGCAAATATTTACCCCTTTAACCTGTAATTGCTCCTGTCCCTCTTGTCCTGCTCCTGTGTGTGACCTGTGTGTGGCATGAAGCGTTCTCTGTGGAAAGCCTGGCTCCTGGTGTGCCCCAAAATGAGTCAGCCCTGGTGCTCCCACCCCAGGCTGGGTTTTCCCCAGGAACTTGCCAACCTGTGAATGAAGGCCGGTGCGGGTGAGCAGATGCTGTTGGGGCCAGGCTGGTCCCTGTGTGGCTGCAGAGCAATCACTGAGGCCTGGGCTGCCATGGAAAACCATCCTTATCACTGAACAGCTGTGCTGGGATGTGGGCCAAGGTGGTCCAAGCCCACTGCCCACCAGAGCCCTGGGAAGGACCCCAGGAAGAGGATAGTGCTGCCCCCACACCGCTCATTGTCCTGTCCCAGCACTGAGGGGACAGGTGCTGCTCCCGTGTCCCTCTGCGGTGACACAGCCACTCTGTTCACCTTCCAGGGGCGGTGTGTCTGGAGCCTGCATGAACCCAGCTCGAGCCTTCGGGCCAGCTCTGGTGGCAAACTACTGGGACTACCACTGGGTGTACTGGGTGGGGCCCATGGTGGCTGCCCTCCTCGTCGGGGTGCTGGTGAGGTATGTGACACCCACAGTGACACGGGGAGTGGGACCCTGCTGGCTGACCCTGCCTTTGCCCCCTGTGCTGCTGCTCTCCTCCATTGGGCAAGGCTCCAAGCAGATGTTTTTCCAGAGAGGTGTCCAGGGGCTGGAGAATCCTTTCCTTTCTCCTTTCCATGAAGACAGGATGACAAGGTCCATCCTGTGTCCAAAGGAGCATTTGCTTCATCCTTGTCTTGCATGACAAATCAGCCTCAGGATAGTGCTGGGCCAGTGCTGTGCCCATGTCCTTGCATCCTTGCGATGGCAGAAATGCTGACCCTGAATTTCTGTCTCTTTTACCTCCCCAAAGGCTCCTGATGGGTGACCAGACCACGCGCCTGCTCCTGAAGTGACACCAGGCACAGGATCCCATCCGTGGGCAGCAGGTGCAGCCCAGCACAACCAGGGTGGAACCTCCTGTCCCTGCTCCTTCCTCTTCATCCTGTCCTCCTTGGCATCTCCTTGGCACCTGTGGGCCAGCCATGGTTCCCCTGCTGCTGGAGGGAGGATGGAAACCTCCCAGACAAACCATGGTCCCCAGCGTTCTGCCAGCCCCTGGCATGGCACTGGCTCACCGGGAGTGTCCTCTGACCAGCACCGTGCCCGTGGTGCCCCAGGCTCCTCTGGCACTGCCTGTGAACAGCGCCCAACCCCTCTGAGCTGTGCCCAGGCATCCACAGAGCCAGGGAGCCCTGTGCCTTCGGGGTGGGCACCACTGCCCCCAGCTCAAATTCAAATTGGCCAGGATGATGCCCAGCAGCTCCTGCCCACAGCCTGCCCCATGGATGCTGCCTCAGAGGGTGACAGGAGAAGGGGACGGGCTTTGGGGACAGTCCCATCTCTGGCCCCTTCAGGCATCAGGAGGACCAGGGGTGGGTGGGGAGGTGAGGCACTCACCCAGATGCCAGGGTGGGTCATCCCCCCCTGCCCAGGGAGGAGTGCTATGGGCTGGGGGTGAAGGGGGGGCCGCTTGGCAGAGGGGGTGCTGCCAGAGGCAGGAGGAGTCAGCGGAAGGAGAGGATGGAGCTGTGTGGGCAGGGGGAGAGGAGCCAGCAGCGCAGCATCTTTGCGTCAGCTGGGCATCCATCCCCTCCGGCAGCGCTGCCCTGACTCATCCTGCGGCCTCCAAACCTCCCCTGAGGGGGATCCATGGGCACCCCGACCCGGGGGGCTGGACTGGCACATGGGTGTCACTGAGAGCCCTCCCAGCCATAGACAGGAGCCCCTTGTGCTCCCTGGGTTAAGTCACTCCGAATTTTGCAAATTTTTAACTAGGGAAATGCCTGTTGCTTTCCCAGCCACCCTCAGCGTGGCTCAGAGGTGCCCCTGGGGCAGGGGCTGTGCTGGGAGAGCTGTGCCCCCGGCCTGGGCTGCCCACCCTGCCCAGCTCCAGGGCACCAGGGCAGGAATGGGGCTGGAAGGCGAGACGAGGCAGCAGGGGGAAAGGGCCCAGCTGCCGTGAGCAGGGTCAGAGCACCTTCCCCGGGCAGGAGCTCTGTGTTGGCTCCGGCTGTTCCCTCTCTCCGGCAGCCGGTGGGTCTGGAGGAACCCCCCGGGCAAGGCAGATGCTTCCTCCCTCTCTCGGCTGGTGGCTCTCGCAGTTGCTGTGACAGGGCAGTTCCCAGCTGTTCCCGGGGGACGGGTAGGACACGGCCAATGTCACCTCTCTATTTTCAGCTTGTTTTCTACTCTCCCATCCCGGGAGGTGACCCACACAGGGGCACGGACACGCACAAATATGTGTTTTTAGAGAAGGACAATGCTGTAGAGATGCTGCAGTGAGGGAATGCCTGGAACGGAGCATCCCTGGCTCGGGGTGGGGAGACGGGGGTGCCTGCACCCCTCCCTGGGCAGCTCCCAGGGCTGGGCAGGGGCCGTGAGCCCCGGCGGCACCGTGGGCTCCAGGTGAGCGGGGAACCCAGCAGCTGCTCATTCAGGAAGCAAAATGATGCAACCCCCAGAAGGAGACAAATAGCATGAAGATGTCGCTGGGACGGTTGTCATGGCAACGCCACAAAAAATGCCGAACCAAACATGGAGCACAATCGCTCTTTCCTCCCCAAAGGGAGCCTGCGGGGAGCGGGTGCCGGTGCGAGCTGATGCTGTGGGGACCCCAGCGCGTCCCCGCCCCTGCTCCGGACACAGCTCTCAGTGGGAGCGGGGCTGGGGCCCCGGGCTGTGACGGGCTCCCACCTTCCCCTTTCGAGAGGATGCTCGGCCCCGCAGGAAACGCGCTTGGCTGCGGCTGTCTCTGCACCGGGCAGCACCTCGGCTGCTTTCTGCATCCCGGATCCATCCTGCACCCCAGCTCCCTCCTGTACCCCAGATCCATCCTGTGTCCCAGTTTCCTTCTGCATCCCAGATCCATCCCACACCCCATCTCCCTTCTGCGCCCCGGTTTCAAGGCACCTCTCCCAACAGGTGCAGGCGAGGGGGGTTCATCAGGTCCCTCCAGGGCAGTTGTACCACTACCCACAGTCCCCAGGTGCAGGGGACAGGAGGAGGGACAGCCCGTGCATGGCCTTATGTGCTGATGTGTTGGGCACATTCATGTTTAATTTGTCAGGGTGACTTTTGATAAAGCATCTGTAGCACCACATTGTTTTTCCTTGACTATTATTAAAGTGCTTGATTTATGCTAATTAAATACCAATTAACTTCCAAGCACTTAATGTGTTTTAAGGACATAAAATACATCTCATTCCCATTCAATTAAATTTGCATCAGGCCTGGACATGGGTCTGCACCATGTTTTTATCAGCACGTGGATCTGCTGGGATGTTGCCCAGTGTTTTCCAGGTTCTCGGTGCCTGTTGGGAGGGAAATGGCTCCCGTAGGGATGGAGATGATGCTCGGGAGTAGGGTGGGTACAGGGTCCTCATGCCACAGGCAGTAATGGGGTGGTCATTGCTGAGGTGAGGAGCTGGTGAGGCACCAGCACTCACCCCCTGCATGATGGGACACTGGGATGAGCTCAGAGCACTTCAGAGAGATGCCAAAGGCTGCACAGGCATCAGGCACATACTGGCCCTGTGCCACCAGCTGTGCCTGGTGCCAGCACTTTGGGGATACAGGAAAAAACATCAGGGTGTTGCAGAACAGCACCCAGCTCTTCCCTGTGCCTGCTGCTCACCAGCCCTCACCCACAGTCTGGGAAAGAATCAGCTCTGAGTTTTCCCTTCCAAATCCTCCCTTCATCGGGACTGGAGGGGTCTGGCAGTGTGCTCCCCCAAAGCCTGGTCTTAAAATAGCATCCCCCCCAAGCAGAGGCAACACACTGAGAGGTGCCAGGAGTGCGGCTGTGGGGGTAGGATGGATGAACACTTTTAGAACGTGCCCCACGAGAGCATCTGGGAGTTCTCCCATTGCTCGGCTCCAAAGGTTTTCTGCAGCTGCAGAAATCACAGGCTGAGAATAAAGGTGAATTAATCCTTTTAGCTCATTTTGCCCATCAGGCAGATCTCAGCGGCTGCAGAGGGCAAACCCCAAGCTCATTTGTGGTGTCTGCACCAGCCCTGTGAGTTCCCAGCCCGCACCCCGGTGCCGGTGCCATGGGGGGCTCCCATGGGTGCTCCATGGGCCGGGTGGGGCTGGGTGGCTGCGTGGGCATGGCACGGGGGACAGCGGAGGTGGGCGATGACGTGCGGAGCCAGCTCTGCGCGTGAGCTGGCATCTGCATGTAGGAGCTGGGAGCGAGGCGATGGAGGAGTGGGAGTGGGGATGGAATTCTGGGGAAGCTTCTGCAGCCGCGCCATCAGCGGACGCTGCAGAGCAGGGATGGGGATGGGCTCCTGCCCTCCTGGGCTTGGGGAGTGCCCGTGGGGTTGGGGACAGGGCCCCAAGGCTGGGCACCATCCCTTGCCACTCTGCCACATTCCCTGGTGATGTGCTGTGGCCCTCAACAGTGTGATAGGTCCCTCACTGCTGTGCCATGTCCCTTTCTCCCATGCCAAATCCCTCACCACTGCACCGTGTCCCCCAACACTGTGCTTTGTCCCCCAGCACTGCACTGTGTTGCCCAAAACTGTGCCGTGTCCCTGCCCACCACGCAGCCCCGGAGCACTGTGCCAGCCCCTGCTGTGTTTACTCTGACCCGCAGAGCGAGGCCCCAGGGCCGGAGCAGCCCCATCAGGATATGCAAAGAGCACTAAGGAGCCTCCCCACCACATGCAAAGCTCTGGGGGCTCCTGCCAGGGACCTGGGGGTGTTTCATGGGGGCAGGCAGGAAAATTCCCAGCTCAGTGTTGGGGGCCAGGCCAATTGGTCCCACACCTGTTCCCTGCGGCAAAGTGGAAGAGGCTCTGAAGCAAAGTTGGTGGAAAGGAAATGTGGGAAGAGGGTGTTTCCCCCCCCCATTCCACCCCACTTCTGCTTCTACTCATTCCATTGATCTTTCACTTCTTGTTGGCACCCACTCAGGCTCCCTGGAGAGGAGCTGGCACAGAGGTGGTCCTCCATAGGGACCCCCAGATCCCTGGAGCCCCATTCCCCCCAGCTGGAGGGGGACCAAAGATCCTGGTGGCAGCGGGGGCTGCGCCTCCTTGCTGCTGACATCCAGCCTTGCTTCTCCCAGCACGGAAGACTTTCTGTGCCCATCATTGCTCAAGCTGAAGGATTTACATTTTAAAGGGGTTTTAGAATGGATTTGGACAGACATTTATTTGCAAGTATTATTTTTTCAGCTTTTGCCACTTTGAATGTTTGTGGAGAAGAAATAACAGACAGAAACCACAGCAGGGAAAGCCTCAGAGAAGTCATTTTTGTTAATGCAAATGTGGTGAGAGTGATGGTCCAGGGCCACACAGGTAATCCTCAGTGACAGCCCATGTTTCTCTCGCTCGTTGTTGTGTTCCTCAGCTTTTGGAGGATATCAAAGGTCCCGTTGTTTGTCAGCAGTGAGAAAGCTGAGCAGCAGGACTGCAGGTGTGGGGAGCTCTGTGTCACCGCTGTGCCAAAGCCAGGGCCAGAGGCGTGCGGGCGACGGAGCCGTCTGGAGCCACGGGACGGCTGGAGCAAGGGCTCGGAAGGGGAATGCTAATCATGTTCTGTGCTGGCAGCAGCCAGAATGCTGCACAATAAATAGCCATTTTAATTACTGCACAATATTTACAAGATTGCTTCCTCATTTGGGAAATTAAAACAAATGCTCCATCAAAATGATCAACATTGTACAGAGAAGCACGGGGCTGATAAAGGAGTCCATAGGCTGCTAATGGAGGAGGAATTGGCTCCTTTGTGCTGCCGGGGCTGCCTCAGCTCCTGTGTGACCACAGTGCCAAGGAGGCCAAGGGCAGCCCCAGCCCTGGCAGCGCTGGGTGGGGAGGGGCAGGGTGGCCTCAGCCGGGTCCCTGCACCAGGCTCTTCACACTGCGGTCCCTCCCATGGGGTCTTTGCAATGGGGTCTCTGTGCTGGGGTTTCTGCATCAGGGTCTGTGCCTTGGTGTCCCTGCACTGGGATCTCTCTTCCCGGGTCTCTGCGATGAGATCCCTGCCCCGGGGTCCCCACACCGGGCTGTAGTGGGGAGGGCAGGACCAGCAGGATTTGGCAGCTCGACCATGGTGAGGCTCAGCTAAAAGGAGATGTGGGAAGGTTGGGCAGGGGATGCTGAGCTGCTAAGGGCCGCTTGCATCCGCGGGACAGGTTTTGGGGCAGGGGATGTGGCTGACAGCGTGCGGTGCCGGGGAGGTGGCTGTCCCCTGCCCCAGTAGTGGCCATGCTGCTGGTCGGACGAGGTCCCGGGCCCGGGCTCCTCCTGCCTGGGCCGGTGGGTGGGTGCCGGGTCCGCGTTGGGTGCTCGCCGTGGTTCACGCACCCTGAGCATCTCCCGGCCCGCGATGTCCCTGTGGGGCGGGGGTGGCCTCTGAGGACTGAATCCCCCAGGGCTGCCCTTCTCCCAGCCCCTCCTCCCATTCCGCGCTCTTCCCTCAGCTCCTTTCCCCCCTGGTTTTTGTTTTTTTTTTTTTCCTTTTTTTTTTTTTTTCCCCCAGCCCTCACGTTGTCATGGGAACGGTGACATCCCGAGCCGGGCGGAGCGGAGAGAGCGCGGCTGCCCGGGGCCACCCCGGACACGGGCGGGGGTCCCACGGGTGCGGGATCCCAGAGACTGGGGGCCCCCGCAGGTGGGGAGTCCCCCTGGAGTGCTCCTTTTCCAACGGAAAGAGCGGTGGGATTTAATTACATTCGAGTACCTGCTGCCAGTCCGGCGAGTCCTTTCAGGGGAGGAAATTCCATCTGGAACGAACCGGGGTCGAGGTGGGGGGAGGGCAGCATGGCCCCTAATACCCAAATGTTTGTTGATAAAAGAGGTCACAGGACCTGATGGATGTGATCCAGGATAATTTGGGATTATGGAGAATTCCCCCACCTTGTTCCTGGAGGGGCAGCCCTGGAGCAGGGAGGATGTCTGGGAAGCCCAGGTGACATCTCACGGGCTGTCCCCTGCCCTGGGGGTGCAGAAGCAACTGGGTTTCATGGGGAGGTTGGGAAAAGGAATAGAGAGGGAGAGCTGGGAAAGCGGTGGGCTCCGAGCCCCTGTTCTGTGTCACTGCCAGCGTGACCCCCGAGTGACAGGGGGTTCACCTGAACACACCACAGAAGCCCCGAGCTGGACACGGCCAGCAGGGTGGCCATGGCCTGATGTCCAAAGAAAAACCCCATGGAGACAGGAGCTTCTGGGAGGCTTTGTGCCCCCCCTGGACGTACAGGACCCCAGCAGAGAAGGAAGCCCAAGGGCAGGGGTCATGCATTGCCTGCTCCCGGGTGCTGCAGATCCACAGTTCCAAGAGGAGCAGGAAGGAGCTGCAGGAGCCGCAGTCGAGAGGGAAAAGCCAGAAAACAATTTACAGCTTCCTGCAGATGGCAACCGGTACGATCTGGCTGACAAACACAGATGAGCAAGCGTGAGGGAGGGATAAATAAACCTCGCAGCTCGTGGAGTAAAACAACCTGCTCTGATTTACTGCAGGAAATTCCCACTCGGCCGATGCTGGGCTCCCCATTCCTGCACTGGGGCAGGAGGTGTGAGGTACTGCGGCAGGACGGTGGCACCCAGAGGACACACCCAGGGGACCGGGGGACACAGCATCCTCCCACCTGCTGCCCCAGGGGTGCCCTCGGGGGCAATGAACCCAGGAGCAGCGGAGGCACTGGTGTGCAAAAACAACCCGAGTCATTTCATTAGAGAAGACTGAAAGCCTCATGCAAATGTTTTCCATTCCAAAATTCTTTTGGTTTCTAAGCTGGTGAAGCCCCAGCTCTTTCTGGGGGATTTTTCCTTTTTTTTTTTTTTTTTTTTAAAATGAAACTTTTTCAAATACTTCTGGAAATTCAACCACAGGTAGGTTGTCCTCTGCAATTTTTTTCATTGCTTTTCGTCCCAGAGAGGAGCTGAAGGGACTAGCTGAAGTGACATAATGTGCTGTGGCACTGGGGAAGCTGGCCAGGGAATGCCAGGGGACAGTGAGGTGGGACTCTGGCACTCCTGGCCTGCAGCTCCCGCCTGCTTGCTCACCCTCAAGCTGGAATAATCTCCAGTGGAAAATAACATGAGATAAATGCGGTGAGAAACAGCAAGCCCCACCCGGCGCTAACGGGATGTCTGTGCTTCATCCCAGGCTTGTTTGTGCAGGGAAGTGACCGGAGCAGCTGCAGCCATGGAGGCCCAGGAGTGGAGCTCCTGGGCAAAGGGACAGAGCACGGTGCCCCAGTGGCACAAACCGAATGAGCTCCGTGCTCACATGAAGCCCGATTTTCTGTGGAGCATCTGTGTGCAGGGATTTATGCACCGAGGGCAGGCCCCCGGCTGTGCTGGGATAAGCTGGGGGTGGCCAAAAGCCAAAGGCATCACAGGAACATCCATCTGGGGATTTCCATATCCCAGGATTTGAGTCACCAGGATTCTTGAAAAACCAGGCTCTGAGCACCCCTGGCACATCCGTGCCCCACGGCTGGACCCGATGGGATCACTGAGTGTGGAGCAGCAGAGAGTGGCTATGAGGGAAGGGATTACTGGCTCGGCTGGGAGGAAAACCCTCCCAGGCAAAGCTTAATGAAGAAATCATTGTGCAGGGACCAGCCCTGCGCCGTTAATGAGCCTCGTTGTTATTTAAATGAGTCTCCTGGAAGGGCTGGGTGAAGAATTCATTATGAGATGATTTTTCTGAGCAGTGTGATGAACGATGGATAAAAAACCAGCCATCCCTCAGGAGACAGAAGCTGGAGAGAAATCCAGCTCCTGGGGGAGAGCAGCTGGAGTTTGCCATGGCACAAGCAGAATTATTGTGCAGCCCAGAAGAGGCAGGTGCTGCAGTCCGGCCCAGGCATGGCAGAGGCTTGGTGGCTCTGCTGCTCTCCTGCTTCCCCCCTGCTCTGCCTTCAGAGCTGGGCTGTGCCACCTGCTCCAAGCCCTGGCCTGGCCTTGGAAACTTCCAGGGATCCAGGGGCAGTCACAGCTTCTCTGGTCACCCTGTGCCAGCACCTCCCCAACCCTCACAGGGAACAATTCCTTCCCAATATCCCATCTAACCCTGCCCTCTGGCAGTGGGAAGCCATTCCCTCTTGTCCCCAGTCCCTCTCCAGCTCTCCTGGAAACCAAGAGGCTCTGAGGTCTCCCTGGAGCCTTCTCTTCAGCTTGCACCAGCTCGAGCCCATCACTCACAGCTCAATCTTGTGGCTGTTGAGTTTGAGTCTTGTTTTTTTGTCCAGCTCAAAAATTTAATGCTGTCCTTGAGCCTTCGTGCTGCTGCCTGGCTCTCCCAAGCCCAAAGCTCCCCTTTGCACTCTGGTGAGATATGTGGAGGTGGCAGTGCTACTCTGCCCCTGACACCACCCTGACCTTGCTATGTGCTAGCCCAGTGTGAAACACAGAGGGAAAGCAAAAAGTTGGATCAATACCAAGGAATAATGACAACTTTACATAGAGTTATAGGACATGGAAGCCACTTATCGATCAGATGGTTTGGGAACCAAGCAACAAAACCCCAAGGATTTCACCACAAACTTTGCTTAACCAACTGTGCAGGAAGGCGGTTTGATGTGGGCCGTTTCTGGGTACATGAAACAGAATTAATTTGTTCTCCCTGAAAGCCAGCAGCCAGGAATATGAAATATTTAAATAGCCTAACCATGTTTGGCATGTGCCGAGCCATGAGAGCACCCAAAGTGACTGAGCTTCCCATGCACATGGGGTTGGAGCAGCTTTTGGGCAGGTTTGGTGCCCATGTCCCTCACTGCAGAGAGCAGAGGGTGTACAGCCACAGGGCAGTGAACAGTTCAGGCTCCTCATCTCCTTTATCCATCTGCAGCATGCTCTGCCTTGAGGAGGAATGGAGAAATGCTCTTGGGTCTGAGAAACAAGAATGCATTTACACAAGCCCCGAAAGCCAGGCACTGCAGTCTGAGCTGGGAATGATTTGGCTCCTCTGGCACAGCACTGCTGCCCCTTGCAGCCTGGGAGCTGCACCCCCAGGCCACCTTTGCACCCTGTGAGTCCCGGGCAAGCTGAGAGCCTGGAGGCGGGCTGAGGGATGGAGTCCTGGGGGATGGAGCCCACTCCTTACTGCAGAGCTCCTGCCCCTGGTCAGATCAGCGTGTGCCAGCTCCCGGCCAGCTGCTGCCGCACTCGTGCTCAGGGGACCGTGAGGGATGACAGCTCCTTATTTGCTTCTCCCGGGTTTCCTCCTCTCTGCCCGACACACCTAGGTGTCTCTGGCCCCTGTGTTTGACCCCCCTCCCGGTCAGTAGAGGTGGTCTGGGCAGCCACGGCCAGCTGGAGCCCTCTGTTGCCCCGGCAGCCCTGTCACCGCAGGCAGTGTCCACATGTCCTCAGTGACAGCCCTGTCTGAGTCTTGTCCACCACATCCCTGCATCCCAGCCCAGCCAGACATTCCATATCCGTACTGCCGGGGAAGACAAGGCTGCCGGAGAAGGCAGCCTACTGCCGGAAAGGAAATGATGGATTTTCACACCCAGGACGGGAGCAGGGGCTGTTCCAGCCGGGCGGCGCTGTGGCCGTGCCTCTGTGGCTGTCCCCGTGTCCCTGCGGCTGTCCCCTCGCTCCGGCCACTCCGGAGGTTTATATAAGATCGGGCGCCAACATTTGGGCTTTTTCTCCCCCAGCGGCTGCTGTGAAGGATCTCCTGCCGCCGGTGGGTGGGGAATTGGGTCTCTCCTCACATGAACGCAGTATCTCTCTCTCCCCGCTCCATCCTCGCTGCACGGAGGACGTGTAACATGTGAAAACTGTGAAAGCAGAAAGGGAAAAACCAGAGCAGCTGATGCCACCCCGCTGCGGGGCGGTGCCTGTCACCCCGCCAGTCCCCAGTGTCCCCATGGAACCCGGGGCAGACCCCCCTCCCCAGCGCTGCCCCGAGCCGGGGATGCCCCAGCCTGCGGCTCCAGTTGCAGCTCCAGCTGCGGCTCCAGCTGCGGCGCAGCCCCCGGGCCATTTGTCCCGTGGGTATTACGGGGCTGTGCTGCCCCCGGGGACACCCCCGTGCGGCATCTGAGCAAGGACTGAAGAACCAACTGCTGTGAGCAGGGACAGGATCTTCCAAAGTTTGGTGCGACCAGGGTTTTCCTCCTGAGAAGATCCTTGTCCCTGCTCTAGGATCCCTGTCCCTGCCTTGGCCCTCCTGGCATGCTGGGTGAGGACAAGACGACAAACGGATGTGAAGGCTGCTGAGTGCTGCTGAAACACCTTTATATCTAATTAGAGCTGGACTCTTCCTCCACCTGTTTCCTGTGGCAGATTTTGGTCCCGAGGAGAAAAAGAGATTAAAGAGACAAATCTATTCTCCAGCTTTTTTTCAGTTCTTCAGAGGAAGCCAGAATGGGCACCAGGGGAGCAGTGTCCCCACATCAGCGTGAGGCTGGAGGCTGCAGGCGCTTGCCGGGTGCTCCCACATGAGCTGCTACTCCAGGACCGCAGCTCCCACACACTCAGGGGCTCCCGCACGTGTGGAGGCAGAGCTTTCCTAGGAAATGGGGAGAATTCACCTTGGTTTGGGGATTTTGTCTCTTTGCTGGGTTTTGGAGCTGGTTCTGTTGTGGGGTGAGGCTGTGTGGCTGGAGCTGTTGGACACAGCAGACTGTGCAGAAAGTGGTAGCAGCTCCCTGACCTGAGCCCCGGTGCCTTGGGGTTGGGGGATTTTGCTGGGAAGGGCTCGTGTTCCTGATCTCCTTGCCCCTGACCCCGCAAGCTCACGCCAGGCTCTCTGCTCCCACATTTCCCAGCACGAGTCCTGTGGCTGCTCCATGCTCCCCCTTCCCAGAGCAGCTCCTCGCCTGCCTGGTGGGAGGATGAGGTCCCTTCCTCAGGATGTGAATCATGTCTCCATGGGAGGCTGCCCCTGCTCCCACTGTCTCCTGTGCAGAGGGGCTGCTCCACCACCCCCGGCAGTGCAGGGAGGCCACGGAGCCGCCGGCAAAGGGAGCTTGGATTTGACAGCTCCATGGAGATCCCCTGTGTGGCAAGGAGTGGAGACACCACTTCCCACATCACTGGTTGTGTTTTGTTGCCTTCTCTACAGCAGGAGCTGATGGAGGGGAAAATAGGATTAGAACCCACACTTTTATGGAAACAGGAATGAACTTGGCTGATTTCCCCTCTGCTCCACCACTGTGCTCCCCTGAGAGTGGCAGGTCAGGGTTGTTTATGTGTGTTTGTCCCTCCTCACACCTGGGGGGACTTCAATTGCATTAATAAATATAACAGTTTCCTTAGAGGAAGGAGCTGCTGGGATGTTCATCCCAACATTTCAAACCGCTGAGGGGATCTGGATCCTCAGCTTTCGTGAAAATTAACATGGGCATGAAAATACTGCCTTTAATATGACATGACTCAGAGTGCACTAAATAATGAAAAAAGTAAAATAAGGTAAAATTATGTAAACTAAGGAAAGAAGACAGAAATCCCCTGAGAGCAAGAACGGTACCTGGCTTTTGTACTTTCATACCTTGGCCTAGCAGTGACAAAAGTTTGAGTGTGATTATCAATACTCGTAGGGGGAAATTAAAGCCACATTCTCTGTGTTCCATATGCAGCAGTTATGGGGGCTGTGCCTGGAAAATGGGAACATATAGTAAAAAACAACAAGGCAGAAACAGGCAAAGCCCAGAGTTTACAGTTAAAATGAGCAGAATTGAGCCTGGTGTGGCTCCACGTGCAGTGCAGCAGCACTGAGGGGAACACACTGCTCTCCTTAAACAGTGCACAGGGAAGGAGTCAAAATGCCGTGTTATTATTGCCATTATTGCTCTGGTTCCTTCCTATGCAGGAGGAGTTATTTCTGCTGTGCAGATTGCTGTGTGAGCCCGCAGTGAGTGGGGCTCCTGGGGAAGGGGGGACCCCGCAGTGTGGCCGGTGCTGTGTCGGGCACAGAAAGCCCCATACTCCCCATACGCCCCAGGGACGTTCCTTCATCCCCTCCCAGCAGGGCACAGCACGAGCAGGGATGTCTGCAATTTATTTTTCCTTTTTAGCAGGAAAATCAGACGGTGTTGTGAGATGGTACCAGCCTGCTGTTCCTGGGAGTGTGACATCAGCAGGACAGGTCAGCCCCGTTTTATTACTGTAATGAACCTTTTAAAGCAGCTGCATAATAACAGCGCTGGGCCTATTTTGGGAAAGTCTCCTGGGTGTTTAATTCCATGGAGTGAGCGGGGCTTTCTTCAGAGAAAGAGCATGTAGGATGGAGGGCTGGATCACAGCAGAGCAGGAATGGTCTTGGGCCTCAAAAGGGAAAGGATCATGTGGATGCAGAGCCAGAATTAAATCCCAGAAATGAGAATTTAGAAAGCCTTGTTCATGGAAACATATTTATGGTTATGTTTCAACAGAAGTTGTCTCCTGTCTCTTCTCATCTCCTCAGCACCCAGACAAGGACGATGCAGGACCAGGGAGACCTGAATGTCAGAGAAGGAGGCTGATGGATCTGATTTTCAGTGTCCATGAATGCTGTCAGGGAGTGAGAGAGAAGAATGGTGGATGTGGTTGGAAAACTCCTCTGTGCTAGCCAGCTGAGGTGATTGCAGTGGGTTGGTAAAAGAAGGTCATTATTCCATCTGTAAGTTTAAAACATCATTCTGAGAGGACCTCTGAGATGGTGGCTTTGCATCCCTGTGTCTGTGAGTGAGCCCTGGGTGTGTGGCCTTGCATGGGCTGATCTTGGCCACATTCCTGCTCCCCGAGGCACTGTCACCCCTGTGCCCAGCCTGGCACAGCTGCTGTGCCTGAGTTCCTGCCTGGAGCCCCTCTGGACCTGACTCGAATTCCGCAGAAAATCAGGGTAGAAAAAAATTATTCTGTCCTTTACAGTGGGAAGACTGGGACTCCCGAGGAGCCAGCACTGTCACTGTCAGTCCTGCAGTGGGCATGGGGCAGTGCAGGTGTCCCCGTGTCAGCCACGAAGACATGGGTATCTGCCTGCTACTGACTCCTGCTCGTTCCCCCCGCCCCGCCTTGCTCGGGCAGTGGGACAGGACGGTGTCCGTGCCGCGGTGACCCTGCCCACAGCCCGGCCTCACGCGGGCCGCCGGCCGGGCCCCGTCCCTGACAGTGCCCAGTGGTCCCCGCCCGCGCCCGGTGGTCCCCGCGCGTCCCCGCGGGATGCAGATGCTCTATGCAAATGACGGGCAGGGCACTATGCAAATAAACATGCAAACCGAGGGGGCGGGGCCCTGCCGAGGGCGCGCGCGGGGGGGCGGGGCTTGCCGTGCCGCGAGGCGCCGGGGGCGTAGCCGGCGATGCAGATGAGGGGCGGGGCGCGCGCCGTATGTAAACGAGGGGGCGTGTCCCGGCGGGCGGGT
>VZTX01004069.1:11655-23824 GCA_013400915.1 Pardalotus punctatus | reverse complement strand
TTCCAGACCTGTCTGGACACCATGCTGTGTCCTGAGCTCTGGGATGGCCCTGCTGGAGCAGGGAGTGGCACCAGTGACCCACTGTGGTCCCTTCCAACCTGATCCATTCTGGGATTCTGGGATTCTGTGATGCTCTGGTCTCCTCTCCTCCCAAGGAAAAGCCCATTCTGCTGCTGGCTGCAGGCAGAAGAATGACCACACAAAGCTGCCAACATGAAAATAATTTTAAAGGAAATCTGTATCTTTATTGACAATTGCTGTTAGTGGTCCAATGGTGTCTGTTCCATAAGAGGACGGTTTTCATGGCAGTTCTGCTGCTGATGTCTTGAATCCTCAAATGTCAGTGGGCTGGAGGGCTCCTTCCTCTCTTATTTGAAGATGGTATTTATTTCCCCTCTGTTAATGTTATTTAGAGCCTTCTAGAGCGCCTTGAAGGCGAGCTCGGGCTCTGTTTCCATGCCAGACGAAATACATATATTGAAGCATTCATCACCACTCCAGCTGTGGACTCCTTTGAGCCAGTGAGGTGGCAGGGTGGCCGTGGATTCCAAAAGGACAAGCTTCCAGATGGGAAAATGACAGGCTGGCAGTGCAAAACTCCCTGCAGTGAGCTCCCAGCTCTGCTAAAACAGAAGCAGGTTCCTGATAACCTCAGTGTGGCAGGAGAGCTGCTGACCTCTGAAGGTTGGTGTCCACTCTGGAAGTGACTGAGCACAGGACAAAGCCACCTTCTGAACCCAATCCTGCTTTTTTTTTTTTTTCCTGGTGTGCAAAGAAGAACCCAGCAGTGATACAAAGGGACACCCAGCCACCAATTGTGGCACCATTATCTGCAGCTCAGAGTGGGTAGGTGATGCCATAATCAGTGGGGGCACAGGACCTTCTCTTGGACCTTTCCTACAGTGTTTTGGGGATAAAATGCATTTATAATTTGTATTTAATTTATAACTGATCGATTGTTGCCTCACGATCCCCCATTTGACCCCATGTCAGTCTGTTTTTCTGTGTCAAAGAGCCCAGGGCTGTGGCTTCTGCATCTCAAGTTTTCAGTTGTGATTTCTCATAAATTGGATGAGCACCAACAGGCAAATAACAATAACAAGGTGCCACCCTACCACAAGAATGCACTGCAGTTTTGGGACCAAGTTTGATAGGATGATAGGATTCTTGCCAACAAGTTTGAGTTGAATTTTGCTCATTTTGAGACCTGGTTGTTTGGGCTCATTTCCTGTCTTCTTTTTTTTTTTAATTTTTTTTTCTTGTGGTGTAATAAAACTCAATGAAGGTTAACAATAGAAATGGGTTAGCACTTCATTGAACCATGCTTGGGTGTTTTAAAGTTATTTTGGAGAATATCTTCATGTATCATTCACTCAAAAAATGTAGTGAATCAAGTGAAATGTAGTTAAAATTCAGATGATGATACTTATCTAAGTTTTAATCTAACAAGTCTTTGTGGGTAATACTTTGTACCAAGACACACTTTCTGAATTTTTGCACATGTATACAGCTGAAAGAGCTGCTTTCATAGCTGAAAGGGGAAAATATGACCTTTTGGAAATTGTGGAACTTCCCCCCGCTCTCTGAAAATAGAAAAAAAATCCAATGAAAAACACTGAGAGATTTCTTTTGTAGATTAGGGAGGGACCTTTCAACCTGCAGTCAAGGGCAGCTCAAATTGTCCTCTGCGAGGGTCCTCACTAGTCCGTGCAGTGGATGATAAATGATCCCTGTGTTAGGTCTGAGGGCCCAGCAGGACACAGTTATCGGGATATGGGCTGCAAAATTATGACATTTTGAAACCCATCTCTGCCTCTTTTCCTCATTGTTTCAGAGACTTAAAGGGTCTGAGATCTTTTCAAACTTCCCTTGCTACAGTTGGAATAGAAACATAACATTTTTCTTACTGACAGCTGAGATCTTTAACAGAACTGTGTGGCCTGGGCTGAGATAGAATCAGAGTCATGGAATGTCCTGAGCTGGGAGGGACCCCCAGGATCATCCAGCCCAAATCCCAGCCCTGCTCAGACCCCCCAACAATCCCACCCTGGCCATCCCTGAGAGCGGTGCCCAAACGCTCCTGGAGCTCTGGCAGCCTCGGGCTGTGCCCATTCCCTGGGGAGCCTGGGCAGTGCCCAGCACCCTCTGGGGGAAGAACCTTTTCCTCAATCCACCCTAAACACACAGCTTCATCCATTCCCTCGGGTGCTGTCACTGCCTTTAGGAAACAAAACAAAACTCCTGGGAGCCACCAGTGCTTGGCCAAAGCAATGGGACTTCACGGTACATCAGTGCCTTCTCCAGGCAGTGCCACGTCTTGAGATTTGGGCCAGGTCTGGTTCTGGCTGGGGTGGCACCGGAGCATCATTGATAGGAGCGCTGTGCTCCCTGCACTGCCTGCTGTGGGCTTTGTGGGGTGGCTGTGGTGCAGCAGCCCAGCCTGAGGTTTACGGTGTCCCGTGGCTCTGCTGGTGTCACCTGAAGTGCCCAGCTGGCCCCGGAAGCCGCCGTGGCCTCCAGCCGTGCTGCCAGCGGAGGTGCAGCGGGTGCTGCGGAGGAGAACGGCCAGCTCATCTCACAACTGCTCTCACTGCTGGGGTGCTGGGGAACGCCGGCACCGCCACCCAGGTCAGAGGTGGGGAGAGATCAGCCCCGAGCCCCGGCGAGAGGCGGCTGAGGAGCAGTCACGGGGCTGGCTATGGGCACAAACACCTTCCCGCTCCGGGCTGCAGCAGAAACGTGCTTTTCTGATGTTTCTCATGAGAAGCAGGCCTTGTCCTTCCCAGCCAGGCTGGCTCTTGCCCTCTCCCCCGTGCTGTCTCCTGCCTCCTTCCAGACCCCCTTGGGAGCTGATGCTCCTTGTGTGGTCCTTCCCCACACCCCCTGGCACACTCACTCCTCTCTAGCCCACCTTTTAGTGAGAGCCTCCTGGTCCCTGCACTCACTGCTCCCTGTTTGAATAGCTGGAGAGGGTAAATGTTCATTTACTGGCTCCTGCCTGCGTTTTTCCCCACCCAGTGTAGGACATGGAACGCTGTACCCACGTGTCTCCTGGCTGGGATGCTGGTGCAGGCCCTGTGCAAAGGTCGTTCTCCATAAGAAGGACCATGCACTGCCTCTGCCTGAGTGATTTGGAGGCAGTTGACCTACCCAGCCGGTGTCCAGGTGGGAGACCCCCACTGCTCACTCACAAGGGCTTCTCCATAGCCCCATGAAGACTTTTTCCCTTCCAGTCTTTGTCTTGAGTCTTAGAATCACAGAATCACAGAATGGTTTGCATTGGAAGGGACCTTAACACTCATCCAGTGCCACCCCTGCCATGGCAGGGACACCTCCCACTATCCCAGGGTGGTCCAAGCCCTGTCCAGCCTGGCCTTGGACACTTCCAGAGATCCAGGGACAGCCACAGCTTCTCTGGGCACCCTATGCCAGGGCCTCCCCACCCTCACAGGGAAGGATTTTTCCTCAATATACAATTTAATCTTGCCCCCCGTCAGTTTGAAACCATCACCCCTTGTGTTCTCCAGCACAACAAGACCTTTTCCTGCTGCCACAGCCTGATGCTGGGAAATGCAGTCATACATCAAAGCCGGAAAATATGAAATTAAAAATGGGTTTTAAAAATGGATCCTGAGGAAACACAGCTTCCAGATCTTGTATAACCTCTCTTGTCCAGTTTGGCAGCAGCTTGTGGGCTTTGGATCCTTTGACCACCATTTTTAAGGTGTAAAAAATAAGACGCATTACAAAATCAACATGAACTAGTGGCCCTCTCTTTGGGAAGGCTTAGCAAGGGATTGGAGCCTGGGAAGCGATGGCCATTTTGCTATGGGGATAATGTGCCCCAAACAGCCAGATTTGGGGCACAAACCTTTGGAGAAACCTCATCTAGCAAGCACCCCATGTGGGTGTCAGGGATCATTTTACATCTCCCATCTACACCAGCCAGGAATGGGAGGTGGATTCCCCTGGGTGCTCCATGGCTCTTTTAAAAGGACTGGGAGAGCAGCGAGGAAAAGGGAGTAGGAAGATATAAGACAAAGATCCCAAAGCACTTCCCATTGCTGGAAAGTGTCTAAGTTGGATGGGGCTTGGAGCTACCTGTTCTAATGGAAGGTGTCCCTGCCCATGGCAGGGGGTTGGAATGAGATGGTCTGGGAAGTTCCTTCCAACCCAAACCATTCTGTGATTCTTGTGAGGAGCTGGGGCTGGGCAGCTGGGAAATCACCTGGTGAAGGGAGCTGCGGTTGGGGTGGGAGCAGGGTTTGGTGAGACCTGCAGCTTCCTTGGCAGAGCTCTGTGAAGTTTCCATCCCTGCTAATAAATCACATGGGCATGATCATAATGACCAAGGCAATAATTACCTCTTCTTAAGAAGCTCATCTCCTCGCACCTCAGGGCCCGTGAGCAGAGCAGTGAGGAGTTTGCAGGTCTGGAATGTGAGAGGGAGTTGAGACTGGCAGAATTCAGGCTGTGTGTGCCAGGTGTGAGTGCAGGGGAGCTGCAGCAGCCAGGCCTGGAGTGCTGCAGGTTCAAAAGGTCATTCAGAAGTCACCGGAGGGCAAAAACCTGTGAGCCAAACCCTGCAATGTGCTAAGGCAGTTCTCCCTTATGTGGCTAATCCCAAATCATCCTCAGTTGCCTGTGGCAACCTGCTGAGCACCCAAAATCAGCAGATTTTGGCCATGAACACCATCACTAAGCCCTTAGTGGGACAGCAGTTTCAGAGAGCTGATCTGTGCCTGGCTGCTGTATAAGCAATGATTTCGCTTCCTACGCGTCTATCTCAGCCCACCATTAACATTTAAAATCATTCCTTGCTGGTAGGAAACAAAACACAGAGCTTTGAAAAAAACCTATCCTGGTGATGGGCTTTGTTTTGCATTTCTTTGTGACAAAAGTGATTAAACTGCTAAATCATAGCTGCTTTTCTCATAAAAAAGACAAAGCATCTTTCAATCCCTCCATCATTTCAAGAGCTGCAGAAGGCTCTAGGTAAATGGGAGTGATTTGATCTATCTTGGCTTTATCATTGCATCTCCTACACCCACAGGCTCCCAAGCAGGGTGTATTTGCTGTCTCATGGCCTAAAAGCTTCCCGTGTTACTCATAACTTAAACACAGAGGGAGAGATAAGGGATTGGGTTTGGTTTGTTTCCTTTCAGAAGAAATGAACATTAATAAATATCTCATTACCAGAAAGTGTCATAGTGAAAGTACAGTGCTTTCTCCCGTTCCACAGTTGGCTCTTTAATTTTCACCGTGGTTAAAGAGCAACATGAAAACCCTGAAAAATGATCCCAGTCACACTCAGCTGAATTTTCAATAACTGCTGGATCAGATAGGGCTGAGCTCCTATCGCAGGAGATGATCAGATACGGGGCAGCAACTGCTGCAGACTTTGCTCAGCACAAATTATTCCCCCTTCTAATGTCCACTGAAAGGTGAAAATTTACTGTTGCAGCACCCATGATCTTCAGTATTTCAGAAAACTCCTCAGGCCTTAGGGTTGGTTGCAAGGAGCCCAGGTCCTGCTGTGAGCCGTTCCCCGTTACATCTCCTGTCACAGCCATTGCTCCAGAGAGAGACGCTGGAAAGGGTCTCTCCCACCAGCCTGGTTTCAAGGAGAGGTGGATGTTGATACCCCAAAAGCATGGGCTGGCCATGGAGGTGGCCAAGGGATCTGCTGGACTGGAGGGAACTGGTGGAGTCCAATCTCTGAGCATCAGGTTCGTGGCTGTCTCCCAGGTGGGAGTGGAGATGCCTCTGCTGTGAAGGATGGCTGAAAAGGATGCCAAGAAGGGCTGCCCAGAAATCGTGGGATCAGAATATCCTGAGTTGGAAGGGACCCACAAGGATCATCAAGTCCAACTTGATGAATGTCCAACTCCAAATGAAGCTCCAAGAGGCAGAAAGAGAGGAGAGCGCCAAGCTGGGGTGAGAGGGAGCAGTGGGAAAGGAACAGGGAGTCAGGAGTGTCCCCAGGCAGGGGATGGACAAGACCCCCAGCAAGGAAACTTCTGCTGTCCTTCAGCCATGCTTGGCACAGGAGCCTCTCTGCATCCATTCCCTGGAGTGGAGAACGGAATCATTGCCAAAATCACCCCACAGAGCCTCAGGAAATGTCTTAAGCTAAAGAGACAACACAGCCTGTCCTGGATAACCCCCAGCAAATCCACTGCTGGTTGAAAAAAACCAGTGGCAAAGAGCTGCCATAGAGCAAGTGCTTCTGTGCATGGTTCCCCATCAGGGAAAATCCCTAAATTCCAAATCCCACAAGCAGCTTTTCACTGGGCACTGGTGGCCAGAGTGATTTGATGTCTGATTTTGCAAATGCTTTTGGTCAAGTCATGTCCTCCAGCACCATGAGAACAGGGCAGGTGAATACAGAACATGCAGCCAGGAGTGGAGAGGGAGCTTGGAAAATGGGTGAGTGCACAAAAAAAGGCCAGAAAGCAGAGAAAGGGCTATCTCCTGAAGGTGCCAGAAGGGAAAGATCTCATGGCTTTTAGGCCAGTCTTCAGACACTTGTCCAGATTTTAGAACATGTCGGGTTGGCAATACTGTGGTTTATTTGCTACAAATGATTTACAAGACACTTCAGTGGGAAATAAATTTCACAGGACAATGCCTCCAGGGAAAATAATATGTGTTTGGATGGGTGATTCATCATTCTGCATTAAGCCCATAAACTCAGTTGACATCGAGGTATACCTGATAATCTCTTATCTAAATAATTTCCCCTTGAAATCCTCCATCTGTGCAGCTTTGTTCTGCTGATGGGAGGATAAACTGTTGGGCCAAAACTTCTGCTGGGGAAACTGGCCTTGTCGTGGCGTGGTCAAGATGGGGAGGTGCTGAGTCCTGCCCAGAAGACCCCACACCATGCTGGGTTGTGTGGATGGCACCAGTGGGGCCAGGCAGCTCCAGAGAGGTGGTGGAGGGTAAGGGTGGAGGCCTGCTCTGTTTTTTTTTTTTTAATTATGGGTACCTTTAAAGCTTCTGAGGTTGTCCCACCTGGTCCTGTCTTGGCTCCTGACCAGTACCAGAGGAAGGCTAAGAGCAGAGCCCTCCTCTAGGCTTGGCCAACCTGGATTTTCCCCCACGTTCCAAGACCCAGTAATTGTATTCATGCTGAGGCATTTCACCAGAATTCTCCAGATCTCCTCTTTGCTGCTCTCCATTTGGGTCACCTTCGTTAGCCACCCCGGGATGAGGTCAGGCCCAAAGGCTGAGCTCCCAAACCATCTTCCACTGCTGATGCTGAAAACATCAAACAAACCCCACCCCTCTGCAGTCTCCCCCAAACTCCATTTTTTTGCCTTCCTCTCAGCATCCTCTTTTCCTGCTGTTGCAGACACAGGGGTTTCTCCATCAGGGGCTATTTTTGGGGAGAATGCTGATGCTCATCACTGCTGCATGCTGTGTGTGGGGGCAGGACAGCTCCATAGGATGGGGGCAGAGCTTGGAATGGCTGTTGTGGGTCTGGATGTGGGTTCTACAGCACCTTCCCATCCTTGTCTTTACAGCTGTGCTGCAAACCGGGGACACATGTGGGGAATTGTAGTTGCAGTGTTTTAGGATTTCCTTTCTCTCTCATGGAGAATATAGATAAACTGTACTTTCTTAATCTCTGTGTTTTGTGTTAGAGGTGTACAAGCCATAACCAATAGGTCTTTAGGGGTGGATTGTCTTTGGCCAATAGACACTTGTTTATTACTGTGTATAAAAAGAACTTCTTGTAAATAAAGTGCTCTCTTTGCCATCTTGGAGCCTGTCTGCCTGACCTCTCTACCTGCTTCCACAAATCCCACGAATAACAGAAAAGCAAACCATAGGGAATGGTGGCCAACCTCTCCCTGGAGCCTGCTCGTGGCCTGCTGGCACCTGGTTTGCCAGGGTGACACGGGGCCTGTGCTGCCGAACTCTTGAAATTAGTCACTAATTATAGCAGCCACCCACAGCGTCCCCAGCACCGGAGTATCTGCGAAGGTCGTGAACCCCGTGATTCAGCCCAGAATCCGCGTGTACCTCAGGTGAAATAACAGGAAATACGGGCATAACGAGGCGCCAGCCCATCGCTGATCGTGCCGATAGCGCGTTCTGCGCTTCTCCCTTTGCCATGGAGACGGGCTTGGATGGCACCCAGAAGGGTAAATGCTCTGCAGCTGCCTCTCTCCCGAATCCAGAGCGTGGATTTGCCTCCTCTCCTGGCTGGCAGGGAGAGCTGAGCCCACAGCAGCTGCCCCACAGCTCCCAGTGCACCTGTGCCAGCCCTGAGAGGCGGAGAGCTGTGGCCGTGGGTCAGACCAATTCTAATACAACAGGACCTCGCTGGTGGAAAACCTTCTAATCTAAGCACCCCCTGGAAAACACAATGGTCTCTCCCCAAAACTGTGTAATCCCCTCTGGTTGTAACCTACCCCTAAATCCTACCCTTCCCTACTCCCCGTTGGTTAAGGGGGTTTCTCCCCGCCTCCTGTTATCTGGCCCCAGATCGTCCCTAGAACTGGGGGCTCTCGGGGCCATCTTGCCCTCTTTCTGCCTTGGACCCCTTCAGAAATAAACGTCTGGAACTTCCAGGAGAGAGGAACTCTGGATTCTTTGTCTCTGGGAATGCCAGGGCTGTCCGGCTCACTGGGTGAGTGAGAACTGTGCCTGACACCGGCTCGGGTGTGAGAAAAGCCTTTCTGTACAGCACCAGAGCAGTGCTGGCTGCAGTGATCTCTCACAGCCATAGAGACACTTTGGGTAAATGCAGAGCCTTGTTCCACCCCTCCTCACCCTCGGCATTAGAGAGCACTTCTGCAGGACCCATCCTTCCAGCCAGAACCCCCAGTCCTGACCACCCAGAGAGGAGGAGGAGGACACTGAATGCATGGTGCCCACCCCTACACCTCACACGTGGCATTCCAGGGCCCATCCAGGATGGAGAGGTGGGAGCAGCTTCCCGTGATGCCTGGGTTCTTTGCACCGGTGCTGACACAGTTTCTGGGCAGCAGCAGGGCAGGGCTGCCAGTAAACAGCATCACTGGAGCCTCTCAGATGTGGGTATTTTGTTTTCCTCCCGTTTCTCCGCAGGGGAAAGCTGTGAGCAGAGCTGTCCCCCAGCAGTTTTGGCGTGTCAGGAGAACAGGGCTCGCAGCCCAGAGGCACATCTGAGAGTGCACAGCCTGGGAGGAAGCAGGGATGAGGATTCCTCTTCCACCCAGCAGCTGTAGCACAGGTGGTGGGCACAAAAGCTGTTTCTGGCCCTGCTTTGGGCAGGTTTATCTATCTATAACTCATCTCATGGACCCCATTGCCCACACCCACGGAGCTGCTCAGCTCCCTGACTCTTCTCCATCCCTGCTGTGAGCTGCTCGTCCTCTCCCAGCTTCTCCCACCTCCTCCTGGCACCCCACAAGCTGCTGCCTCCCTCATTTTTCCATCTCTGCCTCCTCAAAGCCCATCTCAATTCCCCCCACGCTCCCTGCCCCTTGCTCAGCCTCTGTGGCTGCAGGGTTATCTCTCCATTAATGTGCAGTTCAGCAAACCCAGAACATTTTGGAAGGGCTGAAGGGATCTGTGAATTTGCTTTGAATATAGCAACGTGTTTTGGCTAAAGGGAACAGGAGAACATTTTGAAAATGTCAAAATATTTTGTTTAGGCATTTTTTGAACAAAATGTTTCACTTGGTACTTGACAAAAAGGAAAAAAGAAGGAAAAAATAATCAGTTCAAAATCTCCAAAACAAAACCCTCCCAATTCTGTTTTGAGATGGCACCTGCCTGGGAGAACTCGAACTACAAAGGCACAAAAGCCGTTTTCCATGGTAAATAATGTCCAGGCACCCAAGGGAGTTTCTTCAGTGGAAGTCAAAATGTTTCAAATAGAGTCAAAACATTTTCTGATTTTATTTTTTGCTTATTTCACTTAGGTGGGAGAGGAAAAACCCTGTCCTTTCTGAGCCTGGACCAAGGACCCACGTTCGTTTTTATCTTGGCTGCTAGGCAGAAATATTTATGACAACAACTTGATAGGGAGCTCAGGTCAACTTCTTGTGTTAGAAAGGGAAATAATGCTGGGATCAGGTTGTCCATGGTGATCCTTCCTCTCTGCCCCTCTACTTTGCCTTCTCAGCCCATAGGACAAAGGGTCCAGAGAAAATCTCTTTCCTTCATGTCTAAATTTGCTCCAGCCCCTGCTCTGCCCTGGAGATCCTGGAGCTCTTTCTCAAGTGAGGCTGCAATTCCTTTGTGTTTTTCAATGCCTTTCTTATTTCACAGAATCTCAGTCTGGTTTGGGTTGGAAGGGACCATAAAAGCTCATCCTGCAGTGGGCAGGAACATCTTCAAATGGACCAGGTTGCTCAGAGCCCTGTCCAACCTGACCTGGAACGTTCCCAGGGCTGGGGCCTCCCCAGCTTCTCTGGGCAAGCAGATACGTTTCCCAATGGATCAGCCCTTAATTCTTGGGCAAAACAAATATTAAACTATGTTTTTAATGTAAAATGATAGTGAAGTAGTAGTGTTGTAATTGTAGTGAAAGTTCTAGGGGTGGATTGGGTGTAGTTTGTTCTTTTGTTCTGTTTTTGTAGATTCGGTGTGAGAAACCTTTTTCTTTTTCTATCTGTTTAGTTGTTGTTTTTTGTTGTTCTAAGTTAAGATTGTATGTTGGATTTTGATTTTACTGACGTGTTGAATGTTGATTTTAACTCCTGGCCTTGTCCTCCTGTCCTCTCCTCTTCATCAGTGGGATAAAAGCCTGAGGCCATGATCCATCTCCCTCTGCCCAGCACGGGGGACGTTGAACTCCTGCTGAAAACAACACACATCCCATTTTCTGCCTGCTTTTCCATGTGCTCCAGCCATGCCAGCTCCCTGTTTGTCTTTCTGCCATCTGGGACGTTCCTACAAGCACAGTCAGAACGGGGAGTGGGGATGACCACGTGGGAATGGGTGATCTCATGGTGTTTTCCCTCCTGGTGGCACCTCCAAGGCTTGGGTGGCTCTCCTGGTCCTTCTCACCTCGAGCTGCAATATGGAATGCACTGATGAAACAAAACTATTTAAAGACAAGTATTTTTGGTTAAAGGAACACAGGAGGAGCAGCTGAGGGATCTGGGGGGGCTCAGCCTGGAGAAAAGGAGGCTCAGGAGGGACCTTGTGGCTCTGCACAATTCCCTGACAGATGGAGGCAGCCAGGGGGGTCGGGCTCTGCTCCCTGGGAACAGGGACAGGAGGAGAGGAAATCACATTAAGTTGACTTAGGGGAGGTATGGATTGGAGATTAGGACAAATTTTTCTGCAGAAAGGGTTGTCAAGCACTGGCACAGCTGCCCAGGGCAGTGATGGAGTCACCATGCCCCAAGGGATTTAAAAGCCCTTTGGATGTGGCACTTGGGGACATGGGTTATGGTGACCTTGGCAGTGCTGGTTAACAGCTGGACTGGGTGATCTTAAATCCAATCGAAATGATTCCATGATTCCCTGACAATCCAACCCTTCCAGTAAATCCCGCAGCCCTCCTTGCACAGCACCCGAGCGGGGTGGTTGGAAGGAGACCTCTGTTTTGAGCTGAGCAACAGCTGAGTTTTGCCAGAGCATATTTTCACTGTTAGAATTACAAATATTTTGATCAACATTTATTAGTCACCAGATAATAGACACCCACAGATTTTTATCTGCTGTCTCTTGTGAGCTTTTAGGGGTTTTGCAGCAGTTTTGCAGATCACTGGCTGATGTATCACAGCTTGACCTGGGACCAATATTTTTCTTATAGCTGGAGCTCCTGAAGCTGCACTTGTGTCAAAAATTCATGTGTACAGTTGGAAAAAGTTATTCCAGTGGAGCTTGGTGAATGTTTTTTTACAAAACTCTCAGGTAGGGAAACTTTCAGTTCATCTGAAGTGCAGCTGGTTTGTGAACCAGCTAAAGCCTCAGAGCTGACATGCACCACAAAGATTCAGTTTTTATTCTGCGTCACCTTTATGTCCTGGTGTTTGCAGGGAAAAGTACAAAGTGATGTGGATGTAGTTTAAAGGAAGACCACCAGAGGAAACCCAAAGGATCCATAAGTGTGAGAAAAGTTAATGTATATGTACCTCTAAGCATAATTTAGAATTCTCTTCCCCACCTTTTTTCTTTTCTTTTCTTTTCTTTTCTTTTCTTTTCTTTTCTTTTCTTT
>VZTX01004068.1:0-42717 GCA_013400915.1 Pardalotus punctatus | reverse complement strand
AAAAGAAAGATCCAGGGAACTACGGGCCAGTCATTCTCATCTCTGTGCCTGGCAAGATCATGGAACAAGTCCTTCTGGGAACTCTGCTAAGGCACAAGAGAATAAGGAGATGATGGGTGACAGCCAACAGCTTCAATAAGGGCAAATTGTGCCTCACAGATTTGGTCAGAAAATAGACTGAGAACATGGACCTGTTGGAGCAAGTCTAGAGGAGGGCCATGAAGATCATGAGAGGGCTGGAGCACCCCTCCATAATATGAAGACGGGGGTCATTCAGCCTGGAGAAAAAGAGGCTTTGGGGATACCATTTATCAGCATTCCAGTACTTGCAGGGGGCCTGCAAGAGAGCTGGAGAGGGACTTTTGACAGGGGCATGTAGTGATAGGACAAGGGGAATAGCTTTGACCTAAAGGAGGAGAGATTTAGGTTAGATGTTATGAAGAAATGCTTTACTGTGAGGGTGGTGAGGCACTGGCACTGGTTGCCCAGAGAAATCGTAGATGCCTCAGCCTTGGAAGTGTTTAAGGCCGGGCTGGATGAGGCTTTGAGCAACCTGCTCCAGTGGAAGGTGTCCCTGGCCATGGCAGGGGGAGTGGCCTACGTGGTCTTTAAGGTCCCTTCCAATCCAAACCATTCTATGATTCTATGAAAATCTGCACCCAAGGAGTATAGAAGATTTCCAGCAAGAGCAAAGCAGCTGTAGAGGATGATGCTGAGTAGGCAGCAAACCCAGCATTGCTGTCCACAGTAAGGACTTGGGAGTGCACCAGGGTCTGTGTCTCCCTCCCCAGACAAATTTCCACAGCTTCTTCTACACCCCTCATAGATGAGACAGGCCTGAAACAGTACTCCCTATATTTTAGGTGTATTTGAAGGGAAGCCAGGAGTTTTGTCACATTCCCTATTTTCCAAGTTATTTTCCCCACCTTTTCAAATGCAATCGTTCAAAAACAAGCACAGCTATTGCTAGAGCTGAACCCTCTGGGGTGTAAGAACCCTGTGGGTGTAGCCCCCTGCCTGGGGGACACATCCAGCCCCACCAGTGCTCACGTCATTTCTGGGGTCCCCCAGCCCCATTGCAAGGTCTCTGTGGCCAAGCTAGAGGCAGCCAGCAACACGTGCTTCACCTTGCACCACTCTTGCTTTCAGTTGAGGCCTCTGGGATGCAGATTTTGAATCTGAACCCCCTTTTTCATGCTACCAGATCCTATTTCTGATACAGGCAGACAGCACTGAATGGAGAGATGGGCAAGATAAAAGTAGAGTTCATTCCCCTGTGATTCCAGCTTCCAGGAGCATGTCTGTAATACAGACAATGTCACTGCTTTGTTCATTCCCTGTAAGAAGGCTCAGTTTGGGCTGAAGCCCAAGCTCAAGCCCTGCATTGATCAGACTTGGGTGCCAGGCTGGTGAGTGCCCCATTGCAGTCACATCAACCCTCCTGCCTGGCAGCAGCTCAGACCACTCACTAGGAGCCAGTGTGGAAAGGGCCAGGAGGAAGAAAAGAGAAGCCAGAGAGGTTGGAGGAGCTGTATCCACCATCCATAGGCAAGGGCCTTGCCTGTGACCTGACTGTGCCTGTGCTGGGGTTTCCTGGCTCTGACTCTGCTCCCATCAGTCAGCCACACACTAATCCCAATCCTACACCCGGATCCTAATCATAAAGTCCTGCCAGGTGCGGCTCAAGAGAACTCTGGTTCAAGGCAACTGCAGGTCTAGCCAAGGAGACCTTTTGATTTACCAGACACCCAAGCTCCTGGGCTCAGCTGTCAACAGAGCAGTCAAACAGCTCGAAATGAAAGAAAGGCAGTTTTGTGGCACAAACCCCAAATCTTACAAGAGGAAAAGTCCATAAAACAGCAGGAACCCTTCACTTCTTATCTTTGAGGCTGGAGAGCAGCATGGGAAAAGCAAAGCTGTCCTGACCACACCAAGACTGGAAACATGCCTGCCCTAGCACAATGCTCTCTTCTTCCCACATGCCACTAACCTGTCCTCTTTATTTTTAGATCTTCCAGCTGCATGCATGCTTGTACTAAAAATTCCCAACCAGTGTAAAAAGCAATAGCCCATAGCTTCTGGTGCCCATAATTCAGCAATGACCTGAGAAACTCGGCCCCAGCTGCTGCAGAACCCCCCCAGAAGGAAGCATGTTCATAGCACATCAGCTGTACTGTACTTTGTGCAACTGAGCAAATTTTTTGAGCAAAAACTGAGCCACTTTCTGCATGTCCAAGTGAGGAACAGTCCACAGTAGGCAGGATGGAAACCCCCCTGGGGATTTCACAAGGGTGCTGTGAAACACACAACTTCTCAACTTTTCTGAGAACTCAGCTGCTCAGCAGTGGAGCTCATGCCACCACCTCTCCCACAGGGTGAGCCGAGACTCAGGATGAGGAACAGCCAGGATGGGGCCCACAGGCAGAAAAAAAATCTGCTGAAACAAAAGACATCAGTTTTACAATCAACACAGGTGGAAAAGCAGGAAATGGACGGAAAAAACCAAACAAGCTGGAATTTAGAAAGACTTAGCTCAAATCCACATATCCACTGCCCAAAGGCCAAGAGTATTGATGCTAACCTAAACTGAGTGGAGCTCCAGCAACCTCTGTTCATACATTCAGAGACGCCCAGCTTTTGTGTTTGGCACAACCATTTAATAGCACAAAACTCAGTATGTTCCATTTTAGTCTTATGTGGAAAATCAGTGCAGGTGATAATCTAATTGTACAACAACATGGTAAAAAAATTTATTTTACATTATATACATTAGGGAACATATTTCAAAGCATTACCAATCACAACAATAACGCAGGCCATAAATCACTTTTAATTTAGTTTGGTTTTAGTGTATATTATTACAATAAAATATAAAGAACATATACAAAAAAAGGAGTCAAATGTGTGCATTTTGCTTAAAACTTGGCATTTACACACTCCATTGGAAAATAGCAATCAAAAATACTTCTGATCAAAACTAAGTTCCCGTGATGCGTAGTAACCATTGTATTGTTTCAATGAGGTAGTAACTAAATTTTGGCCATGTGTTAACATCCTAAAATCAAGAAAAGTGTGAAAATGGTTATAAGGCCAAAAAAAAAAAGTCAAAATGGCAACATCTCTGAGCCATTTCCACAATGTGGAATGTTGCTCCTTTTCATCATGATATGAAACTATTTAGTAAGACAAACAGTAATAACTACTTTTTATCATTGTATACACTAATAATTCAAACACCTATTGCAGAATTACAGCCAGGTACCACTAGTCTGGGACTGACACCCATCCATAAGGTATTGTTTTCAAGCATAGAGAAGTAATCATATGGAAAGTTTTAATTAAATATAAAAATACAGGTGTTTAACTGGTTTGTTTCACAAAGAAATCTACCCAAATAAACAAAAAAAAGGAACTTTGAAGCCCAAGTCATATCCACAAAGTCACAGCTTACCTTTGTGACTAAATACATCACATCTCAATACATTGTGCAAACATGAACACCAGTGTGTTGTATCGAAATTAAAACAAGATTGTAATCTGATTACAGCCTTGGTTACAATTTCTAAAAGTTAATATTTATTTGTATTAGTAAATTACATATAATAAAATACAATAGTGTTGCTAAATGTACTATATTTGTTGCTAGAATCCCACTTTATAATAAACACATGAGACGTCCTTATAATAGTACCCCAATTTAATTTTTGCATCCTCAGTGACTTTTACATCTGTACAGGTAAGACACTTGTACTTAACAGGAGGACCTCTATCTACAGAAAGTCAGTGTAGGGCTTCAGCAAGAAGTTTCACTGAAAAATACTGCATATGTACAAAGATTACATAACAGTAAATTAAGCACTTCTGTGGTATTATAATGCTTCTGTGTCCATACCACAAACAATTCTCATCTTCCTCTCATGCCACAATAAATTATAAAGTAACTGAAGTGGGGTTACTGCAGCTTTTGTGCAATTCCAGCCAGTCACGAGTGCTGCTGCAGCAGGAGTGTTCTCCTCACAGTGAGCTGCTTGCCACGTGCTGTCCTCAGTAACTGTTCTCATGGCCTGCCAGGATATACAAATTGCTGTTGGCTGTTGGGTTGTCTGTCGGCCGGCTCTCCAGCACCACGACCCTAAAATGGAAATTAAAAAAGCTACAAGGTCAAGTGATCCTTCATTTAAAAACAACCCTGGTTATAACTAAATATTCTTTCCTAGGATCCATGTGACTGGTTGTCATTTCTGTTTCCCTGGATGCTTTTAATCCAAAAGCCCCTCAAACCAATGCCAACCTCAAAGCTACCTCACGGTTTTACCCAGACAAGGTCTCCAAGGATCTCCCATAGCCTCCCTGGGCTCCTACTACAGTGTTGAATCAACCATACCACGATGTTTACCCCTCTATTCTCCAGCTGGATTTTCCCTTGCTGCAATGTATCCCTGTTGCCTCTTATGCTTTTAGTGAGAGCTTCTGAAAAGGGTCCCATCCGTTCCCTACTGGGCCTGTGCTTTCCTGGAGCTTTGCAAAGTGAACCCATTAATCAGGCTCCAGTTCTGAAAGCTGTTAGTCTGCCCCCTGCCACTGCAATGACACATGAACAAAGATGACTCTTCCATGAGCATTTCCAGTTAATCCCTGAGCCCATGTAACCTAATCCACAGAAACTTCCTCCAGCTCTGAAAGTCCCAGAGACAAAAAATTTTCAGGCCAAGAGAATACTCAAGGAAAGAACTGCTATGTGAAGAGTCTTTTTTTCTTGCCACCCACTTTTGGCCAGCATTGGAGACAAGAGACTGGGTTAGCTGGCACTACAACTACAAAGACCGTAAGGGATGTCCTAGATCAGACCTTTCTCTTCAAAGAAGAGAAATTAGTAGTCACAATTGCTTTACAAACTATTTAAGATTTTTAATCAGGCAAGAAACTGCTAAACAGACCAGGATGTTCATGATTGAATTATCCTCCACAAACATACAGAAGTGAAGGCACATTGTGAGAAACTCAAATCCATCTCTTGTGCATTCAGACAGGAAAGGCTGTTTGCTGCAAAATTATGTCTCAGAAAACCAGACCTCTGCTCAATGTGCTCCACAAAGGGAATGACACTGCATGCCATGAGGCAATTCCCTGCTCACGAGGAGAAAGCAACACACAAGCTTTTATTAGACATCAGGTTTTTGGCTTCTCAGAACACCAGCTCCTATGAACTGCCTAGGAAAGGACTCGTGTTACTGGAAAAAGGATTCACAGCTCCAGCACAAAACAGGACAGAGCTGCAAGGAAAAGGGTATATGAAGAAATTGGAATTAATGTTTATTGCAGTGCAAACCCTGTAAACATTGTCTTAGACTTGAGAAACTACCAGAGCAAGCCAGAAATAGAAGGGACCATATTTGGGGAAGAAGACATTTTCACAATGCAATTTTTTGCAATGTCATTGTAAGATGCCTCATGAGTTTACTGCAAGTAGCACAAGACAGAGGCAATTCCCAAAAGAAAAGTTAAAGCCTATCTTTGCAGTTCTTGTGGATTCATGAGTGGTGAAAATGTCACATCAGCATACACTCCCCTAGGGACAAAACAGCTGCTGCTTCTGTGGCTCTTACAAAAGTACAAAGTTCGACACCAGGGCAGAGAAAGTTGAGGAAGTCAGTGACACTCCTAAAACAGCAGTTACTGACTTCAGCAGGCTGGTATCTGGTGGGTCACACAGACAGGGTGTCAGTGTCCTGAGAGCAGATGCCAAAGAACGGCTACACTGGGCATTATCAAGAGCTCTTAAAAGACCTGAGCTGTTATGTTGGGAGAACAACTGGTAGATTTCCTTTCTGGGGGCGAAAGTGAGATATTTAAATTTTTAAGTATTTTTCAGATTTGTCTCCAGAAGCAGATCTTGATGAGCTACTGCAGCAGAGCATCTGAAAGTAAAGATTTCACCAAGTTAAACTAAGAATTACAGTACAAAAAGGAGAACATTCCTGGAGATTGGGACTGCAGCCATGGAAAACCTTCTTACATGGCTGAGTACTTCTGGAAGCCCACAAACATTTTTAGAAGATTTCAATTTTTTTATTTAAGAAAGAGAAGGAAAGGTGAAGGACTGGAAGGCAGACATATACACAAAGGAATGTCTCAGATGGCTAAAAAAAGGATTTGCAAGAAACAAGAAAAAAGGACTTTTACAAGGTAGGAAAACACACATTATTCTTCTATTTTAGTATGTCATGCTGACTTGTCTTCTTACCTGTCAGATCCCAGAAGCCTGAATATCCTTGTATTATCGGAAATTTCTTGTGTGATCTAGACAAAAAAATAAATATTTACATGTTAAGAGCAAAAGTGTTTTCATTTTGTTTTTAACATCAGTCAAGAGAAAAGAATTGACTGTGACTGTTGTTACCAATTGACTGCCAATTTAATGCAACTGTCATTTTAAAATAAGATATAAAAGTTTTCTGTAATTCCTCCCACATTACATTAATTCCTCTGGTAGCAACTGCAAGCACAACAGCAGGGTTCAGCATGGTATGTGAGTGACCAGTTCAATTTTCTTTATAGCCATGACTGAAAGAGATAGGGTGCTATTAGTGTCACTCTAGAGAGGATATCCACAAATGGATATATAATAATAATAATACATAAAACACATTTTGTTGAAATGCTGAATTATAGTAAGAATGCACTAAGTTCATGTTCTGAAAACCTTAGCAGAGAAACAATCTAATTTGTGGTACTTTGGTCCATTGCAAAAAGAAAATTTAGTCTTTTGACATTTCAGGTAAGTGCCAGTAGACCTTTGTATTCTGTGGGTGAACTGTACTTGTGTGATACATCTTTAAGATCACACGAATATCAAAGCACCCAAAAAACCACCATGTTCACCAATAAAGTTAACCAAAGCCCAGTGCATACTCCAAAGGGTATTTAGTCACTTTGTGAACAAGAAGCACTGTTTACAGAGCTCCTTTTCTACACAGTCAAATTTCACACTCTTGAGGTAAGCAGAGATTCTTCTCTCCTTCCCAGATCCTACTAATGCTAGCTGACTTAGTGAATTCACTTCTGGTGCAGGGAACTTGCAAGAGAATTTTAATTCACAGCAATGAAGTTCTTCACTTTTCTAAGAAAATTAATTTCTGATTTCTGTGGGGCTGAGTTTGTATGATCTTTGCCCAAATTTTGCTTCTTGTGTCAGAATTCACAGTTCCCTGTTTCATTTTTCACACTCGATCAAACCACTATGGAAGGTCACAGTTATGGAAGGAAATAACTTTACAATCAGCTCAAGTCATCCCCAATTAGGCCAACTGTATTAGAATTGGAAATCTGAACTAATGATGTCTTCAAAGAAAATAAATGCTGCAAAATTAAGTCAGTCAGCTTTTTGTCCCATGCAACCACTTCCTACATACTACAAGGTATAAAATTCCCCAAAAGTAACAAATATGGTCAAGACCTGAGCCTGGCACTGAAGGAGTTTTGTATTACAGAAGAAAACAGGTTTTTTTTTTCCAACAGCTGCAGCTAGTGGGACAGCCAGGAGAGATAAGGAGTTTAAAAAGACCCAAAAGCTTACCCTACACATGTTCTACAGAGAAAAAGTTTTAGGTGGCTTGCTTTCTGTCAACAGCCCAGTTCTGCTTTCAGTTCTTCATTTAGGTTCTGCCTTGGGCTTGGAGTAACAAAGCAAGCCAGTGTTCCTGATGCTTTACATGAACAACAAAAATACATCCATTTGGGCTGCAGCACCCTGGGACGTGGCCTCTCCCAGCTGGAGCAAGTTACCGATGGGGAGAGTAATGCACAAATGCCACAAACATTTGCGCCCTTGGAAATAAGCAGTCTGACCCCAGTCTTTGGTTCACACAGAGTAGGCTCACTGTTAGCACAGACTGAGTCAACTGGGGCTTTGTGCAAGTCAATGTAGTGGTGGAACAATGTGGAATATCTATGCTTGGCATGGTGTGACTTAGGTGCACCTTAAAATATAATTAGTCATAATGAACTCAATTTCTCAGCCAATGAAACACTGGTGGAACAACGGGTGAAGTTTGTAAACATTCATTAATAACCAAATTAAAAGATGCATAAAAATCCTACAAAGTACAGCATTTTCCCTAACAGGTACACAAGGTTTGCAGCAAGAAGAAAAAAACTAACTTGGGGAGGTAGTTACAGTGGTTTAACTGTCTAAAAATCACACCAAACTGGCCAAAAAAGGGACTATAAGGAGGTTTTAGAAACAAACAAACAAACAAACCACATTTAGGTCAATACGGTATTTTTCTCCTGATGGAAAAATATTTCTCATGAAAGCTGGGCAATTCTTCAAAGTATGTATAAGCCAAGAGAACATGGAAGAGACTAAAAAGCATCAGGCAACTCATTTGACACTGACAGAAAGCTAAAGCTCAGCAGTGGAACCGCTGGCAAAGCCCAAATTTTTGCATCTATGTGTGAGAGGCTAAGGGACTAAATGTGGTCTTCAAAGCAATTTAAAGCTAAGATTAACATTACCAGGAATTAGGCTTGGATATTTTCTGTGGTATCCTGGCCCAGTCTCTTGTTTCTGCTTTGCATGTTAGATGTAATGGGGTTCTTGTATACTTCCACTAATGCTTCATAGCTTATAAAACAAACTTAGAATGAGACTTCAGCTTCTAGGTCGAATCTGGGAAGTTACTGAAATGTCCTACTCTTTTTCAGACAACAGCATTGTGCATTTCTCCTCTACATGGTTTACATGAGAAGCCAGAATTTGAAGCAAAATGCAGTACTCACCTCATTTGATCTAAAACTCCTTCCTTGCATGCCGTGTTTCCAGAAGGCTAACACACTGTCTTGTAGACAGACTGGTAAGAAAGAACACTGGAATCAGTTTTGAGGCACAAAGTCAACTCTTGCTTTTAAGGCCAAAAGCACAAGACTGCAATTGTGAAAACTGTACATGTATGTTCCACTGTATCCCATCCACCCACTCAGACTGCAGAATGTCTCCCAGGAATCACTGAACCAGCCTCAAAAGTAGCTGCATTTATGCACTTACTTGTTTAATGAGCAGGGTTTAAAAATATTTCTACCTAACCAGAAAATGTTCTAAATGTCTAGTCCTAAACGTGTCATTTTCTTTGAACAGGAAACTCCATTAATAGTTGCGGAAAATACGTATGGAATTTTAACAAAAAAGTTACAGGTGTGTCTTTGGAGACACTGCCAGGACAGAACTGGCCACTGGAAGCTCATTTGTGACAACAGGGTGAGAACTACAATCCATGCAGAGGTCCCACAGTGAAAAGCTTCAAGTAACTTGAATCCCTCTTTCCCCCTATTCCCAAATATCAAGAGCCATAAAAGTATTTTCGGTGGCAATGTTTTCTTGTCCTCTTCTCTGGGAGGTTATGTTTGAAGGGCCTGAAACTTTAGAGCTTCTACTCAGAAATAAACTCCCTGCAACTCCTGACTCTCTTAGATCCCAATGTTCCTCCTCTTCTGGTGCTACCCTCCATCTGTCACACATCCTTCCTACCCCTCTTTCAACAGAATGTGGTGGAATCCAGGTATGGAACCCTTGGAGAACTGACAAATTAACATATTCTTTCTGTTTCACGGCTCTAATTCGTTCACATTCTACACAAGGAGACAATTTATGTAATTTGTGACATATCATATAATTTAGTCTTTGACCTGCTTTATAAAAACAGACTGCATAAGCACACATGCAAAATGAATTAGGCATGGGTGATACAGAGTTTATGTAAGTTAAGGTATTCCTTTAGAGGCTAAAAGTCTCCATCATACTCCCAAGACATTTAGATTAATCAAGAAAGACTCCAAGATTATTACTCCATTCCAATTGCTCCTAAGAAAGCACATGCTGAACCTTTCAATGAGTCTTCTCACATGAGGTAAAATTAGTGAGATAATGTTTCAAATGCCAAAAGCAAGAGAGGTAGCATACCTAATTCTTTACTGTAACATTGAAGAAGTTAATCATGGAACATCTCAAGTTGGAGGGACCCATAAGGATCGCTAAGAGCATTGTCCAAACGCTGCTTGAGCTCTGACAGGCTTGGTCCTGCAACCACTTCTCTGGGAGGCTTGGTCTAGTGACTGATCGCCCTCTGAGTGAAATGCATTTTCCTAATATCCAACCTGAATTTTCCCATATGCAACTTCATATAATTTCCATGTCCTTATGCTGCTGGTCACCACTTTTTGGCTGCCAGGGCACACTGCTGACTCATTTTCAGCTTGCTGTCAATCCAAACCCCCAGATCTCTTTCCACAGAGCTGCTCACCAGCCTAACCGGGACTACCTCATCCTGGGTGCAGAATCCACCACTTGCTCTTGTTAAATTTCCTACAGTTGGAGATTGCCCAGTTCTCCACTCTACAGGGATGTTCAAGACTAATAATGAAATCCAACTTACCTATTGACTCAATCTGGAAGTCAAAGGTGAGCTCCGATGACAGTTTGCGGCTGGATTTTAACCTGCCTTGCAGATTCACTATTTTTATGCAGCCTAGACAATAAATAAGGACATATTAACCAAAAATTATCTTCAATATAGAACATAATTTGAAGACAGACAGTATGCATGCAAAAGCATACATACATATTTAGTTGATTTTAAACTTACAATCCAAACACACCAAAATGGTATCTCTCTCCAGCTGTGTTACATGGACAACACTCGTCTCTGTAGTGTCTATAAAAAAATTACAGTGTTAGTTCTTAACATGAATTAGCATGAAAATCGAAATGGAAGTACTAGAGACTGAGACATTTTGATGGGTTAGTGTGTTTTATCTACTTAAAATCATCATCTTACCAATGACATTTCTCTTCTCTTAGAGGCATGCCCACTTATCCAACATGTTGGCTGTGACAGGAAAACTGAAGCTATAATATTGAAGTATGGATTTAATCCAGCCCTTTCTGAGTCATGTCACAAAAGCAAACTCACATGTACATTGTTCTCCCTTTATTCTCTATTGGTGTAATTACATACTGCTGTTGCAAAAATGCAGATACAGGTGACTGTTCACACTATGCTGTTTCACTGCACTTTTCTTCTGTCTTTATTTCTAAATCCTGATAGGAACATATATATTACTACTTAATTCTTGCTGCTATTTGCAGACATTCCATCCTCAGCTGTTCAAAAAATAGAGGCTTATCTCCTTCTCCAAACCCTCAAAAGAAGGGTTATTTTATTCTGTTCTGGGTTACAGCTGCAGCAGTCTCCATCACAACAAATGGGGATTTGACCCACAAGTGATTAGTGGACATGTCAACTCAAAAGAGAAGGGTAGTTTTGGTCCATTTGTTTGTTAACATCAAAATTACACACAAAGCAGCTCTTACTAATTCAACATTACTGCCAGATTCTGTAGGCATCTTTCATATAGCAGAGAAAAACTCAGTAAATCCATTAGTCATGAGAAATTAAAGCACAATAGCTAAAATACAAAAGCAGCTTCTGGTAAAATTATAAAAAATAAAAATCCGTTTGATTGCATCATCTCTCTCCTGCCAGCAGGGGACAGGAATAAGCTGATACAACAAAAGGGTTTAAAGTAGAGCTACAAATACTGGAGAAAACAACAATATAAACACAAGAGGAGAACACACAAGTAATTCAAGGAAATTAACAAGTGTAGAAGGCACAATGCAATGCTAAATTTTACACATTAAAGAAAAGAACTGAGAAGGGATTAGCACTCTGGCATTTTTGCACCAATGCAGACAATATTGAGAGAGCAATGGCAACAGGACATTTCTCTTGAGCATGCTACTTTTATGGACTCTACTACAAAGTCACACAGTTACAGGTATGAATGAAAATAAAATGCATTGTCTGAAGTAGGTAAGTGTGTTAATTGGCCACCCACTGCTCACTTTGGATATTGTAACTACACATTAAATTGTGTCAAAATCTGATGCACTTTTCAGGAGCAGAAAGGTCAGTGGGTATCTTCCTGGTGGAAACTCTTAGTGTATTCCACAGTACACACTCAGCTGGTCTCGTGCATATGTCTATGGAAGCACAAAGCTATGTATCAATTCATCATGAATCAACAAGGGATCCACACCTGGCAAAAACAAAGCTATTTACTGCTTCTAAACCTGCAAGCTATGACTAGGGACAGTTCCCTACTGCAGCTAGGTTTAGGGTGTAACCTTGCAACTCTGAAAAAGTAATTCTTAGCACACTTCCTTGAGAGAATTTCTGCTGTTGCTCAGATGGTGGCTTCCTCAGTCATGGTGCCCACACTGGTGACGGGATGGTACCTGGTTTCCTGCTACCAGTGGTCCTAATCCTTTTTGCTTTCTATAAACACCGTAAGAATTCTCCATCTCAGCAGGAGGCTGATAACACCATTTCTAACCATAGTGGCACAGTGCAGGAGAGCCAAACCACACCTTACAGAGATGTCAAAAGGAATTGCTCAGAATGCAATTTTATTAAAACCTATTAAATAAACAGAAGTCATGGTGGCAGGGTAAAGCACAAAACAGCACAAAGCATAAAAAAGTATTGCCTAATTTATGGAAATGCAAGAAACCATAACTCCATCTTCTGCTATACCAAAAATCTCAAGGAATCCAACCAGTCCAACAAGTAGAAACATCCAAAAAAAGTGCATATAACAAGCAGGTTCAACCACATACCCCTTTAAGCAGGGAACTCAGAATTATCACTTAGTCTTAATGACTTAACCATTTGCTTCCTCAGAGAAGCCTACCTTTTAACGCTTCAGCTATAACAGAAGAGCAAAGAACATTTCTGAATGCAGTGACAATGGCACACAAACCTGTTTCTGTAAACCACGAAGAGGTAGAATTTGGGTTGACAGTCTCGAACTTCACCACCTGGTTGAAGTCTCTTCCTCTACTGACACCAACACAAACTAAAGGGAATTCCTGCTCAGGGACTACCAGCATTTCAAACAATCTCAGTGGACAAGGTACAGGAAAATCTATGTGCTAGATGAATAAGCAAAAATAGATATTAGAAGGGAAACAAATGTAGTCTGAGTTGCTATTAGATACTCAAACTATATGGTAAATTTTATGCCATACATTTTGTAATATTATGTTTACTTCTTCAGATAACAGGAATTGATAAATACGAAAGGTCTGAGTTAAGAAGTTTTAGAGCATCTCATGCCAATTCAGTTAAAATAAAATAGCATGTCTTTTATCATGTGTGTCCTATGCAGCTGCCCACAGATGACAAGAGTGCTCATCACTGCTCTCCCGGGCTACTGAGCCTCTAAGCCTTCTTTTCCAGGTTGACTGAGTTATAGCAGCTGCCTTTTTAGAAACATGAGCTCACCCTGGCTCTGTCTCTTCAGGTGATGTCAGATGGGGAGATAAAAATAATTTCTGGGCACCTGACTGTCAAAAAACATAAAATAAGTGGTCACCTTCTCTCTGGTATGGGAACAAGACCACTGTTAACCCATGTCTCAGGCTGCCAGCCTCAGTTTTCTATTGTGCAGCTGAAGGGCAATGTTCATGGACAGAAGGGCTTGGTTCTCGAATTGAAGTGCCCCCAAAAACATGAACATTCTCATAAGTATTTTGAGTCAGTTAATACATGACACATTTTAAAGTTATTTTCAATAGAATATAACAGACACCAAGAGAAAAGCCTAATAAATCAAGAAATGGCTAATACTTATTCTTAACAAGTTATTACAAGATAAAGTGAATATGAGAGCAATTATAATTTTACCTTGATTAACATGAATTTTTGCATTGGTTCAACCCATTCTAACAAAACAATGCTAGACTGTAGTGCTCCACAAAGATACTTGTGGCCTGTGTAGGGGTTTCTCACTGCCAAAAAAGGAGAGAGAATATTAGTGTACTAAGCACATAAAAATTATAAACAATTTCCAACTACATAAGAGTCCATATTCTTTCAGAAAATGCCCATCACCCCCACTCTAATATTTGATATATTTAAAAAATAGTTGATTGCATACACATTTGGAGTGTCTTGGGCCTACTGTGTTGATTTGCCTAACTAAGCGATCTCAAAATCATCATAAGCAGCTGTTAAAGGATGGCTTTTTCTATGACACACAAGTTATCCAGCAGGCAGTGAACAGCTCAGCTGCCCTTCATGCAGCGTCACTTCCAAGTCTGAAATCCAGGCACTTTGTATTTCTGATGAACACTTCTAGATCATCAAGAAATTCAGCTGAAACTGAAGAACAATAGAAAAGGAGGAAGTGCTGCTCTTCTATTGTCAGAACTCAATTAAAAACTGGCAGAGAACAATAAAGTTGCAAAATTGGGCCCTGTGAAATCTGAAGTTTCACAACTTCAATTCTACAACACAAACAAAATTTCTCTCCTTAAGCACTGCCACCATATCCTTTAAGACAAACAAGTGTTATTTTGCACTTTGTACAAATACGTCCAAAGACCAGATTTTACTGTGGGCCATCAGGCAATTAACAACAGAGCTTAGATAACAAGCTTCTACAATCCAGTACTATCCACGTAAGTAAAATATGCTCACACCACCTTACTGCCACAGAAACTCATCAGCACTCCCTTAGCACCTTAAACATCACTGCTTTATTTCACTAATCCATGTTCTCACTCAGCATCAGTCAGACTGACTGCAACGTGCAGCAAATAACACTTGGCGTGACCCAGAGTAAGGCTGAACTTAGCAGCAGAAACCACAAAACAATCACCAACACCTTTAAGGTGCAGAAAGAAGACCGGAATTTCTCATATTTTTCTGCCTCCTGTGGCACTCCTGCTGCCCCAAGGCCAAAAGAAGACTTATGTGCCAGCAGGACTGGAGGCTCAGGCCACAAAAAGCAAGACTCTTACAGCCACCCTTGCTGTGTTCACAAATTATCGCTTACACCTATCATGCACAAAGGACTCCAGGCTGAGCTACCTCTGAATGTCCAGACTTCCCCTCATAACGTCAAATACCACAGCACCCTTGCTAAATTCTGTGCCTGGCAGGACAGAAATCACAGAATCACAGAGGAGCACACCACAAGGCTTCTTGTTTCATGAACAGAAGCCTAGAAACATACAGACTTCCAAATTAATTTTTGGGTCAAAGAGTTTTTACGTACTCTGACCCCTGTCACCCCACCCCTGTGGGTGTTCCCTGCAGCATGCATTAACACCCAGTGTTGGGTTTTTTTTTAATCTACCTGCCCCTTTTTCAAAACATGTCTTAACACAGTGCAGCTTTGAGACTTTGGTAGCAGGCACATTACTGAACACATTATAAAGGCTTCAGAGACTACACTGCCCTTGCTTTTCATCACCCAATATTGATAACTGAAACTCCTCCTAGGAAGTCACGTGGCTCAGTCCTGATGGTAACTTCTCTAAATTCCTCCATCCATGGAGATGAGTTTCTTCTTGAAGATTGGTTTAAATTTTGACATCATTCTGCTTCTCTGCATTTCTTGTAAACCGTCTTTATATTTAAAGAGCTAAACAGGAAAGTTTTCACTGCTTAAACACAAACACTAACCTGAACAAGCTCACTGTCTGCATAATGACAAAAGTCTCTTCTCCCTTTACCTCCTAAACCTCACTCAGTAATCTTAGTATTGCCACCATTTGTGCTGCTTCTTCACATTTATTTTCCAGACCTTTACTTACCAACACAACACTTCTGACACCACTTAGTATCAGGAATTTTTGTAGATACTGCAAACTTCCTACAAGAGATAAAACACAAAATTATTGATCAACTAAAACAATGGAGTGAACTTCCTTTTAAGACAGTCACTTATAGGAAAATATCTGCCCCACCAAAAAACTAAAAATATGTTTGTATATTCCTCATGAAATCATAAAAACAATTATTTGAAAATTTGTCTGATAAGCCAAAATGTTATCTGCTGGTATTGGGAATGAGAGTTTCTACACAGATTAGAAGACAACAGGCCATACTGAGGCTGGCTGCAGTAGTCTTGACAATAAAAATAACGAATTTGATGCTGTAGAAAAGTGGATTGATAGACAGATGCTGCACTCAAAGCTATGAATTGGGAAAACAGTTGTTTAACATTTCAAATGGAGCTTATCAGAAATGATTGGTAATGCAAAAGGATGGAACAGCATGAAAACTGAGGGCTGGTCACAAATGTTTGTTGGAACATGTCATGGAAGGTTTGAAAGGAACTGCTCAAGGACACTCCAGGGAAAGAAGCTGGAAAGGAGACTTATCACAGACATTTTCTGCGACTGAATGTTTGCCTACCAAGTATCATAAACTGAGGTTAGAACATTTTTCAAATGAATATACAAACCTCACAAATTACTTCAAATTCAATTTGTCTTTGTTTTTCCTCTACCGAAAACTCTGCTTGGAACATTCTTGTAGCACTTATACAGGAACTTGTTAAAGAATATATTTTATGGTCTGGTAGAAAAGAAAGGATTATGTTCTCCTACATACTTCAAATGTATGTCTTTGGCCTGGCTAAATTTTACTACCCTGATGCCCTACAACAAGAGGTACAACAGCAGAACATATTATCTAAATTAATCTCTTCTGACTCTGAATGACTGGCTTGGCACTCACATTCAGGTTGTTCTGCATTTTTGCTGGGAACTGACATGACTGGACAAGAAATTTTCTGAGTCCCCTGCAACTCAGGTGAGGTATCATTCCAGGCTGAATCTAGTATGGTTTTCCTAGCATGATCCTCACAGTAATTATGGTTATTAGTCCACTGCTGATTCAGTCCTCACCACATACCCCCCCACCAAAGTCACCCACCAAAGTCAAATTTGTAAGAGAGGGGAGCAGAATAGTGCAGGTACACAGAAGACAACAATTGAAAGCATAAATTATCTCTCAGTTATTTAGAATTTCCCTTCTAGGAAGAACACAATTCTCAGACAAGTGTTGCACCATGATGTTTGCAGATAACTGAGAAGCCTTTCCTGAACCCAAGAATTAAATGTTAATAGGCTGTTAACAGAACCAAAGGTAGCAGATAATCAAATTTTCTATAACACAATTTCCTACCAGAAATCTTATTATAAGAACCAGTGTTTCACTACTACGCACTCTAAGAATCAAAGATTTTTCTGCAAACTAGATTAGTGTTACTACCTTCCCTTGGGATTTGAATGGGCTATTAAGGGTGGTTTGGCAGTGTCCTGGTTCCATCCAGGACAGGGTTAATTTTTGCAGCAACCAGGAGAGGCATGGCAATAGATCTTGTTCAGCATCAAGTACAAGCAGGATTTACCCTACTAGACTATATCTGAAAAGAGCTATGTCCAGAAATAAGAGGTTTCGTAACCAGAAGGTAAGGTGCACCAAAATCCATTTCTGCAATAAGAGTACATTTACACCCTGATCCATGTAAATGCAGGGTTCAACCCTCTGATTAATGCACATGTGAGTTACTCATTGCAATCTGTGAACAGAGCCCCCCATCATTTGGTGTTCCCAGAGCTTCATAAGCATCTCCTGAACTCCCAGAACTAAGATATTCTGATATATCTGATGATGTGTATTTACCTGGGAAGTATTCGGTCAGGGAGTTTATGTGCTGGAATAGCAACAGGTAACTTTTGCATTTGCCTTGCATAATCAAAGAGTCCTGGTAGATTATGGGAATAAAGCTGAGAAGCTTTACCTGGCAATTAGAAAACAAACCACACTTCAAATACGAAACCAAGTGTTTACCAGCACTACCACTCAAAGACAGCACAGTAACTTACCAGATATTGATAACAAACAATTGTTCATGACATATAACCAGGTACATCTTCGAGGAAATAGCTGACAAATGGAAGGAAAAAGAAAGAAGTAGTATTCAATTTGATATACACAAGACCCTCATCAATTAGTATCAGAATAGAGGACAGGAACAAACTAATTCTGGGTTGCTTTTTGTAGCAGAAATAAGCGTAAGCCAAGCAATGTTTACCTGGATTCCAGAGTTAATTCAGAGTAAATCTTAGGCACACACTATATTTAACATATGCATTAACATCTAGACAATCAGAATGTTTTATACTCCACTATATTCGACAAGATATCATTATAAAGATCAATCAACCCTTCTCCAACAATTTTAAAAACCACCAAATTTTTTCCTTCAAAGAAGAAAAGCTCAACAACATAAACTTCAGTAAACCAAGCATGGCTGATAAACCACAGCCATTCTAAAACCTGTGATAGTCCAAATCTCTTGAAACAATTAAAACTGGCACTTTGAAGGGATTCTCCACCTGCATGATCACACACTTCACTTAAGTGATCAACAAATGGTCAAGGGAGAGCTGGTTTTTGTCAAATCATGCAATTCCTAAAAAGATGGGGGTGAAAGCAACAAGACATCCCTTAAAAAAGCCAAAACAAACATCTACTTTTTCCCTCCTCTTACCTAACTTCTGGAACTTATTGGCACAAGATGTCATGGAGGTGGAAAGTATCAACAGCACAAACAAGGGATTAGACATACTCATGTTCAACAGGTCCAAAAATGGAAACAAAAATAGGCTGAAATCTTCCAACATCCTTGATTTAATGACTGTAGTGCAGTCTAAGGAGAATAGGCAGTGACCAAGCTCACTGGCATTTCCCACTGTCACTTTAGGAAACAGACTATTGGGCTAGATAGACCACTCAGGAGGACAATTGTTTTGTTCTTTAAAAAAACCCAAAAAAACACAAAAGAAAACAAAAAAGAACCCCTCCAAAAAAAGATTAAAATATTAACCTTGAAGCTATTTTAACTCCTGGAAATGTATATTATGTCTCCTTTGTCCATTGTTGAAGTGAAATACAGAGAAAAATAATCAAGGACACTACTTTTGGTTTTACTCTTAGTTGTATCAAGAGTGAGAGTAACAATGACATAAAATACAAAACTTGGAAATGCTATTAAAGCCCTATTGACTGTTATAAATAATGATGCAATAAATGGTTAGCACAGAGGGTGCACTTCTATTCCTGAAATCTTCTCATAACCTAAATACACCGTAAGAAACACCTACAGTAATAATCTACCAGCCTGCTTGTATCAAAATTTAACATGCAAGTTTGATTGACCTTCTGTAGGTGCATGAGCATATTGTGACTCAGCAGGTTTAGATCTGAGGATTAAAGAACAGCAATTCTTCAAATTAGCAGGTTAATTGACCTGCCACTCATTCCTCTTGTTCCACACATGACTGGCTGTGTTAGCAAGCATTTCTTCTTGTCTCTAAGTGCTTATTAAAACACTGCCCTGAAAGCTCACTAGGCAACACACTACGTGATTTTCATTACAGCTCTTCCCCTTCGCCAGTTAAAACCCAAACAATCCTTGCCTTGGCCTACCTGGCCTACAAGAATTATTGCATTAGTGATACTTCTCAGGGTAGGTGTTATGACTGCAGTGCAGCAGCAGAGAGGTACCTGAGCCAAGTTTAAACCAGGTAACTCAGGCACCAGTATGATTATGGGTTACTGAGCTCAGTTCAAGCTAGCCAGGCCTACCTCTCAACAAAACACAGATCTCTATGGTGTCTGGACCCTGAAGGATGGACTAAGACCAGTGCCTCCAGCTCACAGTGTGAAGGCTGTTCTTGCAAATTCCTCCATCCTGATATCATGTGCATAGCTCCCTAAGCTAAGGAGAAGGCAGGAAAGAAAACAAGTCTCTTAGGGAATAACAAAAGAGCTGGAGAATACAGAAAAGTCTGCAACTGGCTGGGATACTCCTCAGTATCCCCTCCAAAAAATTACTTTTCAGAAGACTCTGCAAAGACAGAGCTTTAGATAGAATTCAGTAAGCTGAGTCATCAGCAAAGCTACTTTTAAGACCTCAAGAATGGACTCTAGTGAATAAAGGATCTCCTTGCTTCCCTGTAGCTGAAACACAATGCTTGTTGCAAAAACTCTGTATTGTAACAAAACTTTAAGGAAAATAGAAACTTTCATCCAAAATGCATCAGGGAAATTCCATACTATTTACCTCATCATTTAACTGCAAAACAACGCACTACGATGAAGTACAAAACACTCAATAGATGAAGATCTCCTACATAAACACAGTTCAGCCTAAAAACACTGATGAAAAAACATGACTGAAAAGTATCCTCAATAGCAAACATTTAAGATAATTCTCAGTGTAGCCAGTGCCTATGTAAATACAGTAAAAAATATTTTACAAGGATTATACAACATTAAGCTGAGTGGTTAAAAAAAGTGATGTATTTTTTTTAGACCAGAAATGTACCTGCTCCATTGATGTTTCATGAAGTTCATTGAGGTTCAGTGTGTAAATACCTTCTTCTGCACCAAATATCAAGTACTGATCTGCACACACAAACAAAAAAAGGCAGAAATACTGATTTCAGGAAGGTAGGTGTACCTTTACCAAAAGAAGACTTAGAACATTTACACACATGAAAACAAATCAAACTGTAACAGTTATGGTGTTTGAAAGCATGGAAAATTAATCCTGATAAGGAATTTTAAACTTATAGATTTGGCTCTTTTAAGACATTAGGAGAGCTCAGTCTTTTATTTTATGAGTAATAATTGAAATTTAACAAAAAACCCAATTCAACCACAAGCAGGAAATCACGGGAAAAATTTCAGCATATCCTACTTAGACACTTCCGTATGTTATGTGAAATATCCATTGCCTTCTTTGGAAGTACTTCTACAGCAGTATTGACTGGAACATTTTCTCAGTAGTTTGTGGGTGTCTCACTTCTTGAATATAATCAAACCCCTAGATAGCACACAGGCATGCAGACAAGGCAGACATCTCCTATTGAGATGACGTCAACTCCAAAAGATTTACTTCCCCAATTCCAGTTTCTAAAAGAACCCAAGTATTTTCTTGCTGAGCACAGTAGTATGTCTGTAATAGCTTATAATGAAAAGGTATAATTGCAGACAAAGCAAGTACAATGTTGCTAATTATCCCTTTTATCAGGCTAGATAATAAAGTACTAAAATTATGCAAAACTAAACAGCTGCAGAATCCTGTAGGACCAGAAAGATCTCAAGGGAAAAAAAAAAAAAAAAATCAAGTGAATGATAAATCAGTCTCAATTAGGACTTCCAAAATCAGATTTCTTTACAAATAAATTAGGATTGTCATCTTTTGGACTAAAATGTTGAGAAGAGTCTTTAAACTTCAATATGCAATTTTTTCTTTTTAATGAAAGCAAAAAACTTCACCCAATATATCTTAATTCATAAAGCCAGCACAACTTTAGACAGCAGTAGCATAATTAAAGAACAACTGTTTTAAAAGCAATAGTCCTGCTCATCTAAGTTCACTTGAAATCCAAGGAGATGACAAAATGGGTAAAATAGTCATTATAGAGTACCTCTTGTATCTGGATTTATCCAAGATGTTGCACAATGAATTTTTAATGGACAGCCATTGAAAACCTTTGAAAAGCAAGCACCCATCTGTGGAAGTGAAAATAATTAAATATATACATATGAAAAATTAAAATGTGAAATTCCCAATAGGATTATTTTTACTTCAAGAAGTAACAAAAGGTTAAGAGTCATACCACTGGCTTAGCATTGCTAAGTCATATTAGGCTTTTTAAGCAAAAAAACAAATACTACAAACATTCAAAAAATGTGCTCTCTCACCCCACTCCCAACATGCATTTGTATGACTCAGCAATACTCACATGTACTTTAGGTGTGGGAGGAAGGCCATTACTAATTGGTTTCTAGAAAATAAAATTTGAAAGTATGTTTACACTCGCATGTACACTAGGCTTGAGCATGTATATTCTCTCCCCACACCACAGCATAACCACAAACACACCAGTAAAATTTTCTTTCAGTAAAATCTCTATTATGATTCCCTAATACCTCCTCATTGAATAGTTGCACAGTCTCGTGCAACATTTTCACATTACAATGGTGCCTGTAAGAATGCCATATCCGGTACTACAGAATTTAAGCAATATTGTAACAGTTGCTCAATTTTTCAGTATTATAGCATTAAATGTTACCAGTCAGTGCTGTATGCACTGTCTTGTACCAGTATCAATTTCTCCTAGCACAAACATGCTTTTGAATAAACAGATTTTCCTGGTAACATGGTAAACTTCCAACACACAATTTCAAATGACAAGTTCAAAGCTGTCCAGGGAAGTATTCCAAAGTACTGCCAGTACTACTGGCAATTCCTTAAAACAAAACAAAGATTCACTATGATGTTTCCAGTCTATTGCCTCTTCACTTCTCACAAAAAAAATTACAGCCTCACACTCTGAAGGAGCCCCCGAAGAGGGCAGTTCCATGTTACATTTAATCTAACTAGAGCATATTCCATTCCCTTATTTCCCCATCTGTTTCAATAGTCATTGCTCAGTACAACATATGACAGGGCTCTCATTACATCTCTTAGGTGTGTGACAGACCAAGTAAATTGTACGTATTCATGATTATGTTTGTTTCTAAAGAAAATTAAACACTGACAAACTTCAGCTTAAGGCTGTATCACAACTAGACAATCAAGGAAAACTGCTTTGATTCAGAGTAAACAAGATGCCATCCACCTAACTTCTATATTAAAGAGCATGCCTGCTCCTTTTCCTTGCACATGTAGAACAGTCAAGTCAACTTTAAAAGGACACCTAGAAACTTAAATACCTACCAGTATTTCCTTCTTTTCTTTCCTTAAAAAATTAGTGTCTCTAGCTTCATTCTGTTGATGTGGCAGCTCCTCTCTTTCACCATTTAACTGCACAGAAGTGACTCCATTACCTAGAAAGATCCATATTTCAAAATGTGTTCCTCTACTTTCATTTCAAAGAGTAATATAACCTACAAACTACCTTAAATGGGCCAAAATTTCCAATTAAGTCAGAAGATATACTGTATACAGGACAGTATACAATACCCTTATTTATTGCTGAAGCATGCATGTTTTTACATGTGCACATATCTATCAAGCCACATTCAATCTCACTCCACGACTTCTGGTAATTAATGTAACAACTCTTACAAGAGTACAGGAAGGGATGCAGTCACAGTTATGAGGGAAAATATATTGACCATACCTAAAGATCTACTTGCCAATAGCTAATGCTTCAATTGATTCCTTACAAACAGTCAAATCTTTAACATGCCAACTGCAGTACTAAGTAAAAAGCAAGGAAAAGCTACCTAAGTATCAACTGAGAGTCAGACATTAAGCTTCCTTAAGAGAAGCCAGTCCAAGGCAACTCTGAAGACATCAGACTGACAAAGGCCTGAAATGAACAGTCTGAGCAGACAGGAAACAAACACAATTACCTCCTATACTCCCCAACCCAGTTCATTGCATACAAAGGAAAACTCTGAAAGCAGAACTCTGTTCTTGACATGACAGCAGCAGCTGACATATTGAACCTGAAACCTACAGACACACTTTTTTACAATCCTGATACTCTGTGTTATAAGCCTGTTGCTTAGGAAAGCAATTGTGACACCAATGGCATCAGCAGGAATCATGTCAGTGACTTTGACAGAAGGTACATTTGACCCTCTTAAGAGTTTTAAAGCATGCTTCCTTCATTAATTTTGGCTTTCATGCACTTTTTGTTACTTGTCCACCATAGAAAGATTATCTCAAAATCTTTCAATGTGTGCACAGGTGAGAATGTAGAAATAAAAATCTCATTGGATTATATAAGAAATATTTGTGTACTTCTTGGGGTCACTTTTATTACCTAAAGGATTAGATTTCTGTGGAGGTAATCGAGGAGGTGGTGGTCTGGGTGGAACATGAGATGTAGATTTTGCTGGGCTCTCTGATGTTGGGCATCTCTTGATTGTCCCTTGATTTTCATTCTCAGAAGAGTAAGTTTCTTGGGGGATAAAGATGGATTTAGGCTGAAAGAGACATAGTAGTGATAAAAACATAATGAAAAAAGATTCAAAGCATTCATGCCACTTCTCAATGAGGAAAAAACCCCACACGCAGTGTTTGGGTCCTGAAATTTTCACACATAAAGAGCCATCAATACAGTAATTTAAATCTTTTGCATTTATTTGTATATCTAAAGTGCCTTTTTCTTCTGGGCAACCAAATCCCCCTCACTTACCTTTGGTGGTAAAGGAGGTGGCACTTTAGGTTTCATGGTAGCACTATAAAGAGAAGAAACAGAACAGATTGCTGCACTCTGAACCTCCAACTGCAGTCTTCCAGAAGATACAGAGTTTTATAAATGCCATGCAAATAAACACCATTAACTTGTCAAAGAGCACTGTTATAGCTAAATAACTGCATCACAAATACTTTCAAACATTTTGTTATACTTCAGATACTACACGAAAGCAAGGATCACAGGTTTCCCCCCAGACAGCAGAGAGTGTCATGAACTGATTTGTTGAAGATGCACAAACTTGTGCAGAACAAAGCAGGGAGAGACAGAAGAGGCCTGATATTTACCCTGTTGAGAGAAGAAAGTTTAGGGTATCAGTGAGCTGAACAAGAGTTACAAGAAAACTAATGAATACCATTCCTTGGAAAATGTACACTGATGACTTAAAACAGCCTTACACATGAAAGTATAATCCATCTGCAGTGGACAGCTATCCTAGAGTTTAGTCTGGTTGGTTATTTTTTGGTTGATGATTCTCTTTTTTCACAGAAATCTTGGGAAAGACAACTTTTTCATGCAAGAAGAATTCAACCAGCTCAGCCCAACAGTACAAGATATCATCAGAAAATAAGACAGCTGAAGCATCAGGAATATTCTTCCTCTTCTGGTTCTGTGGTTTAAAAAATATGCTGCATTTAAAAAGAAAATGCCAACCCCTATTTTGCATGTTTTTAAAACTTCTTGTACTGTCCCATTTCCTAATCTTTTAGGAACACAGAATTATTTCCACTAAATAAATCAGGAATACAGCTGTGAAAACGTGACATTCTTGCACAACATGTTGCAAAGTAGTAAGATATCTGTTTGTTTTGTTTACAGGTCAACAACTTGTCAGCTTGGCTTCATTCTCTTCAGGAGTTTCTGTCCTGGCATCTTATCTGTTGTTTGTATTTCAGAGAAGCTGGAAGGGGACTCTGGAGAACAAGTTCCCCTGTGTCATGCACTTCAGCTGCTTTGGTGGTAGAAATTACCTGCTCTCAGTAACATGGGACCAAGTTCAAGTCCTCAGTCATGAGTGTTCAAGCTCCAGTTCCATTTTCTTTTGTATTCTTCCTGCATTTCAAACAACTAAAGCTACTGGGCAGCCAAAGAAAGAAAAAAGCTAACAATCTGGCATATACGTAACACATGTTTGCACAAAGGTCCGTGTGCCCTTGTTTCAACAACAGTGTTTAGATGCAGTTTGTTACTGCTGATCATGCAGGGCAGTGCCCCAGTAATTTCTGCTTTCCCAGCTTCCACAACCAGGAAATTCAAGCATCAGCAGCCTTGCTGCACATGAGGGAAAGAGAAATATCAAAACCATCAAAATTATTAAATGAAGAAGCGATAACTTTATATTGTTCTCTGAAGTGTGTGGATTCTCTGTTGCTACGAATGGCCCAGGTTCACACAGTGGAATCAGTTTGGACTGGAAGGGGTACACTGGATTCACTGGTTTCGTTCTGGATCTGAAGGCAGAGGTAACTGATGCCACATGTGTTCCTCATCTGCAGCTCCATCTCACAGAATATAAATCAAACCAAAGCCTTAAATCTTCAGTGGGCTCAACAGAAGGATATGCAAGACCAGGCTGATGAACAGTAACTGCAGCAGAGCTTTGGGCTCAAGCAGATACCAAGAGAAAGGCACAGATGCAGAATCTCTCTGATCCAAGGTTAAGGGATTCAAGCTTTTACATGTTGTCAGGCCCTCTCTGTAGGGCCAAAGTACTTAGAATGAAATATGGGAAGAAACAAAAGACACCAGGATGATTTTGGAAGACTATTGGTGACTACCCTTAGGGGCAGGTGAATTGGAACCTCTCCAAGAAGCTATGACAGGTTTTTTCTTGCTTAACCTAAAAAAGAAAATCTACAGAAACACGACAGTAACATAAGCAGCTGAACTCAATGCTGTTTAAAAGTTCTGATGGTGCAAAGAACAAGGACCTCAAAGCAGTGGACAAAGAAATCAATACTACCACTTCAAGACAGCAGGGATCAAGAGGTTCCAAGCCCTGGAACACTACTGAAGTTGATGATACTGGCTGCAAAACAGAGCAAGAAGTAGGGGAGGAAAAAAAAGCCATTAAACAAAAATGGCCAGACACAGAGCTGTACACAAAAAATAAAAACGTCAAAACCCACCCTCCCCCCCCAAAAAAAGGAGAAAAAAAAAAAAAGGTTAAAAAAAAAAGGTTAAAAAAAAAGGGAAAAAAAAAGAGAGTGTAGCTTAGTTCTCTGCAAGAGAGAGATGCCAGCAACAGATAACACATGTTTTAAAGGTTTCTTGTATGAAGCAACAGCTTTGCAAATTATCCATTAACAGAAAGCAAACAAAAATTACATCTCAGTGGTATCCTTCTCTTTGGTCTTTACATCAGATCTATTCAGGAATGTAAATCTACACATACTGGTTGTGCTTTTTGAATTGTTTCAGCTGTCATCTATCAATCAAATAGAGCCCAAGAATACTTATACCAGTGGGATTTAATATGAACATCATTAATTTAACACATGCCTTTGCAGTCACATAGCCTTGCTCTCTCTGAGAAAAGGGAGTCTGCTCTATTCCAAAAACCAAGCACCCATACAAGCATCCTCCTAGGATGGCACAGAGGCAGAACAAACTCAAACATCAAGAGAAGTCTGTAATGTATGTATTTTATCTACTTTTCCTAAGTTTTATTTTAATATATAATTATCAGTTCTGAAAAAGGCACCAGGACTGGGGTCTGACAAATTCCTTGCTCAATGTAACAATGCCAAGATTTTGCCCCATAATAGAAAATAGAAGGAAAACTGTATCAAGCAAGGAACAAGATTCCCCCTTCCCCCTCAATTTATAACAAGCATATCAGCAGAATAAGACTTATGGTAATATGATCTAGAAACAACATTAAAATACCTGTCTTTAAAAATGCTATAGAAAAAAGAATCCTGAGTTGTTGCAGAATATGATTCAACTTTTTTTTTTTTCAAGAGTCTATTCAAGAATCTGCTTTTATTTATTTATTCTTACAGGAAGGACTTACTGTTTAGAATCATCATCTGCATCATCATCGTCTTCTAAATGTGCCACATGTCCCCTAAGAAAATGAACAAGGTACTATGGTTGAGTGAGTTGTATTAAAATTACCTTGACTGTTGTGAAAGATTCTGAGCTCAAAATCTAACTCTTTCATAGAATTTTACTGTCTTTTATATAATCATTATTATTCTTTAAAATACAGCTGCAATCTAGGTAACTAAGCCTCTCTCACAGCCTCTCAGCAAGCACAGGGACAAACAAGAACCAGTTGTGACAGCCAAAAAAATAAAATAAAAATAAAAAAAAAAATCAATGCACAAATTACTTTTGAAATACACAAGAGAGGAAAGATAAATAGAATTACCGCTGATGTAGTTCTTCTTCAACTGATTTTAAGAGACTCCTTCAGCATTAAACAAGAATAAGAACATAATTTAATTGTGGTACACAAGCATGATTATCAAAGCCAGAACAAAAGCACCTATGATTCTATCAGTAAATAATCCAAAGCATGTTATTTCAGCTGGCTTTCAGAATACACATCCAGCATCCACATAAAAATGAACACAGCTGCATTTTTTAAATTTATGTTTTACACAATACCCTTTCATATCTGTTGATTAATGTATTGCTGTTAAGTGCAGCAGTCCTCTTTCCTCTTACTGTAGAGCAAGGACTGTGTTAGCTTGATCCAATTTGAAACAATTCACACTATCCAAGAAAATTGTAGTCCTAAAAAGAATAAATCAGACTTACAAGGATGAAACTACTATTGGGATAAATTTATTCTTCCCTGGTAATTTTTGTAATATTTTGAACTTTGTGTTTTTGTCTGAAAACACAGAAGAATCACAGGACTAAGAAACAACAGGATTTCAGAAGATATCAGTATTCATTTTTTTCCCTGATTCAAGACTATGCAAAAATATAATGTTCTATGCTTCCGTTTTCTGCATTTTCTGTATGATGTAACTTAGCAAATCAAAGCTAGGCATCCTAATTCTGACATGCATACATGTAATTAAGTAATTGTCTGTAAAGGAAAAATTACATGGAAAATTATTTCATATGATTAATATATCAAGGTGATTAAAGGTATGAGCATGAATTAAAGGGCTTGCTAAGAAAGGTTAGTTTTATTTTTTAAAGCATCTATAACTGCATGTTCCTAGTGCCCTACAAGAGGAAGAAGGGCATAAAGCAATGTCAAACAGCAGCACTGGTAGATCCCAGATGGAGTAAAATTGTGCTCTGTGAGACCTGTCCCGCAGAATATTTTGTAAACAAGCAGACCAAGATAACAGCTCTTAAGACAAAGCTTACACCACCACAAAGACAATATGGTGAACACAACCTCAAATACTAAAAAGTGCTGCAATTCTGTATCATTTATGTTACTATTATTTTAGAAATAAATAAGTGATTTTGGAATTGTAACTGACAGAAACAAAGCTAGACTTATTTTACTACATCTGTTTCAGCTATTGTGTTTTTAATATTAAAACAGTCTTGAATGAATTAAAGACAGAAAAGGCAGTTGCTTACTCACTTATTTGCACCCAAAAAGTAGCCACACTGAGGACCATGACCATATTCTAGCTGTAGATCCTGAAAATATAAGAGAATTAATCTTTCAAGATGAACAGGCGAGCAAACACACACCCTATGCCACATCTGAGATATAAAACAAGCTGATTTCTCTGGCCTTCCTGACCACTAACACCACTCTCAGGCCCACTCCACTTAAAAATCTCCTCTCTGCCAGTCTGCTGCATTTCTAGCTCCTTTTAAAACTCTGACCTTAGCCCCTTCCTTGCACACAGAGATCCTTTGCTCAAATAAAGTCAGATGCAGAAAAGTAAACAAGACAACAACAAAAATAATACAACAATTTAAAAAAAATAAAGGGATTAAGGACTTTGTGATCTCTGAAGTCCCTTTAGCACATGGACACATTTAAAAAATAAGTAGAGAGGACAGTAAGTGTTTTTATCACTCTGGTTGTACCAATATGTGTATACTTTAAGAATAGCTTTTGTAATGAAAAAAACCTCCTGTATTAAAGTCAAACACTCCAGCAATCCTGGAGTGCATGCTACACAGAAAAAGTTGTGGCAATAGGCCTTCAACACTGTTTTTAAACAAACACCATAATGGTATAAAAACTTAATGTGTTAATGGAATACAGGGACCTCACTGAAGCACAATCAAATCTGCATCTACCAGGAAGATACTGCTACAATACAGTGTATTTTCTTCTACAGGTGGATCACAACAGGAAAAAATCTGAGCATAGATTTGCTCCCAAAATACTGAGTGTATTCACCAGGAGAAACAAATTATTGATCACCTAAATTTGTGACAAATACAGCTACTCTCCTCCTTCCCAGGAAACATTTTAAAGATCACGCGTCATCTTCTGTTGAACAGTCCCCTTTCAGCTGCAACCCGTATCAAAAGCATGTCACCCTTCAGCAAGAAGCCCAGATACCCAAGCTTTACGAGGGATAAGTCTGGATTAGACAGGGCTGAGCTTTCAAAAATCAGAGGAAAAGTCTCACACCATATTTGCCAGCGTTCCAAGCTGATGAAGCAGAAACCACTACAACCCTCAGTTCCAGGCTGAAGGGCAATCACTCTACTACAAAGCTATAAATATTGGTTTTTGCTTGCCAAGGAGTTTCAGGTTGTTTATTGCACCCTTTAGTCTGCTCTGTAAAGCTAAGTAGTAGTTTGCACATGGGTGTGTCTACCACAGCTGTCAATAGCATTTGGTTGCTTTAGTGACTTTACGTATTTTCCCAAAATAAGTGAAATATTGTGGAAAAAACACTATGTAACTGATAATTACTTGACATAAAAGAATGTATAGATCAGAGGGCTGAATAAAAATTGCAAATGCAAGCCTGGTGCTGGCATTTCCTGAACCATGGAGAGACTTGACTTTTCAATCCCTGTATCAACTTTATTACACATCTTTGTTCTAGAATTAAATAATCCCCCAAAACCACCCAACTCTATCCACTTCTATCAATCTTACTCCTCACCACCAGTTGACGTTCTACAATCCACCAAAAGAAACAGATTTAATTTTCTTTGCTCTGAGAACTTCTATTACTTCTATGCAATCTCAGACACTTCCACCTGCAAGCACAGATATTTTGAGGATTTGGGCTCTATAGCAGAAAATCACAAGACTGGAAACATAAGATGTCACCAGACTCACAGGCAAGTAGGTTAAACAGGTTGTGTGAGTCTCTCTAAGAGGATGCCAGAGCAAAGACTGGGCAGGTGTTGAGAAAAATAACCCCAGAACAGTGTAATGAAATCTGAGATTTTCACCTTGAAGAGACAAACCTTCCATGTTGCAAAATCACATCATTCAAAAGTGAGAAACAAAGATGTTATGCTGGGTAGACCCAAAATGTCTATCCATTTTAATTTACACACTGTGCAATGTATGGCTACAGGTACACTGTACAGCAGTGACAAGAAAATTATTAAGAGAAAATAAATAAACACACCTAAAATAAACAGAACCTTCCTCTGTCACCAGACCTCTTAAGAGTTACTGGAATTTTCCTTATCAAAAATTATATCTGCCAAAATTACTTATGTTTAAATGTTTTAAAGGGCAAAAACTTTGTTTTGATTCAGTTTACTGCTGCATAACATATATTTGACTGTGATTTTAACTGGACATGTATAATTTTCCTAAGCCCTTTAAATATTGCTGGTTTTCACTCCAAAGGGAGGGTAAAGTACTGCATTACTAGGGAAATTTCTCCTTCTGCATTCTTGATAAACACTGAGAGCTACAGAGGTTTTTAAAAATGAAATACAGTTTTCTTCTACCTTCTATGCCAAATATACACAGAATTTATAATTTTATACTAAATAAACCTATTCTAGCTACATATTTGATACAAAACCATTGGTAAATACTGTGTGTATCCAGCAAAGCCTCCAGTGAGCTGTTATAATGCATCAGAACACCCAATATAAATAGTTTTTTAAAGCCACACATAAAGGTATGAAATCTTATGAGTTATGAATTTCTACTGGGAAGAACAGATTAGCATTAATTACTAAATTATGCAAAGTTACCCATCAACTTTATCGATCTACATTAATACTTTCATTTAACATACATACAATGCTGATTAACTAATTAAAATTCTTTCTAGATCAGACGACATTGACACAGAACAAATCTGAATGACTAGACAGATACATTCCAACAGAATCTTGAGATCTACAGCCAGTAGCAATGTCAACAATCTTGAATCAAGGATGCAACCCCAGATTATTCTGCATTCAGCCCTAGGTTACCAACAAGCTCATTCCTGAAACAACTCATCTGTGTATAAGACAAGAGTGGTCTTTGCTGGCAGGGATTGATTTGGAAAAAAAAATAATACAAGGAATAATTACCAGCCCCTCTCAAGAGCTTAGGTAACAGGAAGTTGCCATGTAGAAAGCCACATCATACCTTCACATAAATCACATGCGCAAAAGTAATCAATGACTAAAAACAGTATAGAGTTTTCCTCAAAGCAAAGATACATTTGATTATAAGGCCACACTATGAAAAAAATTCCCTAGGAATGATCAAGTCTACAATATCTTCTGCAACTTAAATTTAAAAAAACCTGCTATTTAATTTTTGCAGAATTTCACTGTAAATTAACTGCTACTGTACTTTTAATAGTCTTATCATCCTAATTTTTTCTATAGGGCTGAGCTGCACTGGAAATCTATTTTTATGTGTTCAGACCTTCAAAAACAAAACTATGTATACAGCAAACCAGCAATTCACAGTTCCTTCCTACATTTGCTGTTCTTGAAATTGAACAAGACCATTTGAAGTGACAAAATTAAGACCTGAAATGTATAAAATGCTGGGGAAGTAACTCTGAATTTCAAAGAATACAAATGACCTTTGGACTACTAACATATCAAGCAGAAAGGCATATACGCCTCTCTTTCTCAGTAAAATGATAAAGCACTTCCTATCTCATTGCTTCATCAAAGNAAGACCTGAAATGTATAAAATGCTGGGGAAGTAACTCTGAATTTCAAAGAATACAAATGACCTTTGGACTACTAACATATCAAGCAGAAAGGCATATACACCTCTCTTTCTCAGTAAAATGATAAAGCACTTCCTATCTCATTGCTTCATCAAAGAAGTTAATTTTTAAAGGAGCCTAATACTAGCTAAGACATATTCTGGTTTTTAATGCTTTTATTTCAATAAAAAGTGCATTCCTGAATTTCTTTGGATACCCCAGTACATCAGAAATAGCAAGCTGTATGTACATTTTTTTCAAAACAGGCTAAATACAACTCCTCCTTGGTGACTGACTGAGGTTTTACTGTGCATTACTGCTACACAACCACTGTTCCCCTCTTCCCTTTTATTTCAGTTCACTGCACATTTTGTCTGTGAATGTCCAATCACCTCCTAGCAGTAAAACTGAGCATCTCATTTTCTCCATTACTTTTTCCAAGGCATAAAATACCCAAAACATACATGGAAGGTAAACAAAAGAGCAAAAACCACTAGTACCCCCCCACCCCTATTTCCACTTTTCTTCTGATCCTAAGGACCATGCTCCATTTCACAACCTAAAACTGAAAAAGGTATGAAGACTCTCTGAAATTCAACACTGATAGCTGCAATATGTTTTTAGAGCTGTGTTAGCGAAGTAGGATAGGAGCCTTCATGGCTTGCAGCAAAGAAAAAGCACGTGTATGTATGTGTAGTGAGGGGAAAGATTACTTAAAGAAAAATGCTCCCTGGCAAGGTTCTCCATTACCTATGTCAATCTCTTTAATTCAATCTTTTCCTACCAGTATTTTAGCTTTTCTGCCACAAATAATTAAAAAACACAGAATAGCCATGCTGAAACACTGCATTCCTAAAAGTATGCATGACCAAAAACTATCACAAATTATTAAATCCAGAGTGTATTTATAAGTCAAAAGAAAATAAAAACCAACCATGACCAAATTATTTAAATACAACTAAGTGTATAAATGCATCTGGCAAGGACAACAGTGCAGACTGCATGGGAGATGCAAACCTCTTAATTCTTTGCTCAAGAAGTTAAAAATAAACATTACGCTTGTAACAACAGAAACAATTATAGGTTGAAACTTGAGATATCAAACCCAAGTTTTGTTCAACCCCTCTGTCACTTTAACAGTAGAATTCAACACTTTTCACTGTGTATTAAACAGTTCAGGTTAAACTACTCTAGGTCATACTGCAGGCCCCTACTTTAGGCAGAAGTAAGCTAAAGATCACCAGGGGTTCCTTCCCACTTCATCTTTTTTTTGGGAATTCACTGATGCTATTTCTAACTTAACAAGGTGTGCAGCTCAGTTCACCCTATGTGAACCAGAATTCTTTTTCAGCTCACTATGAATGGGAAGAAAAATGTTTTGCCACAGAATTTCATTGTAGACCAGGGTAACTTAAATGAAAATATTTTCATTTGGTTCAACATGACATTTCATTTTGAGTCAGAACAAGAAAAAGCTTTCGTGACTCAGGATCAATAGCATAAGCTAAAAATTGTCCCAGAATAAAGAGCACATATTTTAAAAGGTGACTTTCATTTAAACCATTTCCTGAACTCACTGAAAATGCAATGCTCAGCTCTGCAACTTATTTAAGCCTGAATCAAAGAAATTGCTTTTAAAATACACAGAAAGACAGTGAAAATATCTACCTTATGCAAAGTCTAACGTGCACATAAGACCAAGAAGACAAAACAGGAACATGAAGAACTCTAAATGACAGGAAGTAGCATGTGCAAAAAAAAAAAAATCTGAAAGGATGGAACCAAGAAAGTTTCTGAGTAACTTGCTGTCTAGTTGCAGAAAAAAGAAAAAATATCTGTCCTGGAAGACAGAAGAGCCTGTATCTGGAGCAAAATAGCCTGTTATTTATTTAGCTATGAACCAAAGGGGAATATTTGTAGAAGATCAAAGGGAAGCACTATCTCATCCTTTCTGTTTGCAATTTGCATTAAGGGATACTGGAGTTTGGATATGGAATTTTCCCTGCAAACAAGACTTGTACTCAATTTCTCTATTCTTCTGGCAGATCCAGGTAGGTGTTTCAGAAAAGCACAGGGGGAAGGAGGGGAGAAGAAAAGGAGAGGAATAATTTTTAAGGGTAGCCACATCATAGACATCAAATATTTGAAAGGAAATGTGCATGATGACTGCATAAACTGCCATATAACCAATTCAGCTGTGCAAAATATCAGGTGATAGGTAAAAATCTTGTCACTCACTCCCCAAATTTGCTTTCAACCTCAACTGTATGTGGTCCAAAGTATGCCTCAATTTAGGGTAATTTTTTTTTTTTTTTACAATCTTAAGAGACACCCAGCTCTGCAAAGGAGTTGTTGCTTATGAGGTATTTTATGAAACAAGTACAACAGCATGGGAAAGATCCCAAGAGTAATAGGTGATGCATTATGCTTGTGAAAAAGTATAATCTCTTCCTCTTGATGACATTTGAAAAATTCATGTATCACCACTTTTCGATATCTGAAGTCAATACTGTCAGAGCAGGAGTGGGGCAAGGAGAGACAGAGAGAGAATCTCTGGTTAGTGTATCCTACAGAAGAATGAACCAACTAGTAATTATTTCTTCTAAGGGTTAGATCTTACTGGAAGAATCTCACAAATGAGTGACGCATTCAATTCAGAATTCTCCACTTTGATTCACAAAGAGCACAGGGGGATGTAAACAAAGCAGTGAAACACAGAAAGTGCCGTCAATTGACTTAAAACACATCTCACGATTGTAACAACAGCATGTGGTAAGTTTTATCATAGTTAAAATTTTTGAAGTGTACTGAACAGCATGGAGTAGAAGGACGGAAAAGGACAGTCCAGTTATAAGATATGTTCTCATTCTGCTCTTAATCCCACAGATACCAGGCTAGTAAGATATGTGACAACACCGAAAGTAACCTTAAAAAAAAAACCAAACCAAAAAAAAAAACCCCAAAAGCAAACCAAACTGAAAAGCCAAAACCACACTCACAAAACCAGAGGAAGTGCAGAGGATGGAGGTGTTTTCACTAGGTAGAGAAATCTAAGCAACTGATGCCAAAACAACTCGTGAAGCATTCTTATAAAGGAAGCAACATAGAAATTTCCTTCCAAGAAAGGCAAAGACAGTCTAAGCTTTCACTAAGTTCCTGGCAGATTCAAGTCACACCAAGCCAACAGATGGCACAACAAACAAACAAAAAACCTAAGAACAAAAAATATCAAATAAAACACAAGAAATTCTCTAGCACCCCAGTCTTCCATCCTCCTCTCAGTGCACTTAAACATCTCATAAATACAAGAAAATAGCAGGGTAATGCTCTACATTTAGTACAGAATGTTTCTTTCTTCTTTTCAACAGTATATGGAGATGTCCAAGACTTAAATGCCTTACTCATCTAACTACACAAAGAGCAGAGAAACAAGAAAACTTACTTCCTAAAGTAATTTTGCCACTGTGATGTGTGATGCTAACAACCAAATTTTTTAGCAGTGCAGCAACAGAAAATGTGGAAAATTAATCAGACTTAAAACAATACCAAATGCCACTGGAAACAGTTATGAGCCCACCTTCTGTTATTTCCATTAAGTGTATATTCATTCTGAAACATAATTACCATCTGGAGAATTCAGAAACTTACACTCACATAATTTTATAGTCTTTCATGGGACCATTGAAAGGAACTACCAGAAAAAAATACAAGGAAAATGTTTCTTCTATTTTCAATCACCCTTCGAAAAATTAAAAAATTATGCATAGTATGGCAGTTAAAGAAATTAGAATGAATACATAATATTAAGCCCCTTCTATAAGAGTGATTCAAGAAAATATGAATACAGGTCAAATAGTGTCAATGCTGCACATACTAAGAATTTCTTTCTACACTACAGAAATAGACGTACAGACTAATAGTTACACTGAATGGTTTTTACACAGATGAAAACACAACTACTACAACAACAGGACAAAACACAAGCTTTGAAAAAGGAAAATGAGGACAAAACTAACAGACAAAGAAAGGCATAAGACGAAAAATACCAGGTTAGATCTTGCAGTGTAGTATATGTCTTCTGAATTGTCCAAAAAATCGCTACTGTCAAGCTGTTCATTAGATAGAGATCAAGAAAAGCAAATTATTTATACTGTGACTGAAAGCCAGGTGCACATAATGGTAAATTTTCTTGCTAAAAAAAAAAGAAGATACTGTTAGTTGAAACTCAGAACCATGTTAAGACAGTTCTCAGGATGGGGGTAAAACACAGCTAAGGGAATGGTCACATTACCAAATACCAAAATGATGAATTATTGTTCATCACATGAGCTGTGGTAATGTGTGACAAACTGTCCCAGTAAGAGTCCAGTTCGACATCTCAGTGCAGCACTGCCAGTAACTCCTCGTGCTGCAGGGGTCCAGTCCTTTGTGCACTCACACCCCTAAGAAACTGAGTGCAAGTTTAAGCATGCTTAATGAGGCAGAAGCAAAATCATCAGAACTGCTTTAATGAAAACATCCACTCTTTTATTGCTGGAGGAAGAGACAGGCATCTCTAGCTCCCATTTCCATTTCAAAGATCACCTCTGCTAGAGCAGATAGATTGCTACAAATTTCTCCCACAGACTGGTTTGTGGTGAGGCTCTTCGTTAAAGCATTCATTCTTTGACTAAGTCACTTGTTTGCAATTTGCCATGCCAATTTAAATTGTCCACTGGTTCTACAGCTAATCCATACCTACATGTTTCTAATTTTGTCTCTGGATCCAACATTATTATTTTCAAAATCAGTGATCTGTTTTATGTGGGAAGAACATATCAGGTCTGCATGCTTCATTCTGACATAAAGTATGGAGCAGTTAATTTTCCTCTTCAGAAAGATCCAAATAGTTACAGATGTTCCTTACAGACAGTGAGATGAGGCAAGTTCTTTGGACAGGTTTGAAATATGCAACATCTGACCAGAACAGACATTTCCTTAGCAGTAGAATTAAGCTGGATGGTTCAAGTCCCTTCACAGAGCAGCAAGTGCTTCAGAGATTCCAAAGCACAAAGGTCCTGACTGCTAACACACAGTGTTAGGGAAACGCTTGATTCCTCTCTTCCAACACCACCTGTCAAGGAAGTGCTCACAAAAGCTGTGCTTTAATCCCCTTAGAAAATCTCTCTCCAGTTTAGCAAATCAAGTTGTTAAGGTGCAATAAAGGCACCACTGCCCTGTGGAGTTATCCATTATGGTTTGCATAGTCAGTGACTGATAAAAAGAAAGAAACGGGAAAAGTGTTTAAAACTTCAGTCTCTCCACTAACACCTTTTTGCAATTATCATTCTGTGTGTGTATAAATGAAACTTCTAATGAGCAAAAGCATGATAATTTCAACCATACAATGCTTCCAATTGTATTTTCTTTACAACCCAGACAATGCAACAGGGAAGCAAAGACAGAACAACTTGGAATCAGTTCAAAAATAATTTTGAGTTAAATGATGGGTTTACGGTAGAACTGCCTTCATTATCATATTTAATAAAAACTTACATAACCAGAGCTCCTAAATGATGCTGTTATGCAGCTACGTCAAGGTCTAAGTAACACATCTGAAATACTTGTCTAAATCCTATGTGTGATTTGGTAAGCTGCTCTCCTCCACCCCAAACAGGCAGCAGAAACTGAGGCTCCCTGTCCAGGCAGTTATGAGGACAGGCAAGATTAAATACAACCTCATACACCCAGAGTCTGCTGACCCACTACCAAAGGGCAAAGCACTTGGAAGGATTATTTCAGTACAACTACAGAGCACCACAAGGAAGTCTGTGTCAGAAATCCGACTCACATGTGGTTTGTAACTACAGAAGTACATTCCTAAGTACACACCCTTCCAAAAACCAACTCAGCAAAGCCAATGTCCCTCCCACCTATTTACTAAGCCAACGTTTTCACCATAACACCTGCCTTAGAAAAACAAAGAGAACACACAAGTCTGCAGTGAGGAAGAAAAGGAGTGTCTTTTTATCCAGGAATGCGAAGAAACTGCCCAAGTGCACAAATGTGGAAAGCAACAATCTCCATACAAGAGAAGAAGCTACTGCAATTGTGTGTGAAACAGCACAAACACCTTTTCCCTCATAGCTTCAGTTCTCACACCCCTTGTACCGATGGATCCACAGGAAGAAATTACTGGCAATATACCTTGACAGAGTATGTCAGCTGCCAGACTCAGCATGGCTCAGCTGTGATGCAGGGCCACAGAAGGATTGTTCACAGAGGAAAGTCTTTTAAAATCACTGTACCTCTTCCCTAGGTTCTCAATTTTATTATTTCTATTGTCAATACAAGAACAAGGGGGAGAAACAGTTGAGTACACACAGGAATTCTACACTTAAAAAAATAACTCTGTAAATAAAGGGAATGATATACTGGGCAGTGAGGTATGAAGGACAGAGGAAATCTACAGCACAAAGGGCTGTTGCTTAGCACATACATCACACTTGGCAGAAACCACAAATTAAGAGGTTTGCTACATATAGTGAATGTAATGGCACAAAAAATCCCCACTATGTTACAACTTGTCAGTAAAGTCACTAACAAGTTTAGCAGTACCAAGGAAGCATGCTACACATCTTGGATTTCTCTTCCTCCACAGGTGTTTGTAGGGAATAATGTGTAGTGCACATCCCATGCTACTTTGTTACTCACAAATTCATGATGTGGCTCCGTCTCTTTCCTCAAGGGCGGATCAAACTTTACTTGGCCAACTAAAGAGGAAAAAAGGAAAACAAGAAGCTGGACTGTAGTTAGACAAGACTTAGTTCCAAAGGCTACCAAAAAAAGAAGGATTCAGTTTAATAAGTGTATCATAGCCCTACCAACAGAAACTTGTGCCTGCTAGAAACTAATGGGCACAGAAAGTACTCTGTTATCATGAAGGCAGCCCAACCACCATGTGCCCCACCTACTCATTCGAAGGAACAGGAAAACCATTGAGCAAATTGGGCAGCAAAGCATCTTCTCTAGAGGGGCAAAGCAGCTGTAATTTATAGATAAAACACATCCATGATGTGAATTCATTGTTGGATCTGCTCTTCTGGTTGACTCACCTAGCACTAAAGAGTGCGGAACAAAGTTTGGCACAAATTAACCACATTTTCTATGACAACTCTTTGGCAAGACCTCTTGAACGCTCCTACCCTCAATTTTCCCTTAAGAAAACACAGCTAAAGCTCAAAGCATTGCTCTGATTCAATTCAAACAAAATAATGACAACAATTTGGGGGACGGAATTGGCTTTTAATGGCCAGTAATCAACCTTCTCCCTTTGTGATATCTATGTAACTGTTTCAATTCAAAAGCAAATCCAAAATACTAAATTAAGGAAGAAAAAAATATTCCTTTGCCATTCTGTTACCCAGCCGAATCTGGCATTGGTCTGAATATCCTTGCTGGAGTAACACATGAAACTATTATCAACTTTCAGAAGAGTTTAGGTTGTGTCCTGTTCAATTGAGATGAAGCAATAATGAACTTTGATGAAGGGCTGGCAGAGGGTGCATCCAAATATTTTACAGAACCTATATACTTAAGTGAGACAGCCTAAGTCTTTGTTTTCCTATACATCACTAAAAAGTTTCTGTGTATGTCAGATACCCAAAATACCAGTTGAAATAACACCAATGATTAAATACATCATATTGTCATATTAGACATGCTTACAGTTTATTTCAGAGCGTGTCTTTTCTTCTCTCCCATTTCTACTTGTTGAATGAATTCTGTGAGGCACAACAAGGGGCTAGAAGAGAAAAATAAAATGTTTTAATACCAAACTATACTCACTTGAAATCCAGTATTGTGTAACAGTTTTTAGCAGGTTTCTTTAGCATAATATCAAAAGAGAAAGAAATCAAGTGAAAGTTAAATGTAAAGATTAATATGTTAAAAAATGCTTGCAAAGTTAGAATTATTTGGAGACATTTTAACTATGGAATTTCTTCAATCTAAGGGTTTTTAGAACACTGGATTTGAGCAAATTAAGACAATGCTGGCCAGCATTTGTCTTTGCTCATACAGTATTTTCTTTTTTCACCATTCTGTTTAAGGGTGTTGGTAGTTTTAAAAATAAGCAGTAAGACCAAACCTGACTTACAGGCAGCATTTCATTCAGTTAGATACTCCAATAATTTTCCCAGCTTCTAGCCTAGATTGATTCCTAAAAAGTCATCAGTTAGGTTGTCTGCCTGAGGTTTTCAAAGCTGAATAGAAAGGAGTATTCCTGGTACTTTTGTGCTGTGTGGCAAGAGACAGCAAAATTTCTACAAATTCACCTTCATATTTATATTCCACTTCTATTTTTTCCCTGAATTTCCATTTACTTCTCTATAGGATGAAGTGTCCTGAACTTTAAGATTTGGCTTTCTTTTTTTTGCCTCTGTTGGATTTTCTCTTACTACATCTCTCTTCTTTCTACATGCAGGTTCTCTTAGAAATGTGGGGGCATTGCTCACCCTTGTTCACTGCCTCATGGTCCATGCTGAGCATCTTTGCTTGTGAATCACCCTTTTGTACACTTTTGTTAATAATATTGTTGTTGCTGTACTATCAGTCATGAAGAGTTCAGAAACTCTGTTTATTCCTCAAATACTATCTGAAAATATGATTTCCCTTCTCCCCTTTTCATCACACACTACTTCCTTGATTCCTATTAGGATCCAACACCTGTACGTGGTGTTTCACCTCCCATTTTTGTTGGCTTTGCTCTTCCTTGAACCTGGAGAGACTTACAGATTGTGGGTGTGTATTTTCTCCCACATATCACACCAGCACTTTTTTTGTTTCTCACAGCTTGTGTCAATCCTACCCTTCCACAGTTCCATTCTGTCTACTGTGCACTCTTGAGGCTTCAAAAATGGTTTGCTACAGCTCAGAATGCATTTCAAGGTTTGATCTGACACTAAGTGCTGAAAGGTTGCTCATTTATAAGCTTTTATTAAGAGGCACTACCCAGCAGTGTATGATGTGTGTGCATCTGTACTGATAGCACCAGGAGCCCAGCTGTACTGCGGGTAGGAAGGAATTTTCACCTTTGCAGCAATATTGTGTGAGCACTTGCACGCTGACACAGATGTCTGTGTTGTACTACAGACAGAGCCTGTCCCCATAGCACCTTCTCCATGACCAGAGAATTACAACCAGGATCAAATCTTCATCTCTTGGTCATGAGGACAAAGTCCTCAAGTCACCCTCAAATACCTGCACTGACAACACGTTGATACAAACACCTGACATCTGAGCTGTGCAAGAGGACAAAGGAATGTAGGTTACCTTCCTGACACAAATGCTAGTTTGGGCACAATTTCCATCATGGCACAGATCTCAAAAGCAATCTTATCCCCAAAACTTGCAGCGTGCTACACATAAAACATAAGCACTTTCCTCTTTGCAACTTTCTCAGCTAATACCACATCCATCTTGAGAATCACTGTCACAGAAACATGGAGAAAAGGCAATTGTCAACATCTCCTAAGTCCAGAGTCCTAACCAGATATCCTGTCTATGACTGAATGGGAAATTAACTGAAGCCCTCCACGAGCTGGGGTAGGGAAAAATACTGGAAATGTCAGTTTCAGATACTGTTGCCAAATGAATAACTGCATGAATATGAGAACCTTTTTGATTATATCCAAATGATGGCACTTTTTTTTGTTTTCACACATAACACCTCACCTTTGAGTATAGTATGACTTAAAGATGAAGTAGAGCACTCCTCAGAGTGGTGGCAAATTCAGATCTACTTCACAGCTCTGCAGACTATCCAAGCAGTAGCAGATTGCATCCCCCTAAAAGCAGCACAGGCCAAGTGAAGACCTGTCATCACAGTGGGCAGCAGACTTGCCCCCAAAGCCCACTGACAGATAAAAAAGCTCTTTAGTCTCCAAAAAAGAGAAACAACCCACCAAAAAACCTCAAAACACTAACTGCACCACCCAAAAAAGTCCATAGCTCTAAACCAACCGGGGAGCAGATCTGAGGCTCTAGGTTCTCACCACTGTTTTTGTGCTGTGTTATGTTGGACCACGTTTTGTCACTTTTTTTGATTTTTGATGGATGCATTCAGGTGATTGCAACAAGTACAGGACTGGCCAATCCCTAAATTAACATCTCCAGCTGCCTCTGTGAGCAGGCAAGTTTTGGAGCAAGTTCAATTGTGTATAAAAGAGCACATACACTTCTTATTCCACTTGTTTTATTATAGGAAAGTCCACAATGCCTACATTGCCTGTGGCGATATTCTTCATCTGAAATAGAAAACTTGCTCAACTCCCCAGACAAGGCATAGTTTTTGCTCCTGATACCACACATCATTATGGGACAATTGATAACTAATACAGTAGACAACAGAAGAGCCTTCTTAACGCTAAGTCACAAGGAACATGAAAGAGTGAACACTGTTTTGTAAGCTACCAGTAACTATCAATAAAATGCAGACGGAGAGGAGAG
>VZTX01004065.1:106122-238454 GCA_013400915.1 Pardalotus punctatus | reverse complement strand
CCCGGCCCGGCCCCGCCGGCACGACACAGCACAGCGCGGCACGGCACAGCACAGCGCAGCACTGCACGGCACGGCACACCTGCCCCGGGCCGCCGCGCTCGGGCTTCGCGGCGTGAGGGGCGAGGCTAACGCGGTGTGACGGGCCGCTGCCTTCATAGTCGTGTGACATCGTTCGTGGGGGAAGAAAGGGACCGTTCTTCTCCTTGCAGCTCTGCTGGTGTGATTAAAGCAGAGCTGCTGTCTTCTGGGGATAAGGCTTTAGACAGGTACGGAAATTACAAAATTAAAATTGCACACATAACCTTAATTTGACACCCCCGCCCCCCGTACATATGTCTTGTGATACAGCCTCTAATTACTCGATCATGCTATTTTTCCTAGACAGCCGCTTCCAGCCATGTGACTGGTGGGTGAATTCCATTCGCTCGGCACTGAGCTGTGTAATAGCTTCATCTTCTTTGTACAACATATGTCCCCAATGTGTCCTGATGGCTTATTTGGAGCTATTCTTGTTCTTGGGCATTGTCTGATGTAGAAACATATTTCATTCCCCCACACAGCTGCGTTGCCAGCACAGCAGTGGAGGGAGGAGAGCTTGGGGAGGTAATGCTGGTTCACCATTTTGTTTTATGGACTGGGCTGGAAGCAGGGGTATTTCCCAAGGTCCTGTTGATGGCATCACATGAGACTCTTCATTTCTAAGAAACAGAAAAATTCTATTCGCTATGGTTTGTAAGAAAAATTGGAGATTGTGACCCAAATGCAACTCTCCATGTCAGAAATTAAAAAGCAATCACACTTTTCCTTTTCAGGATTAAAAAGAAAGTATTCTAGTTTAGGGGACCTGACTCATAATCTTTGCACACTCGCAGCTGGACATTTTGCTCAGGAGACTGCATTGAGATGTTTTTGCTGCTTGCCCTGAAAGGCTTGGATAAATGCTACCTACACTACTGGTTTTGGTTTTTTTGTTGGCAACCAGCAGCAAAGGGTAAGGTATGGAAGTTAATCTTGGTGGTATGGACAAGAGCCCAAAGACAGAGTCTAACAATAAAGAACCATTCCCATTGCATTCCTTGATAAAAAATACTCACATAGTGCCTGAAAAAACAGACCACCTTAGTTTAGAGAGGAATCCCCTGGTTTTAGTTACACAGTTCAAGGACATCAATGTACAGATCCTCTGCAATCTTACACTAAACCTGTAGCAAAGGCAAAGTTAGGTATGACATATCATTTCTGAAAAAGAGTAACAGGATCCAAAAAGTAAGTCAACTTTAGGCTAAACCTTTGGGACTCCACTTAAAACAGAAATAGCCAACACCTTTCAGCAGATAAACTTGTAAATCTAATTGCATGGTTAAGCTAGCACTTAACTCTCATGAGTGTTGATTTGAAACACTTAGGATGTATTGGGGGGCTTACTTACCATGCTCTACTTCCATGAATGTTTTAATGTTTTATATTCTTTTGAATATTTCTGTATCTGCTGTCTTGTTTAGATGGTGACACCACAAATTTGGTTAATAGTGCTAGTTGCTGTTGCAGATGAAAAACAGATAAGCACTTAGACTGAATGTTTGAGAAAAATAGATGCTTTGATGAGAAGACAGACAACACCTGTAAGGTGAATCAATAAATCTTTATTTTTTCTGGTTGCAAAGAATGTCTTTGATCTCTAGGCAGAGAATAAAAAATGGAAAAAAAAAAAGATGGAAAAAATTAAGTGGGAAGGCTGTACTGTGAACTGTTCTTGCCATATTTCTAAGCTTCAACAGGTTAAAAGAAATCTCTTGAGAGGAAGAAGAAATAGAAATCTTTGTTGTTGAAACATATGCTTAAATGCTTAAATTAACTGTAAAATTATTTACTTTCATGTATATAAATGATCACACCTATAATTACAATGCCTAGCTAGGGCAATATGCAGGACAATAAATACTATTTACTTTGTGCTATAGCTTGATACAATGCAAATGTTTTCCTATTTTTAGTTCCCCTGTTACTAATATGCTTTAACAAAATCATGATTTTACATGCACAGCATAAGGCAGTTTATATATATATATATATATATATATATATATCCTTAAATTATTACATTCCGTTCTCACAAAACCCCCCAAAGAATCCAAAACACAAGTCCCACATTAAAGGAACATTATGGTTTATAAGCCAAGTGTTGACACTTTAGGATAAGACAAAGGTAAGGGTTTTCAAACAAACCTGTTTTGACTTGTAGAGGGCATGACTTACAATTTAGTCCTTAATTGTGTGATGATATTGTTTTGCTCAGAGGACCACTGCCTTGTACAGTGCATGGGACAGACACTGTTCGCTGAATGTGCAGCCTTTCAGTTTATGTTTAATCTCTTTGTTCAGCATATGTCCTCAGGCTTTGTTTAAAGCTGTTTAATCCTGCTTGTAATGTGGAATTATTGACATTGTAGCAGGCTTTTCTACAGCATTCATTGATACAGTACCTTGAGCATATAATGACTGCTTATGAATTACATCCATGAGATGTAGGGAACATCAGCCCTTTACTTATTGGGAAATGAGACAGAGAGATTAAGGTTAAATATGCCTATTAATTTTAGTTGCCAGCCTTGAGATGACTGGGGTTTGCCTTGGTGAAATAGTTGGCATGACAGTGCTTTGTATGTTTGAAGCATAGCTCCCTTTGACTTCAGATGCAGCTGTGAATGCTAACTACTTGTACAAATCAGACCCCAGGCTCTCAAATCAAACACCAAGTGTAAAAAGAGCACTCACTGGCCACCTGTAGTTCAAGTAATGTGCCTGACATCATGTAGGAATGCCCTGGTGCTAGCAGACACAGTCAATCATTTTCAGACTGGTATTCACTGTCCTCATCCTCTGCTTTCCCTGACCTTGTGTCACTATTTTTCCTCCTCTTCTAGATCTAGTCTCAGCTCCAAGATCTTTGTCCAAATCTGTTTTCTTCCATGACCTCATCCAGACTAGGTCCAGCTTTTGCTCAGACTGAATCCCCCTCCCGGCTGCAATATTTCCAGCAAGAAGGACGTTGAGCACAGAGGCACTTCTTCCAGGGCTGCAAGAGGATGCTCCTCAGTACAAAGGAACAGAAAGCATAGCTGCCTAAAATTTCCAAGTGAGTCCACATTGGTGCTGTGCTAGATATTCCTGCCCTGAATTGTAATTCCAACTGCATGGATTCAGAAACAAGTTCAATGAGTGAGATAAAGACCACAAGGAGGTTTTGCGTCTGGCAGTTCTTGGCAGAGAGACTCATTAGACCAGATCAGCATGGGTTACCTACCGACTGGTCAGTTCTGCTAGGCAAAACATATTTTTCTTCTAGGAACATCTGAACACCATTTTTTTAAAAAATAAGTAAATTCTCGAAATACATTCTCATTAAGCCAGATTTCTCAGCTGTTATATTTCAGAATTGACAGTTTGCAAGGGTATAAATAGCTAGAAAGGGATAAGATGCATACTGGGCCCTAGTTTCCATGAGACAGGAAGGATAGAAGAAATCTAGGTACAAGGCTTCACTGAGTAAAGGTTCCCTGGTATAACGGAATGACATAATGAAATGTCATGAGGGAAGCACCAGTAGAAGATCTCAGCTTTCAATTCCTCCAGCACTCTCTGCAATTCAGAATGGGTTCAGAGTATAACAGGGTAATTGATGGCAACTATGCAGGCTTTATTTTGCTTTATTCAGCAACGGTTGATAATTTGATGAAGATGAAATAAGGATACACCATACTCTTTCATTTCATGCATATAGAATTCTTTCAAGTTTCATCTGCCTTGGCTGAACTGGAATTGCAACTCCGTGTTTGTGGTATTCATTTCTGTCCTTTGTGGAAGGACATATTCCTTTCAGGAATATATATGCCTGTGAAAAATGCTAGCAAATGTCTGAGGACAGGGAAATGAGCTTGTGTGCCAGATGGATACAACTTAGTGGCACTCTGATGGAGCAAGTTCCCTGTGGAAGAGAAATTTATAATTTGTAATTGAAGTGGTACTTGGAATTACCTTAGCATGTTCTATTGATATTACTTGGAGTGTGATGGATTTATCAAAAGGAATTTATATTAATCCCTTGGTATGGCTGGCTATCTCCAGCAAAGTGCTACTTACAGGGCCATCTTAACTCCTGATACCATTGTTTTTATTTGTTTGGTTAATTTTCTCAGAAAATAGGTAACAAGAGTATTCAGCCAGATTGCTTTCCTTTTTAGTCAGCATGCATATCGTTCAGAAGGGGCATTGAAGCTAAATATAAAAGAGGATGCTGTGTAATATATAGTCTTGATGATCAATCCCGTCCTCTCACAAATACCCACTCAAAACAACCCAACTGTGTTTCCTTTGTCTTTGTGTCCTCTTTGTATTGATTTTTGAATAGCAGTCTAATTCATGTGTTTGTCTGCAGAAGCTACTAATAGAAAGACAGAAGTTTCAATATGGAAACATGACTTTTCACACAACAGACCCATTAAAAACCACGTTTGTTTAGACAGTTAACAGAGTAACAGCCATATGATGGACTGGACAGATTTAGACACGTAAAGATGGAGACAGTCACATGGTGAAAACACAGTACTGGTGCTAATTAGGCACAATTAAAGAAGATAGTTATGCACTAATATCTAAACCCAGGAGATACAAAATATGTCAGAAACACACAGCTACCTCCAAAATAGTTGGTGCATGCATGCAACCCCATGCAGTGTTACAGCACTGCAACACCTGAGAGCAGCAGCACTGACAGGTTAGCACAGGGATCTTAGCAGGAGTACCCAGAGTGGGCGGAGAGCCTTCCTGGCACTGATATACCTCAGCCAATTTGAGACATTTTACAACTTCCTGTAGAGCACCACATCCTGTAGCACAGGAAAAAGCTTCAGGGAGAAGTAAGCTAATACACCAAGAAGTTGGAAGTGTTGGTGTTGGATCTGGGAGCAGTATAGGAGGATGAAGCAGCTACCTAGTCTAGTCCATATGGACCCCCATCCAGGTGTCTGAAACTACTCCTAAAATTAATATTCTAACTCCTAATATTATACTATGAGTTGTGCCACCACTGTGGTCTTATAAAATAAGGCAGACCCAAAAACAAAGTCTCTTTCTCACAATGTAGGGCGCCAACCAGTATGAGACGACTCTCCAACTTGTTTGGTTTTAGGGTTTTGGGATTAAGGGGCAGGGAGTGAAAGGAGAAGGAAAGCGAAGAGCCAAAGTGAAGTTAAGAAAAGAAGTGGGAAGCAAGTTCATATGAGGGGCTGGAAAAGAGTGGTTCACCAAAGGTGAAGACAGAGATCCTACACCTCATGTGGTATGCAAGGTGGAGGGGTGATTTGTACTTACAGCGGAGAAGAAGGAAGTTCTTTCCTAGTGGGATGGGAAAACAGCAGGTGATGTGGTGCTTAGCAGTCTCAGACTCCAGATAGGATTTTTAAATGTCTGAGCAACAGGGGGTAAATCCCTCAGTAAACTTGGCCCTGTGTTTTTTCAGCTCATCTCAGATCTTATATATGAAAAAAGTCACAAGCTGAGAGTTATTTTTCTGAATTACTCATAGACAGATTGGATATAATCAAAGTATTTCAGAAAAACTCTTTGTTCACGTATCAAGAAGTCATCAAATGTCAAGCTCTGTAGCATGTATCCCTTGCTTGGGAAAGTGGTATTAACCAAAAATAGAGTTATGCGTTGGCTGCTTTTGTATAATCTGCCACAGGGATGTCTTTACATGTGTCACGTCAAATTTTGGAAAAAACAGTGTACAAAAAAGGACTTACATGGAAGAGAGAGTTTACTCTAAAGCCTGTGAATCAGGCCTATTCATCTTCTCCTGCAGGAGTGATGGCCAAACAGTGCCTGTGTTGCATGAAACTGCCTTTGCTCCTCCTTCGGCTGCCAATCTCCTGCTGTCCCCAACCCCAAACCAGAAGTACACCATGTTTCAGTGGGTACCAGCTTTCCTCATGAGCCACAGTGAAAGGGATGTTCCTGAGAACTGTTTGCATTTGCTGTATAGGTAACTTGGTCTTCCAGGCACTCCGTTCTGAACTTTCAGCAAGCTTTTCACTGCAGAGTGGTGCTATGTGGCTGAGAACTGAAATGGAAGGTCAAAATTTAAAAACACCAAGCCAACAGATTAACATACCAATTGCTAGAACAGTATCTGAGAATCCTCCCCTCACATGAGGGACTGGTAAACAATGCTGCACTGAAGGTGAAGACACTGTCCTGTACACAAGCATGCACACACATACATGAGGTACCTATAGGTGCAAAATGGTGACTTAGACTGCTTCAGGCAGCTTATTGCAACAGCTCAGAGAGTTCTTTTTCTAACTTAGTTTTTTGACTCATTTCCCAGATGGTTACATATAGAATCTTGGGTTCCCATCCCTTCCTTGACACATGCACATATAAACCTGAAAGTTTTTAAGTTGCGTGTAAAGTTTCATTTTTATTCTATACAGTCAGATTAGGAGTTTTATTCAGTATCAGCTTGCAGAATAATTGTGGGAAATATGGAACTTACTAATTTTTTAATTCAATAAGAATTGCTCTCATTTAAGTAATTCATTCTTGTCACTCTTGCAGTTTCATGTTGTCATTAAAATGTGAAATATGCAAAGCAGCAAGTAGATCTGCATATCATAAAATATTTCCCTCCACTTTTAAATTAGATTCTTTGGCAACAGTACTTCCAGAATGCAGTCTGCATTTCTTTTAAAACTATACAAAGTACATCTGGAAGATAACGCTTATGAAAATGCCTGTTGAAAAAATATACTATATAAATAAAATATTTAGGCCCTCTAAAGTAGAGCAATAAAATCTATAAAGTGAATATAAAAAGATACAATGCAATTAACATAGTCATGAATGTTTACACAAAAATAGCGGCCAAGCATTTGCAAGAGGAGAAAGAATGTAATTCATTTATAATGAATCAAGGCAAATAAATCAAAGTCTCCTTGCTCAATATTGAGTCCTATTCAACATCGGGACTTCCTCTGAACCAATTTGATTTTGGTTCAGTCTTTGTCCAGAGCCATGTGACTGGAGCAAAACTATGAATTGCTTTAAGCACTCCCAGATGCTGGAGTTGTCAGTCTTAGGTCATACCACTTCCAATCCTTGTGGAAAAAGAAAGCATATATTCTCATTATATTGGGCCTTCATCTGAGTAATCTCCTGATTTAGAGACTTGAGTTTAAAAAAACAGAGTAACAATTATGATCAACTGTTCTATTTCTGTTGCTTGATAAAATAAAAAAAAAATTCCGTTGTTGTTGCGGGTGTTTTGTTGGCACTATGTTTTGCTTCCCTGTCTCTTGCGGCAGCAGCCTTAGCTGTTTCAGTGGGACTGCATGTGTGCTGCTGATTGAGCTAAGCCAGACTCCAACATCACACCTTGTAAAGGCAGCTCCTATTGCCCTAATGGGAGGCTCTTTCAAAGATGTCACCTTTTTTTCCTTTCTTTTTATCTCCAATTAACACAAGCAGGCTCAACCATATGTCATTTGCATTTACAAGAACAGTACACTGTGTCTCTTGAAGATCTGCTTAAAGTGTTGCTTTTCCATATTCACAGCATAAATCAAAAAGACTATATATGTTTGTAACTTTATGAAAAATGTTAATTCACCGTAAAAGAAAGATCATATTGCCCTCTCCTTGGCCTTGCCTTTTTATTTCATGGCATTTATCCATGGACAGCAGGCTGTTTCAAGAACTGTGTGTGACAGTCCCTGCTTACACCCTCAGATGAATTACAGACCTCTTACATTTGTACTCTTATGTTGGCTGAAGGATGGGAGATGACAGATGTGCATCTGGGTAGGAAATCTCACACTGAATTGCATAACGGAAGCACCCAAATACATATGGAGATTATATGGTATGTAAATCCCCCTTTCCTTCAGGACGGGTAACCAGAAAAGGATGGCAGAACAAGGATATTACTCCAAAATCTGCACATTGCACCAGCTGCATCTCCACTCTTCTGGATTTCAGCCTGTGTTCCGTGTGCCAAGCACAATGTGATGAAGAATTATTCTTGCTGCAATCATCTGTGTTTGATCCCGGGTCAGGAAAAAACTACAGCACTGTGCTGCACTTGTATGAAATGCAAGTGCTGTGGAAGAAATTTTGATACAGGGTCAAAAGCGTGATTCTCCCATCAAATTCAAATATTTTTTTGGCTTGTCTCTGTAAGAGTAAAATTTTCCCTCAAAATTATATTTTAATAGTTACTTTAATTGTTATTGGCTTGAGTGTTCGATCATAAGTATCCATACAGTTATGGATCCTATGGCAGTCAGAGCATAAACTGTGCCTTTTATATTCATTTGAGCTCCCCTTCCAAATGACAGCCTTGTACCTCAAATTGTTGTCAAGAGGGAAAGCTAAAATTTTCCCACTCTGCATAACTGCATGTACTGCTCACACAAGTGACCAAAATGTCTCTGTCTTCTCTAACATACAAATGTGGTATGTTTGTTCAAGCCGGTGGAAGTAGGTGCAAAGCTGAACACTGATGTCTTGAAAATTCTCCTTTTAGCCAGAAACATAAATATTAAGTGGAAATAGATCATGATTATACCAAGCTCTCAGACAAAACCCAAGGAGAATGTTTGTTGTAAGGATGAGATACTATTTTGTAAAAATAGGGCAGTCAAAAGTTGGGTTGGTTTTGTTTTGTTTTTTAAATTCCTGATGCTTTAAATATAAGCTTCAGAAATGTAGAAATTTTTTCATTTTTAGCCTTTGGACTTCCCCCAGACATGACCCCTCACAAGGACAAGTGACTGTGTATTGTATATGTATACAATGGACTAACTGTTAGACTAATGGGGGGCTGCAGGAGGTTTCTGTGGCCCCTTCATTAAACTAATGACAAACATTCATCTCTTGTTACAGAGGATACATTCCCTTCTATATCCCTTTTGCAACTCACTGTGTTTTCTCTTTTTTGCAAAGGCTTTTCAGTTGTGTTCTCTGAATTCTTAAGGGATTATATGATAAAGACTCTTATTACCTATTAATTACTAATCAAATTTTCTAATACTAATAAGCAGCTGAAGTTCATGTAAGTGCACCTCATCCTATACTATAGCTGAGACATTCCAAATTCTCTAAGCTTGTGGACATGGAAATCTAAATCCATTTACGTATTATTTTCTGTTGGGCCAGAGCTGCAACTCACCTGAAGACAGTCCCACATATTTACTCTTTCTCAACTGGATGGATGCTCCTTCCCACTGGGATGCCTCTACTTTTCACCCCTGGCTCTGTTTTAAAGGTCTTTTCCATTTAATAGATGGAATGTAAATAAGAAACTGAAACTAGAAGGGGATGGTGATAGTAATTTTACATAAGTTTCACAGCTGGGAAAATTCTGAGAAGCCAAAAAAATCAATATAATTTCAGAAGACTTGGGCTAACATTGCTTAATGGTGGGAGTTATTAAATGGGGAATGGTGAAGGCACATGAGTATCCCACGTGCTGTTTTTCTGCATAGCTCAATACTTTTGTATATTAAAGCAGGGCTAGAAGATCCCAAAGAAGTTTGGCAGGGAGACTGTGAAACATTTTATAACATTTACATCATTGTCTTATGTTTTTCAAGGGAAATTACTCATAGTGTGATTTCTACAGTGAGTAGAAATCTACTCCCTCCTGCAGCACTGCACGCTAACCTAGAGAAAGATTAGCTGATGATAGCAAGGTGAGAATTCTCAAAGATTGTCCAGTGTCTCCAAATTTAAACTCTAACTGTCCTTTACTGAGTGAATATGAAAACAAGTTAATGCTTTGGGGATGTCTGTGGTGAAAAATTGAGATGAGATGCTGAACTTACTGTGTACAGCTCAGTTCTTTGCTTCAGAGAGGCTGACAGATGTTTGGACTCTGTGCGTTCTTTGTAGCGTAGGATACGCAAATACCTGAGGATAGGAGAGTATTTAAAGAAATTACAAACGTGTCATGTTCAGAATGCATGCAATTTTTGCAAAAGCCAGAAACAGAAAATTTGACATTGTCCCCAGCAATGTCCCCTGCTTTGGCAGTGCATCCAGCTAGGAGGAGTTTAAAAGAAGCTGCTTCAGGGACTGCAGTGCTTCAAAGAAAAGTTTTTGAGAAAGTTAAGATTCAAAAAATATCATAAGTCTTGAAGCATGCAGAACACAGCCATAATAACAACAAAACGGGATGAGCTGTACTCTTGCAAGCAGATATAGTGCTAGTTGAATGAAAGCAAAAGGAAGGAGATGCTAAGCAGAAAAAGAATGCAAAAAAAACTTACAGTAGGAAAAATTCCAAATACAGACCCCCCAAAACTTTCCACTTCCACTATTTTTCAACACTCTATGTTTTGGTAAATATGAAATACAGATAATGTCACTTTATCTTTTAAAGTAGGTGTTGACTATCAAATAAACCTAAACTGCCACTACGAAGTTCACTTTTGAACTGTCACCACTGGGTGATGCAACACATTCCTTGCAAAATTGAAAATAGTAATACAAGACTTCTCAGGAAGAAAGGACTGGATCTTATATTGAAAGCAAGTGGTACATTAAGAGGTAAAGTAAAGCCTACAGGAATTCTGCAGTGGTTTATGTTATGCCATAGAAAATGAGAAGAAACTGCTGTCATCAAAACTGTCAAGTCCTGTTGGGATTTGGCTGGCTGGCAATTGAAGAATGCAAATAACTGAGAAGAGGAGAGTATTTTAAGAAATTGCAAATGCATCATGTTCAGAACTTGTGCAAAATTTGCAAAAGCCAGACGCAGAAAATCTGACGCTGTCCGCAAACACAGGTTCTCTGGCTGGCAGGGTGGTAAATGTGCTGCAAAGGCAGCTGCAGAGTGTGCACTGTTTAAAAAAGGGCTGCCTGTGGGGACCACCTTCCTGTAACTTAGTGGTTCATTTTTAATTTTCAGATTAAATCACTCTTTAAAATAATTTGAAATTTCTATTTGTTATTATGTGGACTTTCCAAGCATGTCATTATTACATTCTGTTATTAGAGCAGTAGAATCTGCAGCAGTCCCTCATGCTGACATTTTAATCACTAGTACTTACTGTTGCAAAACTTCTCACAGGCAGAACTGATTTGTAAAATCAAATCTTACATCCTTTATGGGGTTTGACTTCTTACATAATTAACTAATTTACAATACACCATAGTTCGTTGATTTTGCCATGGAAAAAACCAGAAGTTAGACTGAAATTTGCATCTATTATCTATGGATCATTCTGCCCACTATAAATGTTCCTCTTTTTTTTTTTTTTCCTGTCATTTTCATGAAAGAGATTTTATTACTGAGATAAATGTATCATGGTCATGCTGTTTGGTTATTGATGTATTTTTCTTTTTAGAAGTGCAGTTTCTGTTTCTGAATGTGGTTCAAGTAGTTAGCCCCCAAAACCTATCTGACAAAAGAATGCTTTATATCTTCTCATTTCAGCTTTGTCATAAAAATTCAATATGGTCTTTCCATATGAATTATGACTATCTTACTGAATAACTTACCTTGCATAACAGGTTTTTCTTACTTCTTACTATTATTATTAATAGAAACAAAAAGAGAAGGGAAAAGAAAATAGTGTTTTAAGTCATCTATGTATCACCCTAAAGTCACTGAATGACTGGGTGGATTTTTCTAACTCAGGTTGCAGGGTTAGTGTTTTGGAAGCAAAACACTTTTATACATTATTGACATATAAATACTATGCGTTGCATTTTACTTCCCTTTCCACTACAAAAAGGTAACTTGTTTATCACCTTTTAGTATATCAGTTGCCTAAGATAATGCATATTTGGCTGAATATAATCTAGCTGATTAAAGAAATAACAGTTTACAGGACTACAATTCCTTTGATGTTACAGATAGATGTATCATAGAAATGGTTTCTGAACATAGAAGGCATGAATAAATTAATAGGTGATAAGCAAAATTTGTCTCGTGCATTAGGGATGCAGATCAAACTGTAATACTCTGCTTTGACACAGGGCCTTTCCTGTGGGGTTTAGAAGTGATTTAGAAACACTAAATGTTCCTTTAAAAGTTTATAAATCCTAGGTTCTTGCTTACAGAACAGGCAGGCTGCTGTCAAGATTTCAGATGCCCATTTCCTTAATCAGACGCTGGGTGCAGAACTCCGTGACCAGCCAGGTGCTGCAGACACTGCTGACTCTGCCTGAAGCCAGGCACACTCCAGCTTTCACAATCGGCTTTGGTTCCTTCCTCTCCCTCCTGCTCTGTGCTCTGAAGGAGCCTTGCTGTCCTCCCCAGCCTTCTGTGGACACTGTCTTTGTTTCCTGCCTCCATTCCTCATTCCTGGGCAGTGTGAGCTATGATCACAGATGGAGTTACTGTGCATTTGTTGTCTTGCAGTTTCACTTCAGATCAGTCTCCTGTCCAAGCTAATGTTGCATGTTGTACTTCATGGATCTTCAGCTGTTAATACAGTAGAAAAATTACTCAGTTGTCCTCTATGTGTACTTTTCCTATTTTCTTCTTCATGCATTTAGCCATCCTGCCAGTCTCTCAGACCTAATATCTGGTGTTATCTCTGAGTTGCACCTCTTCTACATTCTACAATGTAGGCTGTTCGTAAACATTACCAATTCACTGTAAGCTGCACTGCCTAGCCATTCATTCACCTTAAACAGCTCCTGGCACTTATTTTGTATCCCAGTTTTGGTAATTTTTATTTCTCTGTCCTTCTCTGATCACAGATTAAGCAGAACTTGGGAGGAGGCATTAACTGAAAGAGAGGACATTGAAAAGCTTTGATCTTAACCTAAGGTGATTGAAAATGAGAAAGAATCATAGAATCATGGGAGAGAACAATCAAGGACACTGAAATTAGGAAGGGGACACTGTGGCAGAGGTGATGATGAATGGTGAGCTGAAAGTCAACAGTGGTTAATAGAAGATCTTTCTAATGTGAATGACTGAGTTAGCTGGGCCAGACAGCCTGCAACAGGCATGGCCATAAAAACAGTGCAGGCCGGAGGCATATAAGTAGATTGGAAGAAAATGAAGCTTGTTCTCTCTGTACCAAACGTTTTCATGGTTTTTTCTGCTCTTACGAGGTATTCAAGTTTTGCCAGGGAGCACTATGCTTCCCAGAGCCATAACTATGAACCAGCAAAGTCTAACAACATCGCAGCTGTGATCCAGCAAGGCTCACACTTCAGTGTGTTCAGGTATCAAGAGCTAAATGGATTCCAAAAGATGTGTGCAAATTTTGCTGCATAGATAACCATCTCATTACCTAAAAAAACTCAACTCCTGTAGATTTTAACATAAAATGACAAGAGGCTTTAATTAGAGTTAGGACAAGTTTTCACCACTTTGAATAAACTTCAAGGTGTATGGACTGACTCCAGGAACAAGCCCATCCAATTATGGAATCTGGAGGGCATAATAAAAAAGGGCTCTGCTATAGTTGTGGTTTCTGCCATTACCTTCAGTGAAAAAAACCTCTATATGCAATGGGTACAGCTATATATCACTAACTCTTGGCTTCTGCGGCCAAGACCATATACATAAAAACATTTTCCAAAAAAAAGGACATTCTTTTACCATGTAAAACACCTCTCTTTCCAAGTTACTGTGGTGAGGGTGGAGCTTCAAGCAATTTTTTCTTTCTTCTCAAATGTAAATCAATTTTCTATTACTCTATAGAGAATGGAAAGGCAAAACAGGCATGATTTGCAATTAAAAATGTATGTTTACACTCTTTTTAATATATGTTTACATTATTTTTAAAAATGTTTACATATTTTAATGCATGTTTACCTCTTAATCCTTTTTTGTATGTCCTGCTCCTGTCTTAATTTTTGTTTCTATTCATTGATTATTTTTTGGAGACAACTATTCACCAGATGTATTCCTCTTGATCATTGAAGCCATAGTAAAGCTACAAAATTTTTAAAACTTGCAAATCATGTCTATTTCTCTTTTCCCAAGCCATTAGCATCCTATGGCTCAAATAAGCATCCCTTAATGTCAGCTGGGGAAAAAAAAAAATCCTTCTGCAGTCTGTTTTCCCTCATTATAGTCCTCCTCTGCGGCAGTAAAAATACTGAGATTTCTCCCCTAAAGTTACCTGTTGCCTCCTAAGGCCTGAGTGCAGCAGACCCCGAGGAGGTGCAGGGCAGAACCCAGTGCAGAATATTTTGCTCAGAGGGAATCTGGGCACCATGAGCACCAGGACAGGATGCATCTTGCTTTGCTTCCTGCCACAGTTATTAAGCAGTACAGACATACCCAGTGAGGCCTGCCCAGAAGCAGCTCAGAAGACTTCTTTAATAGTAAACACAATTCCACACACAGAATCCTCTCAGTACTTCTTGGGGGGAAAGTATGTCCCAGTATGCACAGTTTGTGGGTGTAGTTTCAATTGTAATAAGTACCCAATTTCTTGCTGCAAAAGTGGACTGACAGTAACTTCCTCAGAGCTCTTGAGCACCAGACAGACATGCAAAGAGGTTTTGTTTCCCCTGATGATTCCTTTCTGGCTGTTCAGTGCACAAAGGCAACTGGACACAAGGGCTCAGCTCCCTCTCATCCACAGTGACATTCCCACCCTGACCCTCTTTAGAGATGCTCCACTTTGCACAAAGGCTCAAAGGTCCCTGGGTCCAGGGTCAGGGACCATCAGGCTCCGAATGAGGGAGCTTTGCAGGAAAGTGGCAGATCCAGGTTTAAATTGTTTGAGGCAAGAGGAAGGCTCAACACTCATCTCCCACACCTTGCATGGGGTGGGTCGTGCTTACCTGTAAATCAAGTACTGCACTGTTAAGACCACTACATACTTCTGTAATTGGAACAAGTGAAAAGTTGTTTGACAGCAGCTTTAAGGACAGGCAAACAGATTTTAATCTGGCAAAGCTTCTGCCAAGTGACTAATTTGTATCTACACCTTGTTGTAGGCAAAGGTACAGAATCGTGGATCACAATTCTGAAAGATGCAATTGAAAGATGCAAAATACATTTATTACTGCAGGGAAATAAACTGCTCATCTGGGTGAATAGTCCCAAAATGGCACATTCTCTCTCACAATGCATTGTAAAACACCTTCTGTTCTACCAGAAACACAGACCTTTGCTTACCAAACACCAGCAGCTGTAATTAACACCTGAGAAGCCCAAGCAGGAGCATGCCTGTAAGGCTTGTGCAAACACATCCTGCTACTTAATTCTGTTAAAATGTAAACAAAAGCCATACCCCTCAGGATATAAAAGTATAAGAAACAGCAATAAGTATTTCACAGAGGTGGAAATAAACAGGCAGGAGGAGTTGAGAGATGATAGCTGGAGCTACCTTACTGCATAAACAAATACCAACCTGAATTTAAGTATGAGAGGGAGAAAACAAGAAGGTGGAAGGAAGAAGGGCACGTGCAGTTGAGTTCTTAAGTTTCTTGTGCTTCTTTCACACAGCATTTTATGTTGTTATTAAATTTGGTATCAAGCTAATGCTCTGAATTCTCACATCCCATTTAAAATAAAATTGTGCTCCTCAGGGTCATGGCTGTGAAGAAATCCTTGAAGACATGAATCAAACAGGACCGATGTAGTCTTATGTTCAAGAGACCAAAGACAATCAAAAGAATAATTTTCAATTGATATGACCTGTTCATCCCTTTACAATACTGACTCTGAAGTCTGAAGATGACAGACAGAATGTGAATGTTGTTAACTGTTCAACTGCTGATCATTTTAGTCAAAAGTTAGCTAATACAGAAAATATACTTAAAACAAGAATATGTATATATTCCACTTAGAGCACTGAATCAGCCTGATTGTACAAGCAAACTGATTTTCCTTGGTATTACTGAACAGAAATAAGCTTCCCAAAAATATGTTCATAAGTTATTCTTTTCTGTATATTCGTGATGAGTGCAACAATTTTTCAAGGTTGCCTAGAAAAATATTCTAGAGTTGGGAACTGGAAATTATACTAAAATTAAAGGTGATTTCTTTTTGAAGGTTTATTAATATTTAGTTAGTGCTTGTGTGAATCAGGTGGTCCATGGATTTTCATACAGTTAGTATCTGTCAAAATAACTCCTAACCCGCTGCTCTCCCTCAGCTGGGCTGGGCATCTCCTTCCCAATTATTGTGGCACGAACAGAAGACAGGAAGTGGAGTTTGCCCATGAGAACAGCAGCAAAACCCCACCAAACCAAAACCCACGCCCAGACTACTTTAGTCTTCCCATCAATAGTCTGGGCAGATGAGTGTCATTCACTCAGAATTACAAATGTGGAATGCTAGGCAAAGTTTAGGGTTTATATGAAAAAAAACATTGGTATAAGAGAGGACCAGATGGGAGATTTAGGAGAGAATGCAGAAGGGAAAAGTTTCCACCAGGAATTTTAAACCAGCAGCCACAGCTGGAGCAGTCAAAACCAGTACCTAAAGACCCAGTAAAGCAGTCATAAAAGCTCTGCTTAGATCTTTACTTTTTAAGGTAGGAAAGCTTTAAATATCTGGAACCTTTGAGACCAGCAATCCCTCCTCCTTGACTGCCAGCCAGAGGCTTCTAAGTCTTCATCCTGCAACAGTGACAGAACCACCTCTGGTTTACTCCAGAGGGCATCCAGAGCCTGAAGGATTTGGAGCCAGAACTTCTGAACTAGCTCTGTTTTCCTCTTCAACTCAGAGATTTCAGTGCCAACATTTACATCTGTACTATTGTTTTTGAAATTTCTAAGACATTCTGTCCTTCTGGAAATGTATGAGTTAAGACACACACAGACACACAAAAAAAAAAAAAAAAAAAAAAAAAAAAAAAGCAGGCTGAAAATCACTACTTTTAGATATGCAAAACTGGCAGTAATCTCTCCTGAATGGATGTGGAGTTCAGCAGGTCAGTTTTACTGTTTCACTCTGAAAATAGCACCTTTCAGGGCTGAGACAGTGGGAAATGACATCTACTGAGTAACTGGGGAAAATGTGGTGCTTCCATGTTTTTCTGATGCCTCCTACCCAGTTATGAAGTTCCTTGGCTGATGAGGCTTGACATTACCACTTTTGAAAAGGCTGGCAATCTCCACCTGCTGGAGACAGTTTTTCACTGTGTGATTTTGACCATCTGGATACAGCATACTTATTTACTTTTCCTTTTTTTAAGTATCTCTTTTCATGAATTCCCAGGAAATTGGGTTTTACTCTTCTCCATGATTCAAGCTGACAAAATCATCTGTTGTTTTCTTCCAACTGGTTAAGCTGTTTCCTTCAAAATCTTTTGGCTTTGGGACAGATCATTCATCCCAGATTTTACTGTCTCTCCTCAATAATCTATAACCTGTCTTTGAAATAGGTTTCCAACAGTTTCTCTGCAGGCTTCCTCCTTCCTATATATAGAAGATTTTATAAAAATGACTGCAAAAGTGTTTTTTCTTTACCTAAGTTGTCACGTACTTTCTGGAGAGAATGCAAGCCCTACCTTTTACAATGCCAAAAGTAACTGTAAATGAGTTTAGCATTAGCACTTGAGCCTTAAACCCCCAATTTTATCACTAAAAACACCACGAGGAACATTATTTCTCTTGGCAATGGATGTTTTAGTGTGCACTGTGAGCTTCAATGATGAAGAAAATGTAAAGACATACTAAGAAGCAGAGAGGCATGCATGGGAGGTGGAACTTAGAAAAGTTGCTTATGTCATGATTGGAAAATTATCCAAACTTAAATGCCAAATTACATGTAGGAATGTATGTGTACAGAATGCGTATGGTATAAATGTATTCTATATTGCACTATGCTACCTCCTTTCTAATGAAAAATTTGCTAGTTACAAATATGTGCTGTACTCCTATATTACCTTTTTATTTACATGTCATTTTTTGTTTTTTTGATTTTTTTTTAGGGTTTTTCTCAGGTTTTAAATGGGGATAGGAGAAACACTCAGGCACAATAAGAAAGATTATTTTGAGAAAGAGATCTAAACATAAACCAGGCCAAGAGGTAGTACTCACAGCAACTCTATTTTTCATCACACTTCATAGATTTTCTTGCATTGTTTTCCTTAAAACTAGCATGTTTCTAGATATCCTGAAGTCTTATCTGCTTTTTCACTGGGAGAAAAATAAATCCAACAATCCAGCTTTGTGTTGGTTTTGCTGAATGCTTCCTGACCCTGGCTTTGAATCTGGATTTACTTGTGTATTGTGTACAAAACTCTGCAACCTCTATGGTATTCAGCTCGATTTAATACAAATGAAACATACTTTGCAGGTTTTTCCCAGAGCACATTTAATAAAAAATATATCCGAGTAGGTTCATGCAGGACCTTTCAGGGGATCCTAATATGTTTTCCCCTGGGCTTGGTGTCCATCTCTGCATCTCCTCTTTCACATTTGCTTACGTAAGGGGAAGAGAGGAGTGGCCACCATCTAATGCTCTATCATGTGGGAACCCTCAGGGAATTCTTGCAGCATTTGCAATGTAGAACAGGCAAAGAAAGGTGAAGATGGACACTTGCAAACACCTATCTGAAAATACTATGGCTAGCATTTCAATCTCTGGGGTCACCACATGCACAGGCCATGGATTAAATCTCTTGTTCAGTTTGCTGTCCTATGTGTTATCTTGCATTTGTCATTTACTTGTGAATAAGGTTCCTCAAACTCTCTTGAATCCAGCACACACCTATGAGCATTTCAGAAACTGGGTCATGACAAAACCATTTAGCCTATATGTATGTCAGTCTATACATTCAAAAATCGATAAATTCCCAGAGGGCTTGAGTCTGGTATCAAGAAGAAAAGTCGGTATGATCATAACAGACAGTTCAGTACTTCTAGAAGTGTAGCCGTCAACACCCTTATGACCAAATTCCTGTGGTTTTATGAATCTAAATTGTGGGTGGGGTCATTCCCTCCAGCTGCCCCACTAAAGACAGCACTGCTCAGCTTTGGGGAGGCCCTGGGCGAGGGTCCTGGGCAAAAAAAGTCACCAGCACGGGAGACTTTGGAGCTCAGCACAGACACAGCCCAGCAGCTCAGGTCAGCACCCAGCCAGGACTGCTATGCCCGGTGCAGAGCCAAACCAGAGCCAAAAACTTGCCCAGTGCTCTGTGCCTGGACACCTTGGATGTGCTTTGCTCAGCTCTCCAGCACCAGGGATGCTCCTGCTATGGTGCAGGGCATGGTGTGACTCTCTGGAGCCTGTCTCAGGGGAGGATGCCGAGTGCTGCAGCAGGAGAGCCCTCCGGGGATGTCAGAGCCATGAAGCACAGAGCAGCCTGAGCAGACACAGCGCCGGGAACCAGTGTGCCCACTTGTATGGCTCCTCACTGGCATTTTAGTGCCAGACCTCTTCCAAACTGAGCCTCCTGCATTCCTGCCTGTGCACAATGCTCTTGCTACTATCCGTGCATTTTCATCACACCAGACTTTCTTTGGTAGGGTACAGGTAGCTGTGCTCAGAAATCAGAGCACACAGAGCATGATGGTGCACAAACACAGCCTCCTGCATTCTTCTGTCAGGCCCTGGCTGAAGGGGAGGGCAACGAATTGCACTATAAAAGACCTAGTTATTCACGTGGATACCCCCCAGTTCCCAGATATTACCAGTCCGTTCTCCCTGCTGTTCGGCCCTTTGCTACTAATGTTTCCACTTTAAAAAACAGCAAGAACAGAAAAACCCCAACCCCAAAACATTGCCAAGCATGAGTCCTGTGGTAAAGTTCAACAAACTCCAAGCCAAGATATGCATGTTTTGTATCTTAATACTAGAAGAATGTTGCATACCTTCAGTATTCCAATGAAAACAGCTTTTTTCCACAATATGGAAAAATCAATAAAATACCCTTTCATAGAAATAACTAAACAAAAGCTGTTGTTTGTTGGCTTACTATAGGTGTGTCTGAAATCTCCAGTGACTGATACAGAAAACTCACTATGTCTGTTCTGCATTCCATAAAAAGAGGTGCTTGAAATGTCCTTAAGTCCATGAAACATGATGATAAGCAGCAGATGAATGATCTTGTTAGTTGCCAGCAGAAGATTGCACTTTTGTGAGGTGGGAAGGAAACCTTTGCTACTTCTAGCTTTTTTTGACCAGACTGAATTCTAAAGATATCTGTTAGAGTTGAAAGCAAGGGGAGAAGAGAGCATAATTTTTACAGTTCTTTACTCAACATGCTCATTTAGGCGAGAGACTTGGGGGAAAAAAAAGTAAAGACACCTGTTTTCTTTCTATTTTTAAAGAACTCTCTTCTCAAAACATGTTGAGTATGTTCTCAACACTCAAGCTGTCGAGCACATCCCGAAGAAGGCTGGCAGGCAGGCAGGGGGGTTCATGGTGCTGTGTGAGGGGGTGTCAGAGGAGCAGCTGAGGTGTTGTCTAGCCAGGTGGTTGGCAGCACAAGCAAGGATCGTCTGGTGGTGGGGAGGGCATCTGTGAGTGCTGGCAGAAGTTGAAACTGGATGCAGCTCCATCCCCAAAAACCTGTACCCATCTCCAGAGAGCATTCTGGCTCTACCAGCCCGATCCTTTGATAGCCTAGCGTGGGTCTTGACAAGCAGCACATTCTGGTTTTAATCAGACCCTGACAGATATTTTTGTGAAATGGGAAATGCAAATGGCATTGGAGGAGTGGATTTACTGGAGAGCTTTGGAGATATACTCAGTGTTGCAGAAGGGAACAGAGTGAGTGTGCAGCGCTGATACCTCTGCGTAGGAGAAAGCTACAGCTGCCCCCCTTCTCTTTCTTCCATCGCAATCTCTTGCTTCAGCAGATGTTGTTTAAGCATATCTCTGTCTGGGCAATGCAAACAGCATGTTTTCTATACTAGCCCCAAAGCTGTCCACCAAAAGTCAAGCTGTTGCAGGGCATGAACAGTGGGGTGAAGGTTGGTTTCCTTAATCCCTCTGCTCTCCCTGGATTTCTGCAGCCACCTGCTGCCTGGCAGATATTACCCTCCAACAGCACTACATGAAGGAGAAATAATTCCCACAGGTAATTCATCGTCATCTGTTTACAAGTGCTGTCACTTCTGTGCAATGACTTAGAGAAATGATGCTCTGGTAAATCTTCCTAAAACAAGGGATGGTTGAAATTATGGCCACCAATAATTTGGGTCAGGCTGAAGTCAATGGTCTTGTGCTCCCTGGAGCTACGACAGTAATAAGACAAAACAAAACCAACAAGGAGTGCAATCTTCATCCATCTTGTGACACTCATTTCCTCCCATCTTTTGAAAAACCCTCCCCCTAATTTCCACAGCACATAGTGCCAGAACCAGCTGGTGGGAGCTAAACCTCTCCTCCTTTGTGCCATTGGTGAGGTTAAATGACAGGCTGGTCCCACACGCCTCACAGCCACGTACTTTATCCTAATTAGAAGGCATTAGCTTTTCCTCAGTGGTGTGCACTTGCCTTCTGCTATAGCTTCCTAAGTTATTTTTATTGTTGTAAACAAAACCCTGTTTACTGAAATTTAAGTGAATTGAAAACAAAATACATGTATATGTGTTGCTAGGACCCATGATAAAGGTTCAGGTGCCTCTTAACTTCAAAATAAAATTGAAACAACTTCTTCCTGGTTCAGCATTGTGCAAAAAATGTGCTTACATCACTAGAGACCATCCTGAACTCTTACCTGCTGAAGATATAGTGGATGATAAATGATACCTTCCTTCCTTCCTTCCCAAAGGGGTAGGGAGTGGCTTAGTTCTTACAGCTTAAAGATGACAATGCATCTATTAGTCACTAAGTGATTATTTACAGTGGTTTTGACACTTAAAAACAATTTGTGATGACACTCTGAGAGCCTATACGAGACACATTTGGCCCCCTCCAATTAAAGTCCTCATCCATTTAAAAGCATAATTGCACTGACATTGATTTAATAAATTAAACAGCTACCATTTCTTTTCCTCTTTAAAGTGGACTGCTTGAAAATACATGGGCAGTTATTCAGCAAAATAGTTTCTCATCAGCCTGCTAAGTGAGAGCACAGATCAAACCAGTTCAAAATAGGACATTTATGAATGTTTGTAATGCAAGGAAAATGACCTTGGTTTGCAAAGCACTGAACCCTATTAGTAGTTACAGGTAGAGTCACACATACATAGATGAGAGAGGAAAATTTCCACTTTCCTGAATAGGAGAAGCAGATCTGGAAGGTAAAACCTTGTAGGAGAAAGCACAAACAAGAGGAAGAAATCACTCAAAGAATAACAAAAGAAAAACATAATAAGCTGAAAAGAAAAACAGGCTAAGAGACCTCCCCCACTGCTTGGCCAAACAAAAAGAGTTAAACTGCAATAAAAGCTTATAACTAAAGCCAAAAGACCTTAAAACCTGCTCATCCTGCCCCAGAGCAGAGACCCCACTGCACAGTCCCTACACTGATCTGAGCTGTGGGCTCGAATATCAGCACAGAGCTTACCTGGGCAAAATCAATTCCGAGCTCCCCGCCTGCTTCTCACCGATCCTCCAAACTCCCTGCAAACTGCCGCTATTGGCAGCTACCACATGAGCCACTCCCGCCCTTTGTTTTTTTATTTTTTTTTTTTTTCTTGCTTTATTTATTTAATTGAGCCCAGCCCAGCTCCAGGTGCTGCTGGTGGTCCCAGCTTGGCTCCTGGAGCCTGCGTCCATCCTTGTCCTTGCTGCTCCGTGCTCCCCTCTGCATCCAGCACGGGTTTGGCATTCCCCACGCGCATTTTGGTGTCTCCAGCCCCTCCAGCAGCAGGGCCCGAGCATTTCCTGCAGATAGGGCTGGTGCTTGGTGGCGTTGGGGCTGGGCTGGTGGCTCCCTCAATAGCACATCCTCCCCATGGCTGCGGCCCGGGCTCAGCTCCTTCCCTGGGAGCCACGGTGCCCGGCAGGGTCATCGCCATTCCCTGGTGCACGAGAAAGCTGTGAGGAATTTGTCTTCTGAGATGACTTCCCATTATAAGTTCATTCTAAAAAAGTAAATAGTGTCACTTAAATTACCCATGGAGGGATATTTCTTCCCTCCAGGAGGACCTTGTGGTTCCTGGGCCATCACTGCGCTGTCTCTGCGGAGAGGAGCGTTGGAGAGAAAGCCCGAGGTGTTGTGAGGGAGCTGGCCCAGCTCATTAAAGGGAGAACAGTGACATTTCCATTCGCTACCTCCTGAACATGTACCACCACTCACCTCTGCTTTTGGGGTATTTGGCACAACCTCAGGTGAATTCCAGGATGTTTCAGCTGACCAACGGATTAAATGTATCCAGCTTATGACTAAAAAAAGCTGTTTTATAAGGCGGCCAGCCCTGCAGACCCTCTCAGGGCTGTGAAAGGCAGGCTGTGTTTCTCCTGGCACTGACTGCCTCATCCATAATCCCGTCCCACTGAGATGCCTCACAGGAGCAGCTAAGGTGCAGCCGAAGCCTGCGAGAGATGATTTGTGAGCCAGGTGCAGTTTAAGCACAGCAGCTAGAAAAAACATATGTATTTTTTTTATTTTTAAATGAGCAGATCTGAGGTTTGAGTGACTAAGAACCAATAAATATGGATGTGTTTTATTTTTACAGAGTAACTTTTCAAGAGTGAAGCTGGAGCTCTTAACCTCAGAAGCTGGGACAGAGCCATACCATATATTTTTATGTAGCAGTACAGGAAAAAAGGTTATCACGTTTTAGTCAGCTGAAAGAAGTTTAGTCTGAAAAGTTACCTTTCTGCTAAATCCTAACCTCAGGTCCTTCCCCTCCCCTTAGATTGTAAAACAATTTCACACCATAAAAATGTGAATTCTGAAAGCACAGCTGCTTGCCCTGACTCCTTGGTTAGAGTAAAACCGAGCGAAACCAAAGCTGGAGTAATTTAAATGTTATCTTTCTTCCTATTAAAATTTTCTCTGGGTAGTCTACCAGAGCACTAACTGACCTCCAGGACCAGGGTCTGTGTGTGACTGTCTGTCCCTCTCACTCCCTGTGTGACTAGAGGCATCATTTTCACAGTCATCTCCTTTGGTTCACAGGGATCCCTCAGTGACGCTGCTCTGGGAACTGCACGTCTCTGACAGCAAATCCACAAATGTCTTTTATCTGAACAGAAATGTTTTCCTCCCCAGCTATTTACAGAATCCCAAGAAGTGTTCATCAGGAAGTCTCAAATAGTAAAGTATTTGTAAAGTATTTCCAGCTAGGGGCAGCCTTAACCCAAGGGGTAACTATTCCTGCTTTGGAAGCTTCAGCCTGCGAGCTCATTGTTGGAGGAAGAACAAATATCCCACCAGAACACTTAAGTCATCATAGTCATCCTCAAAACTCAGTGGTGTGGGATCTTTTAAAAATAATAAATTGCCAAAATTTACCAAGATATTGTGAGAAAAAGATTATTTAAATAGAGATCTGGTTCTCATAGTAGCTTGTTACAATTCAGCTGTTTTGGGCTATGAGATTTATGGGTTTTCTGGTGTCTTTCAAACTCCATAGGGTATGGAGTTGCATAATTTCAGGTACCATGTAATAAATTTTATCTATTTTGTCCTTATTTCTATATGGCTTGTGTGTTAATATCACAGTTTTACAGATCATTTGCTGTGTATTCCTTCTATATTCCTCTTCTTTTTGATCCTGCCATGTGGCAGTAATCCACTTGATGCGAGGAGTAATGGCAAATCTTCCCAAATTAAGGCAAGTTGTGTTATGGCTCCTTATGTACAAATCCTTGTATCAGCTCAGCTCTGACAAGTGCCCTCCTGAAAGCTGTGGAGCACAGGACTCCAGGATGAGAGTGCTGTTCAGACAGCAGTGAATGAGATATCACTGCTGCGCAGCTAAGTTTGTCTGGCATCTGTCTTGACATTGGCAGTTTGAGCAATAATTTCCTCCCCAGATGCTGTGCAGTTTGAGAGAGTTTGGCTCAAGAGGTTAAAAAAATAATGGTCTGGCAGTAAACAGCTTTTCAGAAGTATTATTTGGAGACTTAACTTAAACTTGTGCAATGCTTTGTCTACAGTGTTAGGAACCATAGCAAGTAACAGTATTAGATACATAATATGTATCTTTGATTGATCTACCTCAAAGAAAGAGCCCTGCTGGACTTTGAAAGCTTTCTCCCAGAACACAATTTTTCAGCTTCTTTCATTATATCCTGCTTGAATCAGTGGATAACATGAGTTGAACACTCACAAACTTCAGGAAAACTTGAATCTGGCTCTAAATGTCAGGTTTTGGTTCTGTTCTTCAGATCTGTGAATTTATTTGCCTATAAAGAAATCTCACGGCTAATAAATAAAATAAAGAAATGTTTAATGATCCTCAGAGCAATAAACATTACCTGGCTCCATTTCCTTCTTTCCTATCAAATTCAATCTCTATTTTAACACTGGTTTCTTTAGAGTCAGTTAGTAGGAGGCAAATTTTCCCCTCGTGAAGATGAACCATTACTCAGCCTGTGCATCCTGATATTTAGCCTAACACTTGGCCCCGGCCGCCTGCGTTTCAGAGGCAGCAGTGGGGGATGAAGCATTCTTCAGCTCCTCCAGGGGTCTGGACCACTGGAAAGGTCAAACAAACAGAGTTAAAATAGCCATGAGGCTTGCTGGCCAGCCAGCTCTGGGTCCAAGATCAGCAGTACTGCTGGTGGTGACTAATGCAATTAAATCAGCTCTCGGTCCCATTCTGCAGGAACAGATCTCAGAGTGGTGTGTGCTGCTGCCAGATGGATTGCTCAAGCTTGGAAAACTCCCTCGTGCACACACACTTAATCACGACAGGCGCTATTTGCAGGAACACGTGGCACCGACAGAGGGATTTTTAGCCACTTTCCTGTAGAAAACAAAAGCAGGGAGCAGACTCCAATGTGCGGGCTGTGGGTGGTGAGTGTGGGCTTCGTGCGTTGCAAAGAGCCGTTTATTTGTTGGGAATGGTGGTGAAGCAGAGCCTGGAGGAATGGGCTGGAGGAGCTGCTGGAGAAGGGGCCAGCGAGCACTGTGGGCTGGCTGCCAGAGCCGAGGATGCTCCACCAGGCTTCCCCCTCCAAGATGTGGCAGCCCCCATCCTCTCCCAGAGAGGTGCTGGATGTCTGGCTGTGTCTGCTGTGGTTGTTTCTCAGTCACTTCAACCCTGAAAAATCAGTGATTGGAATTCCAGTGAGAAAGCAGATATCTGGAATTTGTCTGGACTAAATGGCATGGATAGTTCCTCTGTTTCCCACTTTGTGAGGCATTAGTGGAAAGCTGGAAGAGGAGGGTGGGAAGTCAAAGGCAGTGTCTGAACCCCATTTATGTCACCCACTGTGCAGGAGCTTAGTTCACCCGTCTCCCTGTGGTGAGGTGACCCTTGCAATGAAAACACTTCTGCGTCCTTTCCTTCTCATCAGGTGCTCCTGGCTTTGTCACAAGCTTCATTATCACATGCTAGGAGAAAAGCAGCATCTGTTTATGGCCATATATTAGCACTAAACTCCATAAATCATAAATGAAAATGTGGTGTCAGCCAGGAGCAATCATTCTTCAGCTGCTGCTGTTGGCAACAGTTGAAGCTCGAGATGTCCTATAGGGTAACACAGTAGTGAGCTGCTCAGTTTCTAATGGAAAGGCCCTTTCCTACTTAATTTCAATTCTTACAGGATTCTGAACAATTAAACTGGGGTTTGAGGTACTGCAGATTGCTCTTAGGCAAAAGAAAAGTGACCTCATGTTTGACCACTGTGGCTAAATCCATGTTGCTACCACTAGTCGCAACTGTGGAAAAAATGAGATTCAAGGAAAGAAGCATAAGCTTCATTGTCCACTCTTCCAGTAAGTCTCCCAAATTCATTAACATCAGAACAGTTGTGTTAGGTCAGACTAAGGGTTTGTTCATCTCAGTATCTTTCCTTCAGATGCATCTTAACTATGTTTGTGGAAAGAGTCTGAAATCTTTTCCCCTGTAGACTCTTCCAGCTCTCTGTGGTTAAGTATGACTCGATGTAAAGCCTGCACTCACACCATAATCTCTTTAGCAGCCATAAACAAATCTGTATCCCACAATCTCCTCAATTCATTAATTCTTGTGACCTGTGGAGCAGCTGTAAACAGCAACACAATATAACTACACAGTCATGAACCATTATTTCCTTTTGCTAAGTTGATATCCATTTTTCACTGCATTGTGAAGACCCTGAGCAAACTGTGCTCCATTCCCATTTTCCCTGGCCATCATCACTTCACTGGTCTTCATCCCATCCTGCATCAGTGTCTCCATTCACACCTCAGGGCTATTTAGACTCTCTTCATAGGAAAACTGTGCTGCACTGAGCATCCCTGTCCTCATCCTGTGCTGTACCCAATTCTAACACACCATTTTCTGGGACAGCAGCAACCCTAACGACATTCGGTAGGTAAGATATGGATAAACGTGCAGACTCCACAGCTTTTAAGTTAGGAAGGAAGTTATTCAGTTAAATATTATTAACTCAGACAACTGAAAGAACAGTGTCCTCACTGCTTCACTAGGACCCCCATTTGCCTTACAGCAAGCCCAGAAATGTCCTCTTGGACTCTTCCAATTGTGCCAAGGCACTCCTGGATTTGCCCTAGCATGGAGCTGGGTTTGCCCAGAGCACATCCCCCCGGAAAGAGGCAGCCCTCCAGAGGCACAAGGAAGGCAGGGCAGCCTGCATGGTAGCACTATGAATGGGGAAGAAAAGGGGCAGATGTCAGGGGTAGGAACTCCATGGAGTTAATTTTTAAGATAGTTGAGGCTAAAATAGGGTTAATATTTTGAAGGGAAGGTCCTGAGTGTGGGGGTAATGACAGTAGCCATAGTAGCTGAAAACAAAGTGGATAGGGTCATTGGAGCCCCTGCAAGAATCAGAGGAGGATAGCTACAGGGAAGAATTATTTGTGCATAAGAGAGGCTGAATAAGCACATTTTAGGTGGGAAAGTCTTCTTGTCCTCAAGACATACCACTGAAGGCAAAGGATGCATGGAATAAATAAATGAATGAACAAACAAATTCACAAACTGATGCTTGGGTAATTATATCAAGCTATATGCTGCACTTCATTATGAAACCAGGGCCAGCAATAGGTTGGTTTATCATTTTTGTGGGTCGGGAGGGGAGAAATAAATGCCTTAGTTCAAGGCAGCCCCTGGAAGTATATTGAAGAATATCAGAACATTTTGATGCTGTAAAGAGAAAGTAACAAAACTTACAGGAATGAGAAGCAGGCTTGGCTGCAGTCTCTGAAAAAGGTAATTAAAAGCTTTTGCAAAAAGTAGTTCACAGGCTTCTCACTCTCTTGCCCCTTCTGCAAGATCCTTCAGCTTCTGCAAGGCACAGCTGGCTATCCAGGTGAATTGCTTTCCCATCTCTACCACAGAGGGAGGTATGAGCTGACTCAGGATAAGGCAAAAACAACATAAACACTCATTTTCAGACAAATATAAAGTAGCCCCTGCAGCAAGACACAAAATCAAGACAGTGAAAATTTGCTGTCAAGCCCAGATTCTAGATCTGAGGGCAGGGAAGTGCTCTAGCAGACATGGGACTTTCCCTCTTTTGCACTTTCCCATCAAAGCTGGTGGGTAATGGGGCTTTGACTGAGCTGCCAGCTGTGCCAGCCTGGCCTGCACAGCTGGGCTGCATGGCTGGCTAATGTGTGTTCCTGGTTCTTGTAGAAGCCACAAGAAGCAAAAGGGCTTGGCACAGAGCTGTGTGATATGTTATTGAATGACAAGACAGTGAATTGCAAACCTTTTTTTTGTTTTCTTTTTTGATAACACTCAGAAATTTTATTGGTAAAAAGAAACATACTATTATTTATGAAATTTCTGTCTCTTCCATGCTGTCTCTCAGAGCTGCTTGGAAACCTCCCCAGCTCCCCACCCTGTTTGGCTTTTTGTCCCTGTTTTCGAGAAATACAGTCTCATCAAAATGGAAAAATATCCAAACTGCTGCACAGAAAATTGAGCCAATAGACTGATCACCTGACTTGGAGCTTGGAGGATAACTGCGCTAATAGCAAACTGATTTGGGGTTTTTTTCCTTCCAGTCATACATTGCTCAACACTGAGATTTGCCCCTGTCTTCAGGGCTGCTGCAAAAGTCACATGGTGTACAGATTTTCTTCAGAGAGGCACAGCACACCAGTATGAGATGCAGAGAATAAAATGTGCTTTGTTTTTCAAGGAAAGGAGATTAGGGGAGACACACTTACTCCTGAAAAAGAAATCCACAAATTAATGGGATAAACAGTATTCTAGTAAATGTTAGTGTCCAGTCCTGGGAGGCTGGACTTCCATGGTTAAGCTGAAGACCGGTCTGTTTTCTCCTGAAAGAAAACTCATTGAACCATTTAAGAAAAAAAAAAAAAAAAAAAAAAAAAAAAAGGAAAATGACATAGTAGCAACAATCCCTCAACTGTACTTACTCGTTTTTTGTCACTCAGCACTTGCTACTTTATTGCTTTAGGATCACAGCTTTTGGCAAAGCCTGAGCCTCATCCTTTCTGTTTGCTTACTTGCTAAACTGTAACGGTTAAATGATGAGAAGATTTTATTTATTTTGCACTGAAAATGGTCCAGTTCAAAGCCAGTCTTCATGCTGGCTGCAGCCACTGTGCACCACATGAGTCTGTTCAACAGATTTGCCATAAGGCTGCAGGATCTGGATGGGATGTTCCCCAAAATGTGTTTCTCCTGCTGCAACAGCTGAGCCTCAGCAGCAATGAGGGAAGAAGTTGTCCTCAGTGAAATACTCATGGCTGTGGTATTCAACAGAGGGAACAGACTGGAACAAGCTCCTCAACAGATGAATCCACAGTCCTATAGATTTATTTTCCCCCCATTCTTTTAAATCTGCCCCCTGGGCAGTACCTTAATGCTGGGTCAGGTTCTGCAGTGAACGCACTTGTAGTGCACTTGGTAGGGGGAGTTGAGGCCGTACCCCATACTGTAATTGTTCTTTTCTCTGTCTTCTAAGAGCATTTGGCTTTATGGTCTAGAAAAAAGTAAATGGAAGGCAGCAAGAGATTACTGTATATTAACAGGCTTAAATACACATATTCATTTCACAGACAAAAGGAGATAGAGGGAGAAAGCTTTAAATATATCACTTTAATTTGCCTTTGGCATAAATTCTGCCAACAGTAGTTTTATCTCTCAGTAGTAATACTATTTATCTATCCAGTAGCCATTCTTACAACTGTAAGAACACAAAGGTCACACAAAGACAGTAGATCAGAACTAAGAAAACTAATCTTTAGCAACATTTTCACTTGTTGCTTATCCAGTAATTCCAGCTTTAAATGGACCATATATTCTCATTTTGAAGAAACCTTTTAAAAAACTTTTAAAGTGCTTCGTTCTAAAAGTAATATTTATGCAGTCTAACTTTGAAGATAGGGGAGACCAGAAGTTGCTTGCCATAACAGAGAAACAATTTTATAGGCCATCACAGACTTGTATTAATTGCACAGCAGCAGGGAAGGTTAAAGCCAAAAATGCAGACAACATAGTCCCCCCACTATGAAATAGCTGTTTATTGGATTTTATTTCTTTACTCTCCAGTAGATGGCAATCCAGCACTTGGCCAATAAAACAGTCATGTGGAGACAATTCTCTGTGTACAAGTCTGTGGGGGCTTTAGTTATACATTCTAAGTCCAACTTTGGACTGCAAACTTTATCCAAGTGAATCATTCAAGTAGTGTTTTATTATATTGCTGATCAGCATGAGACAACACCAGAACAAATAAGACTTGAGAAGTGAATGTGGAAAAGGCACCGACTTTCAGAGCAGGGCAAGATTTTAATGTCTTTAATGGCTTCTTGTTGTTTTAGTTATGCACCTTACATGGATTTTTAGAAGACTTGGGAGGTAAAACTGTACATTTTGGTATCTTCTCATTTGGAAGCTTACTTGCTCTTGAAGAGCTGTATTTCTTGTTTACGAAAAAATTGCACAGCACCCCCTGAATTCTCTCCCTTCTGTTTGACGCTCTCTCAGAGGGCGGCTGTGTGTCACAGAGCGTCTGTGCCTTGTCTGCTCATTTGCATTGCTCCAGGGCCATTTCTGGGATTGTCACTGTAAGATCAAGCCCACAGAATATGTCAGATTTGGCACGGACCCTGCCTCAGCTGCCAGCCTGGCTACTCACCTGCCCCACATGCCCAGGTCACCAGAGCCTTCCGTAGGGTCTCAGTGGGTGCAAGTGGTGGTGTTTCCCTTCAGAGCAGGGAGCTGGGGGAGGTGAGGATTTAGGGGCACCAGAAGGGAGATCAGGGGGCTTGGCAGCAGCTGTGCCTTGCATGACACAGGGAAGGCTGCAGTGCTCCTCTTCATCCCTGGCTGTGCCCCAGCTGAGGCAGGGAGACCAGCGAGGTTACCTGGAGAGAGGTAGGACACAGCCTTCTGTGGAAAAGTGACAAGTCAGTAAGTGGCAAAGTGAAGGGAAGGCAGGGAATCAACGGAGATTCAAGTGTATTTTGCTAATATCTCAGAGTCCCCACGGGCTTCTTCATAATTTCATTTATGCATTTGTTTTGAAGCTTTGTGATTTCTAAAAGTATGGATTGATAGGGTCAAAAATGGCCTTCTGTCAAATATTTGACCCTTTTTTAACAGAGATGAAAGCAGCAGGCCTGCAGAACAGTTTACATTTCCAGAGCCTTGTACCAGCCATCCTTTACTAACTTGTGTTCCACCTTGGATCAAACTGGAGCTTGAAGGAAACCACAGGTTTGCATGGGATGGAGATAATGGCAGCAAGCAGCAGAATTCCTGTGCAAATGTGGCTCAGAGAGGCTCACCCTGTTTTTTTTTGCTAATTGGCTCACTAGCAACAAGTGTCAGGCTGCTTATTTGGTTTGCTGTCAGCATTTGGGTTTGGTTTGGTTGGTTTTTAAAAAGCCCCTGGGTTTTAGAAGCAGTTGATGCAAAGGTGGTGACAAACCTTGTAGCGGCTGTTCCTTTGTAGGTTAAGCCAGTGAACAGAAACTGTATGTTTGGGAAAACTAACAACCTATTTTATGCTCCCACTGCTATGTGTGAGGAAGGATGAGTTGGATGTTGTGATTCAGAGTCAGCCACAGCCTGCTCAGAACAGCATAGAAACAGAACAGCAGCCCACAGGGAGAGCCTGATGTCTCCCCTTGTCCAGTGGGAATTGTTCTGATCCACGAGGTGCTTCTTCTGTGGGAAAACAGCAGGTAGTTCCCACAACTGGAAATAAATGACAACTTTCTTCTGGTCCTTCAATTCTTCATATATTTTTAAGGAGATTCTTCTTTAAAAATATATGCTTTAACTAACTTATTAAATGCACAAAAAGGCAAAGCACAACCATGCCTAATTCACACCAAATATGCTCCTGAGAGTGTGAGACCTCTGTGGTCCCAGAAGGTAAGAACTGCTGCTCTTATTTTTATGACATTCATCAGCTTTCCACTAATTTCTTCATCCAGCCCTTCCTTTCTTTCCCTCCTGTCTCTCCCAGTAAGTCTCACTACCACCTCAGCTGTTCCATGAGCTGGCTGATCCCTTTTCCTTCCTCCTGTGCCCTTAATGCAGCCAAGAGAAAACACGTGCCAGGAATGCTACAGAGATGGATTTTCACTTTGGCTGCTTGGAGGCACTGCCATGCTTGGGTGGCTCAGGCACACCTTGGGAGGCCATGAAGGAAGAAAGGAGGCACTGCCTGTAAATGGTATTCCCACAGCACATGCAGGATTAAACAGAGGTAAGGAACCCTAAAGGAGCTGATATTGGAAATAAAAGAAAACAAATAAGAGAAATCAAATGTTTCCTACTCTGGTATTATGAAAACCTTGCACAAGTTTCAGGGTGCAACCTGACAGATCTTTGCAGTTTGCTCTACACAGGATTTATCTAGATTTACTTCACTTACAGAAAGAAGACTGCATCTGTAGAATTTCACTGTTAGCCCCCAAAATTTCCTGCTTTCCTGGGCCTTTCATTGCTTGTGCCTCAGGACCCAATTCTCCCAGTAAAGCAGTATTTCTCAGGATTAAAGAGTGCAACTGGCATGGGTGCTCTCTCAATTACCTGATTGAATTGAGTTTCTCTTCTCCAAATAGCATCTTGAATTTGCAAAACTTTACAAAAAATTCTCAGCAAAGCAGATACACCTGGAAAAATGAGCAGAAATAGTCACCAGCATGGAGGGTCTCCAGGTCGCTGGTTTGTTTTCCTGCCTCCCTTTTCCAGTTGAACGAGGGATCTTTGTGAGGCCCTGAGGAGGTATTCACCAGATCAGTGTCATGTGAATTGTATTTTCCCCAGGCCACTTACACCACTTGGGCTGCTCGCAGGAGCCATCACAAGGCACTTTTGTTTGTTCACACATCTAAGTGAGCACCAAACCATGACCAGAACTTAACAAAACCTTGGCTTTGGCCTTCTCACAGGCCAAACAAATAACGTGACAGGAGAAGGCAGCAGGATGCAGCTCACAAGGATGCAAGGAGTGAGGCTGAACCTTGGTTTGCTATGTATGCAGACAGGCACAGACAAATTCATGTGCTCCTGGGCATGAAACATCCTCGGCTCTGAAGCTTTGCCTTCAAGGTGAAACACTGAGTTGCAGACACCTGTCAACTCCAGGGGAGACAGATCTACACACGGACAGGCATTGCGTGGGAGCTCAGGCCATTGCTTTTGATGTGAATTTGCATAAATCCCCATAGACTCAGGTAGACGTCTCCCATATTCCTGAAGAGTACACAACAGACAAAATTGCTAAAACAGACACAAAAGAAAAAAGAAAACAAACAAGTTTTTGAATGCCTTCCAGAGGTTTTCCTATGTGCCAAAAAGCAAATTTTTGACTCACACTCACATATATTAGAAAGCAGCCTGGAACTCTTTACTTTGTCATCAGGCTGAGCAGAAGAAAACTGAGAAGGTAGCAGTTGGTCCCAAGGCATGTTCTAAATCCAAAAATAAGTCTTTTTCAAAGAGAAGTGGTTTAATGAATTGAGCCTCTCAACTCTCATTTCATTAGATGACTTTATTAAGCACATAAGCACTTATTTGTGTAATTGAATTGATCTAAGCCATTCTTTTTTTAATCAACATGGAACTTGCCACAGAGACAATTCAGTTTCACTCTTCAAGGCAGAGAAATGGTGCTGGCTTTTTTTGTTTGGCTAAGTGCAAATGGGCCACTTAAATCAGAACTTTAAAAGTGAATGCTAGTATTAGGTAACAGCTTAGTCATGCTTCAGTAAAACATAAAAACCAAAAAAAATTGTAAATTCCATTTTTAGTGAGACTATATTAATTGCCATAGGAGTCAGTGGAGCCAAAGAGCAGGAAAAAAAAAAAAAAAAAAGAAAAAGCAGTAGATTGATAGTCTAATTCACAAAGGTGTCCCCCTAAGGCAGGAATTGTGGACATAAACACCGGTCTTGTTTTCACAAACTTGCACAGCTGTGTATGCATTTTGTGGCTAAATGAAGAAATGCAACTTGTGGGAATTTCAGAACAGCATATGCCAATATAAGGAATGTAGAACTTGTCAGGGATGCAAGGGGCTCTGCCTACCTGGGATGGGATCCACCTTGGAAGAGCCAAGTCCAGAACCTCCAAGGCTACACAGGACTTGTCTCAGAGATGGTGAACTTAAACAGATTCAATAAATAACAAAACTGTTTGAAGTGCAAAATTGCAATCCCAACTCACCTTTCTCTCCTACTCAAACCTGTCTAGTCTTGGAAGCAGCTAATCCCACCAGGCATCTTTCTGTTTGACCATAGGCACCTATATTTTCCATGAACTTCAACTGCAGCAGGCCACATAACAATATTCCTTTGAAATAAGACTTAACGGCTTTGTTCTAGTCTGGCTCTGTTTGGAAGAATACTAATTCTATAAATGTCCTGAAAAGTTTTTAAAGAGGGCTTGCGGTCTTTTTGGCAGAGAATATCAATAAAATAAAAATTCTTCTGCTTAGAGACAGGCCCAAACCCACTGGAAATGACAGAATCTTGGTATTATCAGAGCTTTGGGGTCAGGGCTTGAACATGTTCAGTACACTTAAGACCTGTAAGCACAGTTATGCAGGCACAAGCTCAGCACAGACTACTTGTGTTGCAGAACTGGAGGAAACAAGTAACGATGTCCATTCATGAAGTGAAAGACTGCAGTGCCTGCAAAAGGGCAAGCCTAAGAACTAATAAGAATCATAGAATTACTGAATATGCTCAGTTGGAAGGGACCAATAAGGATCTTTGAGTCAAACTCCTGGCCCTGCACAGCACTGACCCCAGGAGTCACACCATTTGTTTTGTACTGCCTCCTGAATGTTAAAGGATTAACCTTTAGTGGACTCCTGAGGTCGCTCTGGTGGTACACGTAACATTACCTTCACAGCTTTTCAGTCTCTATGGGCTTACATGTGAACCCTCTGCTCAGGCGTAAAGTTTCTTTTTCTAAGTATTAGCAGCAGGAATCTTAGCACGTTTCTTCCACATCTCTTTTTCTGGTGCAAACACATGTGGAAAGAGAGCTTTTAGAATGAGGATAGGTATGCATGTGTTGGGGGGTGGTGGTGTTTGGTTTTGGCAGCAGCCACTGTGGTTAGCACACATTTGGATCAAACACAGCAGCAAAATGCTGAGAGGAATAGATGGGGGCTTTGTGTTTCAGCTGCTCCCAATGCAATCCTGGACCACAGCAAGCTTGGAAGGGAAGCAGTGCTCCTTCCAGCTGCAGAAATGGCAAGTGCCCTGGCTTTTCATGTTGAGCAGTGTTTGTTTTGTTTTTATTTCTGTTTTGTTTCTTGAGAGACCCTTGGAAACAGCCTGTCCCGGAGCCAGCCGCTCCCGCTGCCAGCGGCGCGGCGCCCTCTGCCGCCCGCGGGGACCCACGGAGCTCCCTCATCCCATTCCCACGAAATGTTCGCCACGTCCTGCGGCGCTGATGGGAGCGCTGCCCGAGGGGAGACGAGGATTCAGCTGTCTGGATCCAACCCAAAAGATTTTTTTGTTTCCCTCTGTATGTAGTTTCCTGAGTTCAGCTTCCGGTTAACGACAACGAATGCAGACATATCCCCCCCTTCATTCCTTAGGGCTGAATCCACAAAGGATTAACTCCAAGCTGTTGCCATGAGGAGCTGGCAGCACGCTGTTAGGCAGCTAAGCATACCCATTAATTACACAGCAAATTTAACCAGACCGACAAACGCAAAACAGTAAGCAAGAAGTTACTCAAGTGAGCTGGAAGGAAGTGCCAAGAGTCATGTCCCAAGGCTCCTTTGCCCCAAATCCTGGACATTGGCGCCTTATTCCAGACTGCAGACATTACCTGACTGCGCAGGAGTTACAGCTTCGGGAGTTACAGTACCTCACCAGGAAACGAAGCAGAGCTGCATTTGAAAACCAGGTTTGAAATCCCTTCGTGCAGGCAAGAGCTGTAACTGCGACTCCAGAGCATTGTACTCATGGATCCTCCCTCTGGGTCCACCAATTATTAATTATTCTATTGCAAAGCGGCAAAGCTCCCAAGGGGAGACCGGGGAGACCTCTCACACATACCTCGCAGAGCCCAGCAGCCAGACATTCACAGGATAAAACAAAAAAAGTTTGGACACTGATGATGATTCATATTATACCGTAATTTAACAGCTGCTTCTAGTCCTGGATTACAGGGCTTTTAATATTTTAAATTTTTAAAATTTTTTTCTCCTGCTGTAGAGGTGTTGAGTGTGCTTACAAGGAGAGGAACTAGAGGCTTGGTAAGTTACAGGGTGAGAGCCCAAGATATGAGCAAAAAATTTAAATTGCTGGACACTGCTACCAGAGCACTAAATAGAGGATCTGTTAGCAAAATTAAAAACAACCAAAAAAAGAGAGAGACCATGGAAATTTATTTACTTTTTATCTATGAACAGTATGACATATAATTATAGACAAGTTTTGATACACAGGAAAACCCTTTTGTCAACCATTTTGTTTGCTAAATGAAACAGCACAATATCTTTACACATTCATATTTTGTTTTTGTATTTTTTTTTCTTTACAATACACAGCTTTCTTGGGTTGAAGCAAACTGCAGGACATATTGAGTACTGGTATATTACAGCTACTTACATCATTTAAGAACAGCAAATGGAGAAAAATAAGTTATTTAAATATTGATTTCATATACAGAAAGTGCAACTTTGTTAGTTGTTACATAACTTGCTTGACAGTTTTGATTCCCCAAAGGGTGTCAATTAATGATAAAAGTATCTTGGACCAAAAGTATTATTTATTCTAAAAATAATACAGTACAACTGCACAGCTGTGACTTGGTGAATCGACCACTATTGCTGCTCTTAGAGATGATGGCCTGTTTGAATAATGCAGTGTTTAATGCTTCTGATCATGCTCCCAGTCTGCATCCACAGCCAGGCATAGGAGCACAGGGAATTGCCACCTGGGCAGCAACAGCAGGTTATTGATCAAAGCGTATGATTATGATGGCATTTGGTAATACTTTGGGCTTGCTGCTTCTATTGTTAAATAGCTGTCTATTAAATACAATGGATAGATTCTTAACATGGTGAGCCTGAGCAGAGCAGACGAGGATTCCAGCAGCAGGTTTCTTCTGTGCTTCCCAAGAGTTAATGAGCGAACTTTTGCTTACAGCACTGAGGGGTTGCAAGAAGATGAAAGAGGTTATGGCTCTCATAAAGCACCACCTCACCTGCTTGGGGAATGCCACAGGTCACTGAAACCACAGCAGGGAAGCTCAAACACTGAGAAGCTTAAGGCTTTTTTTAGATTAAAATATAAACTAATATTGTAATTCAAGACCACAAAGCACAGTCTTTAAAAGAAAACAAAACAAGTATTAAAACTCATAAATATCAAACTGCTCACTCCAGTCCTGATGGGTGTGATTTGGTTTCCCTGGGTCACATAATCACTTAAAAACTATGGATTTACCTGGCAAACAGGTTCAGCTTATTCCCATAATTTTCCTTCTGTTATTAAGAGAGGGGAAAGTGATTAATATGGGAGAGCTTTATTATATGACTTGCCTTCCCCTGCAACATGAGGAAATTTGTTTCCTTTTTTATTGCTATAGTCAGCTTGGACTTTTCCCTTGCTCCATTGTAACTGCTGTCCACTTACTTCTACTCTGTTCTAGTCCCTGCCAGCAATCCCAGGAAGTCTCAATACTCTTTCCATCTCCTGCTTACTGACAGTCACCATGTAAGCCTCAGAGAGGAACAACAGAAAAATAAACATTATTAAAAAAATATTTTTTTTTTCTTTTCTTTTAGAATTATAGAATATACTGAGCTACAAGGGGACCCATCGAGTCCAATTCCTGGCCTTGCACAGCACCATCCCCAGGAGTCACACCCTGTGCCTGAGAGCATTGTCCAAACATCCTGAACTCAGACAGGCGTGGAGCAGCAACCACTTCCCTGGGGAGCCTGTTCCAGTGCCCAACCACCCTCTGGGTGAAGAGCCTTTTCCTGATACCCAACCTAAACCTCCCCTGACTCAGTTTCACGCCGTGTCCTTGGGTTCTGCCACTGGTCATGAGAGTGAAGAGATCAGTGTCTGCCCCTCCACTTTGCCTCATGAAGATGTTGGGACTGCAATGAGGGCTCCCCTGTCTCCTCCAGGCTGAACAGACCAAGTGCCCTCAGCTGCTCTTCATAAAGCTCCTTCATAAAGCTCCCCCTCCAGACCCGTCATTGCCCTCCTTTGGATGCTCCCCAATAACTTAATGTCCTTTTTAGATTGTGGTGCCCAAAACTGCACCCAGGATTTGAGGCGAGGCTGCACCAGATTTTCACCAGCTGCACAAAACGTGTCTGCTGTATGTCCCTGATTCTGCCATATCAGAACATACTGATTACCCAGACACCAAGGAGAACATTACAGAGCTTGAGAATAATTTCAAGTTGCATCAGTGAATTAGTTGCCTTCATATGATGGTGTGCAGTAAGTAGACAGCGGTGAAATACGAAATGAGGGAAGGAAACCTAACAGCTATCAATTCTACCAGGAGGCAAATTAGCTATCATCTGTAGTAAAATGTATATTCATCTACTTAAAACATGACCATGGAAGGACCAGATACAGGAAGGAATCATGGACTAACCACAATTTTTCATTCATCAATTGGAGAGCATTTTATCAGGAGAAATCATTAGCTCAATATGAGGCTGGGATAATTGGGGCACCAAATGGTGAAGTGCCTTGTCTGGTTTTATACAGTAAATTGATGTCAGAACTGATATTGGAAATAGCCACACATCCTGGCTTGTGCCCAGGTTTCTATACTATCTCCCTTTACCTGCCAGACTAAGCTTGCTCTGTCTTCCATGGAGCATTTGCACTACAAGAAGCTGAAGGAGACACCACATATAGACCCCAAAGAAAGAGCTAGTCATGTGCTATTCGTGATAATCCGTATTTGGTATATAAAACGTGTACCCAATATAGAAAAATAAAATCTGTCATTAGTCACATATGTGACTGGAACGTTTCACATGAAGTTAGGCAGAAAAATACCATTACATCATGAAAAATGGTTCATCACACTTGCCAGAACAATGCTCTTTTCCAGTGAGAGGTAACATTAGTGCAGTGGTGAGGGATATCAAGTGTTCTAAAAATCACAGTGTTATTCATAAGACTATATGGGAATTTTCTTGTCCATGCAATGGAATTACTGGGTCTAATGACTTCTATGGGACACAATTTGCTTTTTCTATGCAAGTGAATTTTCATTTGCAGAAACCCACTGTTTGGAATCAATATGGTCAGGATACCAAGTCAAAGCTGCAGCATAATGATTGACAATATAACACAGTACACAGAATATGATTAAAATGAAAAGCAGTTACATATATACAAGGCAGTATATCTTGGAACAGTTTAGTAACAACAGTAAATGCAGACTGTGGTGAACAAGGAGTTAACCTGACAACCAAAACCTAGAATAACCCTGCATTTGTAAAAGCACCTCTACAACACAGGAGATGTTATGATGACGCATTTTATAGAAGCTACTTCAGCTGGAAATCACCCTAAATGCAACTTAAGTGTGACAGGTTGAAAAAAGGCTTGGGAAATGTGAAAACAGGTAAGTGAACACTAGGTAACTGCTAAAAAACTTATTTTAAGGCAAATAAAAAGCTGATTGCTAGAAAGCAGTTATAAAAATGACCTCAGCTCTGTACAAATTAAAAGAAGCTTTCTGACTCTCTGTGGGTTAGTTGCATTGAAGTGACAGGGATGGACCACACTGAAAACTAATTTCAGTCCATCAACTTCGGCCTAGCTAAAGGGTCCGTGGCAACTGGGACCTCTACCAAGCAACAGCAAAGATGATGAGGGAGGGCTTTGTGTTTAGCTCTAGACTGCTAAAATAAACAAAAGGCATTTGCCAAACAGCTTCTACTGGAATTTGCACCTTGATTTGTACCTGAACTGATTTCAGGTACCTGGAACCTAGATGTACAAAAGACCTATTACTAGTATCACTATCACAAACTCGAAGAAAATGTGCAAGGGTCCCTTAATTCTGTGAAGCTGTCTGATTCTCAGGCCAACCCTGTGCAGTTTATGAAATAAGAATACTTTAGATGGGAGTGAGGGGGGAGGGAAGTACCACATCTATGTTACCTGGTGGTTGCTTCTCTTCTCCTTCAGTCGCCAAAGACTTTCATATCCTTTGAAGAAGATATCTGCCTGTCCTGGGGAGCCACTTCCTTGATCCCTTTAGCTATGTGAAGTGATTAGAGCGATACTGGTGCACGAAGAAGCAGTGGATTCTCAACCAGGCAATGTCACACTATGGAGCATGTTAAATTGCCTCTGGATCAAGAGGTTTGAAGAGTCTTGCTGCCGCCAGGAGCTTGCTTATGTGCCTTTCCTCTGTGATGCCAGCTTTTTGAAGGCAAGTTTGTGACAGAGAAGGCACTTTGCTCAGTGTGTTGAATCCTGCTTCTGTGAGCAGGCTGGAATACATAGGCAGACCAATGGAAATCAGCCAGTCAGATACAGAGGTGATGAGTCCTGGGGATACAGGTTTACGGCAAATTTCTGTGAGTCCTCCACTTGGAATCTGGGGGGGTAAAAAAAGAAAGAAAAGAGAACCCTTAATGTTAAACATATCTGCTTGTTTTACAACAAGACTTTTTGTTTTTGTTTGTTTTACAAACTGGTTTAACTTCATAGCAGATGTTTTAACTTCTCTCACGTCACATTTGTCAGCATGAGAGTGGTGTGGGCTGAAGGCTCAGATCCCTTGGCACAGAAGCAATGAAAACAATTTTGGCAATATAGACAGAGTGGGCAGTATCCAGCTGCTTGGCTGACTGCCATGTACCATTCTGAATTAGTTTGAGATCAGTAAAGAATACCCAGTAACAAGACTTTTCAGAGTGATCTGTTTAATCTCTCAGTAAGGCAAGAGAATACCAATTTTGCCCATTACCTCCTCAGACAGACCAAATTCTCTTAGAAAAAGCCATCAAATTTTTTTATGGTTTCTCCCTGCTGTTTTTGCTAAGGAGGAGTGGGCACTAGTATAGTTTAAGAAATGAAAAAGGAGTGTAAAACCTTTCAAATTTTAAAACAGAAGCATTTGATACATGCTACCCTTAGCGAGCAAGTTTTGACTTTTAAGACTATTATTCAGTCAAGAGAGGGTTATCCACTCCTTTCAACTACTGACTGTCCTCCTTTGGGAGCGTGGGAGGTACCTCCTGCCCCTGCAGTACCTCTCCCTATGCTGTACCTGCTGGATGAACAGAAGGAGCACCTCTGTACCAGGACTTCTCAAGTTTCTCGCTTTAGTATGAGTCAGCCCTTTTAAAAGTCTGCTCATAAATACTAAAATCTGCTTTATGGAAATACTCACTGCCATGCGATGCTGCTTCCTCAGCTGCTTTACCCGGATTTGGTCCATGTTCGTAGCAACATCCTTTTCAGGCTGCTCTAAGTCTTCAGAGTACCTCTGTACCAAAGCCTCAGGAATGCCACAGCGACCATGCTGAATGTTCCCAGCCAGACACAAAGGAGAGAGGACAGATTAAAGAAGTGTATCTACACAGACCAACCAATGTAAAATAAAGAGAAATGCAGGATGGGAGCAAGAAAGAGTTCTCCTTGAGGTTCCATGAAAACTGAAAAAGCAATCCCTAAAGAAGGACTCCTTCCTTCCCCCTGCAAAAAGATGTCCTAATTCATGCTATCAATTCAGAGTTTCTTTGAAACATAAAATCTAATCATTACTTCCTTTTTCAGCTCTGTTTCCCCACATTAGCAGAGAAGGAGACATTTCCATGCCCAGTGCCACCCAAGGCACCAGTGGTCTGAAAAGATGGAGGTTCAGAATAAGTCTGGGATTTCTGAGTCCCCCACAACACAAGAATTACTTCAGGCATAAAGTCTGATAACAAAGACAGAGTTATAGAATGTCTAATGTCCCAATGATTGTTGGTTTATCTTGGCCCGTCACCCACAAAAAAAAAAATGACAGATGGAATGAGGGACAGACTATCCCTCGGAATGCTAAAAGAATAACACCATTGAAGTGATTACCACTTACCTTGTCTGAGTAGGGCTCTTCAGTAAGATCAATATCTTCAGACTGCAACTTGTTTTCTATCACCATTTCAAGATCCATTCCCCTGCTACAAGAGACTTTCCTAGCTGATGCAGGGCCGAGCTTTACCACATGCTGCTGAACACTAGCAGTCTCTGGGAGCTCTGACAGCCAGGGTGGCAGTGGGCTAGGAGGGCTACTGGGCTCCTGTTCAGGAGATGTCCTGTGGACAGGTGCTCCATGACAATCAATGGGTGTGGATGAGCTGGTCTTTTTTACTGGCAAACATGGTGCTTCTAAACTTGAGTGGTTTCCACCTGTGGTCGTGGGAGGATGATAGAATCCATTAGAAAGGCGTTCTCGGCATTTTTTGGCAGGGACAGGTGGTGGCTGAGAAGGATTTTTTGGTTGCATTCTTGCCTCATTTGTGCCTTTTTGCTCAGCTTCTAGACCTCCCTTGAGGACTGGAGCATAATCAGCCCGTGCAAGGTCATGAAAACCTTTACTCTGCATTTCCAGAGGTGTCCTTGTTGCATGATGCATCGCTAAGGCAGGCTGAGCTTCACAGTTTTTCAGGGGGAACGGAGCAGGCTTTCCACCTGCAGTCTCCATTACAGAGCAGTTAAAATCCTTAGCTCTTCCTTTCTGAGAATTAGCAGCTCCTCTGCCCTGCTTAGCCATGAAGTCATCTACCTTACAGCTGCCTCCATGAGACTGAGGTGGCAAGGCAGAGACAGTTGCCTTTTTAGCTATATCCAGTGAATCCTGAGGAAAAGAACCTACTTTCTTGTTAGTGTCCTGTAAGTTAGTATTGGGCTCTCCCTGGAGATCATCCAGCGAGTGAGATCTTGGCCATGTATCCACACCCTGGGGGCCATCCAGAGTTTCATAGCTTCGACAGACAGCAACTGGTAAACTTCTGCGGTTCTTCTTCAGACCCGTGACGGCCGGAGGCTTGACAGAGCTCTTGAGAGCACGATGTGCACAACTCAGCCGGCTTTCTTTTTCCCCGGGCTGAAGAGTTTCTATTGACTTGGTCAGTGGAAGCGTGGGATAATTTGATAGCTGGTTTCTGCTGAAATCCCTAAAACCATGCTCACTTGCTGATTTTGAGGGTGGAAGACAGGTCCTTCGAGTTTTACCTAGAAACAAATAAATCCACCATTAAAAAAAATCTGCAGCATAAAAAACAGATCACTTCTAAATGCTTTTGAATCAAAATGATTTATTCCCTTTATTTCCCTTCCTTAAATGTAGAATAACTCATTGCCATTTCAAGCATAAAGATTTGTGAACTTCATCTTTTTTGATAAATGTTATCTTTTAAGTAAAATACATCCAAAATACTTAATATCCTTCCTACTCTCCAATCTGCAGAGATTTGAGTTTTAGCTAATATAAACCTTTTGCAGTGTAGAAATACCGCATCCTACAGTTAAAACTGATACCCTATACTCATTGAATGAACTGGTTTGACAGAACCCCCCCAAAATAACCCAAAAGTCCTACATTTTTTTCTTATTTTCTAATTTGTTTAGTATATAAATAATAATGTTCATCTTTTAATAAAGTTTACTAGTTTGCATAGGATTTTTTTTAAGACCCTGTTTATGAATTCTTTAATTATGCGCCAATAATGTTATTTCATCTTTTAAATGAGCAGCAGCAAAACTATATGCAATAGCAAAACAGAGAGCAAGAAAGTGCATGAAGATTTGATTTGCATCAGCCTCTTTGGAAAGCTATTTTCAGGGATGGCAGCATTTTATAGAAAAAGATCTTATGAGATGGAGAAGTGTTTCAAAAGGGAGTTTCAAGTGTGAATAATCTTAGTGTTAGTCTCAAGTCACAGTGTGTTATCAAAGTGTAAGGTCTTAGAGACATGGTGTTTTATTACAAACACTTAAGATGACAATATGAACCACATGCTCTTTGTAAGTTTTATTTTATATTATTATGAGATGAAGCACCATTTTAAACAATGAAATCCATCAACTCTGCTTGACAGAAAAATTCTGATCAAAGGGACTGAGCCTAGTAAAGAATTAATTACTTGAAAGAGAAGGTAATTTCTCAAATACAATAGAGATTTTAATAAATACATTCTTTTTAACAAGACAGAAGTAAAGTCATCTCAAAGCCAATGACCTTTCAGAATGACAGCACATCCTGAACACCTACTGTTTTCAGGGTGGCAGGGGTATTTTCCCCCAGGCATGGTAAGCTTTCTAGAATCAGGATGGATGGATTGATAGATAAAGAGAACTTGAAATTTCCTTTTCCTATGGAAAAGAGAAAAACCCAAACAACCAAAACCTCAAACCAAAAGATCTGGCTAAATGATACCAAAATTCTGCAATCAATAGCTGTCAATTAAAGGATCTGATACTTTTAGAGATCTGAGAAGTTCCGCTAACTACATCCGAACTAAAGAAATCTGGTGTACTTTTAAGCAATAGATGCGTTCTTCTCATACTGCTTGCCTTCAGAGCTTTATCTTAAAAGACATTCATTGCTTGGCTTTTGAATAATATACACTGTTCACCTTCAATACGAATTAAAGAACCTGTTTAACGTTAAAAAAAAAAAAAATAGCTTGCTTTCTCTTGCCTTAGTCCACTCAAGGAGTTTAAAAAACAAAGTATCCAGAAAAGTAGCAAAGAAAATCAAGGTTACATTTAAGAAGATATAAGGAAAACACTCCCATCAAAGAAAGTTACTGCATCTAAAATCAAGGTGTGCCCACAATGAACAGCAATTCTTTCTCAGAAGCTGTGGGGTTCACAGTTTAACTCAAGGTAAATATCACCATTTCCCCAAAATGCTAATGGAGACACATCCTACATTGAAGTTGTCTCTGTTGCTACCACCTTGAGTCCAGGTAACTCAGAGAAGTAGCAGGAAGAACTCCTCTGTCTGCACCTTTCCATGGAGCCAGGCCACCGCCTTCTCAAAATAACTTGCAATCACATCAAAAGATGTGTAAGAAGTGTTACATTCATTTTTCAGTGCCTCCAGGCACCAGTGTCAATATGTAATGAGCGTGGAAAGGAGTGTTCCCTTTCCATTATTCATATTTGCTAGCACATGCCTGACTTGTGCAGTAATTCACCCTATTCTCTGGGCCTTGCTGTCACAGCTCATGCAACAAAATCCACGAGCCTTCATTTCAATCTGAAATATTGATCAGGGGTCACACCAGCTTTAGGAAATCCCACTCAGGAACCTCAGCACTAAAAGAAAAAGTTGTGAAAAACCTTACTACCATGCAATATAAGCTCTTAATGAAGCCATAAGGGTATCTAGTAAGCTTAATTTAATTTCTTTAGAAATGGGGTATATCTGTGTAAAGCTAGGAGCCTGGGAATGAGAAAAAGAAGAAATGGGGAACAGGAAAAGGAAGAAGAAAAAAGAAGTGCATATTATTCAAGAATAGCAAAATTTTGTGAATGTAAAATCAAACCTTTAGCTCATTCCAGTCATGTTGGGCATACATATACAAATGAGATGAGAATGGAAATTCAAAATATTTTGTCTATAACAAATAACAAAACGTGAAATCTTTAAGCTCTCTGCTTCAAAATGGTTTAAAAGATACTGCTGGGTTCAATGCTATTGCTTTGTACAAAGGATGGGAGTTGAGAATGTAATTTCTTTTAATGTGATTTAAGTGAAGAACAATATCAGAAGGGTGGCTATGATTTATTTCTCTTTTTTCATCTATTCCTTCCCCCCTCCTGTCAGGTATAATTTCATTATGCCTCTGATACATTAAAAAAGGAAGGTAATGTTTCCTGAAAATAGATTTTTAAATATATGTAAATATATGTATCTCCTGATACTTCTTGTTATTGCCATACAGGGAAGGAACATTTCAATTCCTAGTCATCATCTGCCTCAGAAGAAAGGAGACAATCTTGGGGAATCTTTCTAGATGTACCATAGCTACAGCAAAAAATTTTCAGTGTTTCTTGCAGTAATTTTTTTCCATATGGAAGATGGTCCTCAGAAATTACAGTAAGTAAAACCAGACACAGAAGGCAGTGTCTGAATCCCAGATTTTACAAACTTCATTTTGGCATTGCTTTCTGTGGCTATATTTTGGGTGCAGTTCAAACTGCTCTGTTGACACAACAAGGATGATGGCACCTTAGACGATACTGGCCTCATGGCTTTTTCTACTGATTACAAACCAGTAGAAATGCACATTACATTAGGCAATGTGGCCACCTGTTCTATTGCTTCCTTCTGTGACTAATCAGGACTGAATGCTTAAGTGCTTAGGATGCCTGCCTGTACTATGGAAATCTGGGCTTCAGTTTCTGAACAAATCAGAGAACACCCTTATCTCAACCTGATGAAAGCCTGGTTTGTCAGCTCATTCAGGTCTGTACATTGCACGTGCAATTCTTATCTCTTCACATCCCCTTGAGAAAGCTGTACAACATAACAAGTAAAGGTTCAGAGAAGCCAGGCAAGAACAGGGATGCCAATGTCCTCTTGGGAATAATTAATATGCCTTCTCAGACTAGGAAAGAGATGACTTGGGAAGGAATATGACAGAGGTCTATATACAGATACTGTTAGTTATGGAGGTTCTAAGGAAGATCATGGACATTCATAAAAAGTTTCAGGAAAACTGATGAATGCCAGGAAACAGCACCCACATTTTGAAGTCCTTAAATTATTCATTCCCCAAGAGGGTCCTGGGAAGCATGAAATATGTGTGCTCTGTTTCTGCACCAATCTGTAGCTATCTGCTTTTGGCCAGACCTGTGAGAACCAGATTTCTGCAATGGTTTCCAAATGTACCTCAGATTAACACCTGCATGCAAAACAAGCCAAATAACTGCACCACTGTCACAAGTCTAAGGGACAGCTTGCCTTCTCTGCCTTGTTTCTATACGGACTAATTGTCTGATCATGGATGGTTACTTCCTGCTCTGAGGATTTTCCTAACACTGGATAGATCACAGACTGCATGCTCCTTACTCTCTGGCATTGAAAAAAAACCACAATGGTGCTATAAGCACACTGTGGATACCTAAGAGAATATCCAAATATTTCTGCAGTGGGACCCAGAAAGAGTACTTACAAAAGATACTCTGCTATAGTACATAGCAAACCATTTTCTAGCCAAAATGTAAGAGCAGCTCTGAAATCTTGAACTGATGACAAAAGGTCCAATATCACCCACAAACTGGACACTACAATAGTCATAAAGATATTATGTATAAACATTCCCCAGAAAATCTGAAGCCTGGTTTCTTCTCAGAATGCACTGCCCCTTTATGAAGTGCTGATCTGCACATTATGATATTTATACCAGATAAATGACTACCCTAAATGAGAACAGAATTTACTCTGAAAACAATATGCAGATAAACAACTATGGACCATGAACTTCGCAAAGAAGGTGGAGCACATTTCAGATTAAATAGCCTTGACAAAATCTCTGAATGAATCAAATGTTCTTTTCATAATGGTTTTCAAAACAAGCACTAAATGCATTTGTGAGCAAAAACGATGCAGAAATGCAGCAAGTCATACATAAAAAACAATATAAAAATCACCAGCATTTCACATTCTGGAAAACTCAGACAGAAATATTAGTTTAAATGTAAGTATCCAAGCAGAGAAGCAATGCCAATTGCTTTCTAAAGGTTTTATTATATTGTTAAAATAAGGAAAATGTACAGGCAGCACTTTAACTCCAGTGTTACAGCTATCATTATGATTGTACTTAGAGATAAAAAGAAAATTGTCACATATGCCACATATTTAGCTATGATTCTATTCCAGCATACCTAGTGGATGTGGATTCATATTCAAGTAAAAAGCCTTCCCACTTTCAGGAATTTAGTATACTGTCAATTTCAGGCATTTAGTTTCAAAGCAAATTGCCATTTTCTTCAATAAATGGTTATTTTTCAGTGGCAGACTAACAGAAAATGCACATACTAAGAGAAGGACCTTTAGCTCTTATTTTAAATTGGAAAAATGGCCACTATAAATGCTTTACAGAATCTGTTTATTCTGCTTTTGGTTTACTATTTATGATGAATGTTAGCCTTGAATCCAGGCAGTCTGAGGCCAAGACATGGCTCAAATTCTTGGAGAGAAAATGCCAGTTTCAGCTCTTTTAATATTTCCTCCCTAATGCCAAATTTAGACTATCCCTCAAGTAAAACATGCTCAATTATCACAATAACCTGTTTCTTCAGAGCAGAGACAGCAACCTCTATTATCATCATCTGCCTTGGTAATTTTTCAGTGCATCACCTTTTGCTAATGCAGGATAAGCCAATAGGAACTGATATAATTAGCATTTTTTTCATAGTTTATTTCCTTGCCAACTTCTCAATTAATTTAACTTTCTAGTATTCATACGCTAAAAAGTCCAAAATCTCTGCACCTGGGTTCCGATCAGAGAAAAATGCAACACACAACCCAAAGCAAACAGAAAAGTATGGCCTAAAACAAAGAAGACTTTTTCTTAACAGTTTTTGTGTGGGTTCAAAAGAAATCCTCCTAATCTCAGCAGAGTTCAGAGACTTCTCCACTGGTGGTCCCTTAGACTTGGGATCTCAGTGTACAAGCAGTGCAAGCCTCATGAGGCACAGTGGCATGAGAATATGATTGGGAGTGGAGAAGACAGGGGAATGGCAGTGAGAAAGACTGCTGCTTTAGGATCACAAAAGAAAGACTATTTCTGAAATGTGATCTGTTTCCTACTAATGCAAATAAATAAATATGAAACTGTAGCAATGAAAACCAATGGCTTAAGCCAAGAGGGAAAGAGGTAGTCAGAGCAAAGGACAAAGTCAAGTATGAAGTCAAGTGTTAGCTAGGAACAGGAGCAAAAGTATATGAAGTTATCAACTAATAAAAAAAGACTGACGAACTGAAAGGCTCATTGCTGTCACCATTACCATTCTCCAGGTTTTCACTGCTTTCATAGCAGCCAGAATCCCGAGGAGAGCATCCAGTTAGGCCTTGGCCTTCAATGAGAAGTTTCTCCTGAGATCCTGACTGGTCGCTGTTACCTGGAGGATGTGAGAATACAGTGAAAAACAAGCAAATAGAAAATGCGGCTGAACTTCTTAACCTTTCATTTCAAACACCATTATCTTGTGTGTCCAGGGAAGGGCAGCACAGTTGGTGAAGGCTCTGGTGCAAAAGTCCTATGAGGAATGGTCAAGGGAGCTGGGGGTGTTCAGCCTGGAGAAAAGGAGGCTCAGGGGACACCTTAATGCCCCCTACAATTGCACTGTTGTAGCCAGGTGGGGGTCGGCCTCTTCCGCCAAGTAACCAACAATGGGACTAAAGGAAATGGCCTCAAGTTGTGCCAGGGGAGGTTTAGTTTGTGAATTAAGAAAAATTTCTTCACTGAAAAGGTGGTCAGGCACTGAACAGGTTGCCCAGGGCAGTGGTTGAGTCACCATCACTGGAGGCATCTAAAAGACATGTAGATGTGGCACTTGGGGACATGGTTTAGTGGTGGACTTGGCTGGACTTGGTTAACCTAAAGGTCTTTACCAAGCTAAATGATTCTATGATCTTCCCTGTTGTACTGCTTGTCAGAAAATAATAAGCATTAGGAAAAGCCACCACAAATGTTGGAAACATTCATCCTGCTTGGCAAACGATTAACAACAGCCTCAGCAAGCACGTGAGGGAGCAGCATTGTACATAATGAAAGCAGAATGGAACTCCTGTGTGCCTCAGCTGCCTTGGGGCCAAGGCCTGCAGCTTACCACCATATAAATTTATTTTAAATGATTGTGTCAAAGTCCTTTCTAAAACTTAAAAAAACCTCCAACACCCAAAACAAAAGAAAAGAGCACTGAAAAGAATCAAAACAAGTGAAAAAGAATAAAATCCTAACTCTGAATTACCTTCCAGAAAACCCAGCAGACAGATCTGGAGTGAGTCTGGCACAGTAGATACTGTCCCCTAACAAAGGATGAAGGGACATGAAGGGGACTAATGGTGCCAATTCTTTCCTCCCTTGGTCTGTGCAAAAAGCCAGCACTCAAGTGTGGTCCATCCAGCTTGCATACACTGGATTCCAGGAATTTACCCAGAACGTTTTGTCAGGAATCATATTTTGTAAAGAAGCTAAACCTGGAGCTGAAGATACAGAAAACCAACCTCATGATACAAGAATACAGTTTATGCTGTGTTATTTTTTTCCCTGCAATAAAATGTCAGAAATGGCTAGTCCAGTTCCTACTCTCAGCATATGACAGGTAATTATGGAGTGGAACTATGTGCTGTTGCTCCTCCCAGGTTCCAGCTGTCTGGTCCCCACTTCTCTTTCTCCTCATCACCCTGACTTGGAGCTGGAATTTGTACTTTCTAACCACCAAATCTTTAAGTATTCAAACCAAAATTGAAGGGTCCTGAAAAAAATATTACTTCAGGGAAGTTTAGCATTCTAAACAGGTCTGCAAATAATGATGAGAAGCTCATCTTAGGTGACAAAAAGCTTCTCTGTTACAAGTAAAAAAAAATTAACTCTGAAACTGCAGCTTTATGGGAGCTAGAGAAGGGCAAAAAGTGGTTGAATCTTTGGGAAGTGAACAAGAAAGCTACATGTCAGTGGAAACTCAGGCCACACAGCACTGTCTAAAGATACTTACCACACATATTGCTGTAATTTAATTAAGCATTGCCCACTTAGCAACAGCTGTTTAAATTGCTGCTATGGTGGTTTAAGCTAAAACGTAGGAATTTGCACAGAAGCAGCTGAGAAAGCCCTCACACCATCCATTCTACTGATTCTGCTCAGCGGATACTAACGTTCTGCTGACACTTGGTGATGAAGGGAAAATTCAGTACTGTCTCAGGTTGCTGAAACTAGGCTCTCCTTACTCCTGTGCAGCAAAGACACCATTGCATTTCACTGCCATGGCTTACTCCACTTCTTCTTGTCTTTGCAACCACTTGCCCAAGACGTGTTCAATGAGCAAAACCACACTGCTCTACATTACCCACCCCCTCTACAGGTGGGTCACTGTTTTTCACTCTTTGCACTTGACTGATATATTTGCTCCCTTTGAAAATTGCTGTGTTGTCATATACACAACCTGAAGCTACCTTTACAACCCTGCAATTAACAGTCCAAGAACCAAGTACATGTGCAGATGAAATTAATTCCCATTCCACTTCTCCACAACCCTCTGGGCTTCGATTTTTTTTTTTTTTTTACCCTTGATATCTTAATCTCTTCCTTCTAGTCTGGAAAATTCTTCTTTCCTGTTCTCCCTATCTCAGCCTCTTACTTTGAGTAGGTTATCTCAGGATTTATTCTTGAACATCAGTATTCTAAAAGCATTATGTGTTGTACACTTGATACAAATGAGTTTGGTGGCAAGGCTTACATGAACTGAATAATTCCAGCAGAACAAATGGAAGTCTTAAGTCACTCCTCAAAAATCTAACATGTTACACTGGATTACCCTGGAAATAACTATATTAGGAAAAAAAAAGAACAAAATCCTGGGATGAATTTTCTGCTTTAAGGGGTTCATGAGGTTCTTTCTTGGCAGAGCTCTAGTAAAACAGAAAACCTCAAATATCCCACGTACTGTCATATTCCTGAAGAAGTTCCACTGCTGTGAGGAGAACAGCTCTGTGCTCAGGATCTCGGATGTTCAGTTCATCCAAATCTTCTTCTTCTAAAAGTTTAAAGGTATCCAAATCTTCATAACCATTGAATAGAAAAGTGGGCATGTGCTCCTGCACAGAGGGAAAAAAAAAAGAGCTGTAAGACAACATATGTATTCAACTTATTTTGTCAATAAAGATACTAAAAGAGATTTTTGCAACCAGCAAAAAAAGCAGTAGTTAAGTAAATGCAGTGCACAACAGCAAAATTATAGTATTATAGTTAGCATAAACACTTCTCTGAGTTCAGGGAGGTAGCTGTGCCAGAACTAGAATGCTGCCATGTATGTTTGTGTTTGGAATGCACTGTATTAGATGGCTTGGGTATCATGCTACCTGAAGGCACAACACGGCATGGCTCTGTATGAGAGGTGAAGTATGAAGGGTGAATGACAATTTATCCCGAGCACTTCTGAACAGAAACATGGAAAAAGATGTCCACTTTAAAGACAGGGTAACTATTGTTATTTTACACTTTTTGCTTGCCTCTGGAGCGTGTTAGCTTGTGGTGATACTGTGCAACAATTTACGGTCTCTGAGTGCACACGACTTGCAGCCTGTGGCACTTCATCCAGCCTGACAGGCAGTTCTGCCTGACTTCAGCTATTTTCACTCTGCAGCTAAGACCTGATTCTGCTAAGTGGTGTCACAACCCTTAGGATTATCAATCTGGTGTGCAGCTTTCAAAATTAACAACTCCAAAGGTGGGGTCCCCTTCCCACGAGCAAAAGTGAAGGGTAAGCAGAGAGAGAGGGAATTTGGACCTTCAAATTGATGCGATCCAAGAGATCCTCAACTGACTTGGGCTGGGGCGGTCTGCTTTTTCGACGTCTCCTGGTGGGCCGCTTCGGCTTCTCTTCCTCTTCATTTAACACATCCACATAGATAAATTTGAAGGTGCCAACTTTGTTGTTCAACAGACCCATCCAAGTACCCATGGGGGGTTTGCTGATTATATCAATGATGTCACCTTTCTGCAGACCAAAGAAGGAAGAAAAGCATTTAGCTTGATATTTAAGCAAAGACTACCATTTGGATTTCCATGTACATGGGATGGACAACACATTTTAGTTTTCAAAAGGTTAGCCACAGCTCTTGCAAAAATGTCTGATTATACTTGTTTTACAAATGTAAGAAAAGGGAATTAGGTGGTATGCCTCACACCACAGAGCAAGTCAACAAAAGACCCTGGGATGGATCCTGACTGTCCAGAGTCACACACTGCTGATATCCCTGTAGAGCACCAGTGCTGTGTGGTACAGAAATCTCTGTGCTTGTGACTATCTGGAATTGGTGCAAATAAAAACATACCCAGTGTATATGTGCACAATTTCACATCAGATCTCCTGAGCAAAGGAAGCCAATGCGGAAGGAACCATGTAACAAAGTCACTTTTCCTAATGTGCTCCTGACCATAATGAAGAAATGGACACACAACTTTTTTTGCATGCCTAAAGGGATTACATTATATACATCTGCTTTAACAGGAATTAGCTGCCCTTGGGATTTTAAGTAATGAATATAAGAAGTCAGATAGTTTGAACTGAATACAGCACAACCAAAAATAATCAAAGCTGATATCCAGAAAAATTAAAGAAGGGTAACCACTTAGTTAGCAAAATATTTCAATATAAACTCAAAATAAGTTATATTAACTGAAATGAATTTAAGAGACACTGTGTGCAGGTGCATGAACATTTCTTCCAAGAGTTTTGAAAATTTTTCCATTGAGGATTATTTCATTGTGGCAGACAAAGTATTTTTCCAATCTTTCAAGCAAAACCCTTGCAAAATGGAAATGAATTTGCGGCACATCTTTAATTTTCCAGAAACTAAAGACGCAAGTGTCTTTCCCTGGATGCAGAGAAACACTAGTACTTATGCTCTATAACATTTTGCTGTAAGTCTGTAATTGCGATATAAGGAAATTTCAAATATATAAGACAGGTTAAAGGGCTTCAAAAACACATATAAATTCATTAAATGATTAAGAATTCTATTGTTATTGCAAAAAGCTCTTAATTCAGGATTTTACCAAAATAAATGTTTAACCCCTTAAAAACAGAAATAGCTGGTACCTTGAGCTTCAGAGAATCTGTATCATAAGGACTCGGAGTAAAATCAGTGTGAACCCTGGCTCTTCCACAAAAAGGTCCTCTGTAAGGAGGCTCTTCATCATCACCATCTTCTGATTTCACACTCTCCCTGTTGCTGGTTGAGGAATCTGTTGTGCTCACTGTCTGACCACCTGCGTGAGAGACATAGTATCAGTTCACTATCAGTATCAGACAAAAAAGTCTCTTTGTGAAGAAGCTTCAGAAACAGAGGCAAGAGAGAAAATGGTATCAGTATCAGACAAAAAAGTTTCTTTGTGAAGAAGCTTCAGACACAGAGGCAAGAGAGAAAATGGTATCAGTATCAGACAAAAAAGTTTCTTTGTGAAGAAGCTTCAGACACAGAGGCAAGAGAGAAAATGGGTCTTCTTTCCACAAAACACAGCAATCAAAGTTAAAAGCCCTTCAATGCTGCTATTTCTTATACACACATGTGGATGGGAGAGTTAGTAAATCTACTCTGCACTCCTGTTTTCTTGAATTCACCTCCTCAATATTTCACCAAGAAGCTGTTTTTCTAGTGTCTCATCTGTGGTACATCACAGGAGATGTCAGCTTTCTGGGAAGTTTTGCTCACAAAAACTTCATAGTGGTGTGAGAAAAACAAATTCTGAAACCTCCAGGGGGGTTCCAGAATACCTCTCAGATCCAGAAATTTGGTGAATAGTGTAGCAAGTTCACATCAACTGTGTTCCATTTAAGCTGTTTTGTGTACAAACAATCTTAACCAGAGAGGTTTTAAATACTACTCCTCCTTGAACTAGTTAATGAGAGAACCTCAAGGTTTCTCTGGAGGGAGGGTGGGGAGCCCATTGGGAGTGTTCAGGAGAAATCCAGGGTAAAGACGAGCCTGTTTACTACTGGCCAAGGAATGAAGGAATGTATTACATTATTACATTACATTAGTATTAGAATATTTATATTATAATAGCAGGACCTAGCAGAACAACCAGAAAGCAGGATTTCACTTTTTAAGGGTTCTGTATAAATATAAAGAAAAAAAAAAACACATTGTCTCAGCAACAAAGGGCTTAGAGGTCTGTGCAAACCCCTAATGACTAACCCATCAGCCTTTCTACTTTTTAACCGCTGTTTCTGCTTTGAATTTCTCTGATTCTGCTTACTATGGAGATCTCTGCTCCCTGAAGCCACAGAAACAGAGCAACACAATTACAACTGAACTTACTCATTGAGCTCTGACCACTTAAGGAACTCCTCAGGCTCTCCACTGAGCCACCGGCTTTCAGCTTGGGTTTGTCCAGGGAGTCAGCGTCTGGTGGTGGCGACTGCGGGGAACCCGGCATGATCCCAGGGCTGGACTCCTGAAATGGATTGAACCATTTCAGTTTGGTAAATGAACACAGGCATTGACGGGAGCTCCTTCTTCAGCTCCAAGGAGAAAGATTCTGTTTTCCTGCTATTTATCAGACATTTGAAACCTTCTATCTACTTATTTAGCAGTACCCAGCTGTGATAGAAACTCCACTTTATTAGGCATGATAGTGGTGATGGGAGCAAACAGACCAGTCTGAAAAAGCTAGCATTGTAAGTAGAAAAAAACATTACACAAAACTCCCAATTCATGGGTTTTCATGACACATGATATTTTTGCCAGTAGTACTTGCAAAACAACTAGTGCCAAATTCAGGTTTCTGAATTGGGATTTTGTACAAAGATGAACACAAACAAATCAGACAATACAAGTGAGATGTGAAGCACTGTATGTTTTTTTTTTTGCAGTGAATTGTTTATACCATTGCTCATTTACCTAGAAGCACAAAAAAGGAATTAGCTAGAAAATGCAGCCTGTGCATAGCACAAATACTTATAAACATAAATGTAGAAATACAAAAAGATTTTGCTACATGTACAAGAGGTGAGCCAATTTCTCTTTTCATTCAGTCAAACATTACAGAAAATCAAAGGGGTCTTTCCTAAATTGAAATTTTGTCAGCCTTTGTGAAGCACAGCCAGCATAACTTTTGTTTGTTTTAATACATGCAGAAAGAGATACTGGAACATACTTTGGTGCCTGAAAGTTATAAATTTTCGAAAACTACTGTGCTGTAAAGTTTGGAAATAAAAGAACTGCAGCTTGCATACAAGAGTGTTTTGTGGAGATGCATGGTCATAAAACTTTTAGATGAACACCATTATTAGCATGCTGTAGAATCATTAGGAAAATATCATCCCAGCATATGACTTCAGAGGTCAAGTCAATCTTAGAGAGTGAGATAGGGAGCAGAAGTATTGCTAAATCACTGTAAACCAGTTTCTCAAAGGATCTCCTATTTTTTTGGCAGACTTTGCGGAGAGGCACTATAAAGCCAGTCAGACACAAAAGCATCTTCTTATCAATATTAAATCATGTTACACCTTAAAATATTTTAGTTTTAAGTTTAAACTAAATAACCATAAGTGCAGAACTGCTCCTGGTTATGAATAAGTATGGCTAATAAATAGCTCTGCCGGAAAGGGATTCTAATGTGGCAAAGCATGGTGTAACACTGGCCACATTTCTGCCTCTCTTGGTGCCGCTGAATTCTTCAGTTTGGGGTTGTTACTATGGATGTTATGCACTGCTCCTTCTACGTGCACTAAGGCTTTCATTAAGAGCAAAACTCCCTTTCCATTTCCAATTCTCCATGACTGCAAGCATCCCCCGTGAGCCGGCGGCCGGTCCGCGCCCACTTGGGGGCGGTGTTAACCTGGAAGAGCTCTGTTTCCCAGAGGCTTTCGAGCCTATTCCTTACACAACCCAAGCGGCAAGACCGGTTTTAAACAAATGCCGAAGATTTTTGACACTCCACTAAGGCAAGGAACCCAAAGTACACCAAAAGGGAAAAAAGACAGCAATTGTTTCTAGGCCACTGAAATTCAAAGCCTAATTTAGAACTAACGTACTTCAGTTTTGCTTTTAAGAATAGGCTATAAAAATCTGTAATGAAAGAATAATAGGAAAATCTTCTGTGGGATGCCCCTTTCTCACTAGACTGTGCCTCTGTTTTAATGGGATGCTACACAGGGCAAGCTGTGATGGAGAAAAGCTCTGTAATAGCAGAGAAGAGCTGTGTATGTGAAGTTACGCTGGGAATTTAAACTAGGGTGTAAATTGCAGATTAAATATATTACTGTGACCCTGTGTCACAGACTGGTTCCCTTAATAAATTATGATAGAAAAGAAATGGAAATAGAGAGTAAGGTGTGTAATGCCATCAACGACAGACTTCTGATGAGTGACTTAAATGAAAATCTGAAAATGCATTTTCCATGGTACTGGCATCTATAAGAAGCCATTGCACAGTGAGGGATTTTATAAGAACATAGGAATAAGTCACACCATATAGTCTTGTTAGAAATTTCTTCAGAGATGCCTTGATGCATGGGAATCAATATTGATTATCACTTCTACATTATTAAGTGGATTCCACTACAGATCTTACATACCTGCTCAGACAGAGAGCTGCCGTATTTTTTAGACATCCTTTTCTTCATGGTTTCTTTCACAGACTTCACCTTTTTGCCCAGAGATATACGTGAGGCAGAGGGTGATTTAATCACTTCTTTATAAACAAAGTCTCCTTCTTTGCCCTGCAAAATAAAACAGGGTTTAAGCCTTTAAAATAGAAGAGCCACTTTTCCCTCAGTCAGCAGTCATTGCAGAGGTGTCCAGGCAGACACAGGAGGCAGCACAGTGTCCTTCTGCCTGCTCCAAATTCACTGTTGAGACCTTTGCAAACCACTGCAGCAGTCCACTGCAGCTTACTCTTAAGGCCTAATTTGTAAACTTTTTGTGAAAGCATTGTGTGCAGACGTGTTGGGGACTGTTACAATGCCTTTGTCCCTTTGAATTTCAGGTAAGTATTTGATCTGATAGAAAACCTCATGGTTTCAGGCTAAGCCTTCCTGACAGGACACACAGGAGTTGTGGCTCATGTTGGTCAATACTACAAAAAGTTCAACAGGAATAAAGGTACCTCTGAGATCCTAGCCAAATATATATCTCTGTGTGTGTGTATATACATATATAATGTGGATATCTACATTTGGCTACCCAAATTTACTTTTTTATTTTCAGACAGGCATTCTGCTAACCTCTGTGGTTTTACTGTGGACCGTAAAAAAAGCCCCAAAAAACACCAAACACCAAAAAAAACCCCTCCTAAATCCATCAACCATGCTAGGTTAAACTTGCACTGCTTTTTTTAAGCAGGGCAAGTTTTTAAGCACACAACAGGGTACTGACAAACAAAATTAGCTGGTCTATATATAGTGGATGACAAAGACCAGTTGCTTTGAATGGATTTAACCTTTTCTAAACCAGCTTAAGATACTGAGCTGGTTTAGAAACAAGTACACACTTAGCATGGATCAGCTGACATTTTGCCAAACTTACTTGTATGATTCAGCCCTTATTCAGATTGTCCAGGCAGGACATTAAACACAGTTTTATGCTCTACTCTGTTTCATGAACCACTAAGCAATGCAGCTCTATTAGAGCTAGTCCAGCACCCTCCATTGGCAAGGGTGTACCAAAAATCACAGCACAAGAAAGGACCAAAATTAGTCTGGCTAAAGAGATTGGCTACTGAGTTTGGTCTCTGACTTCGTTCAATTTAGCTACATGAAGATATCAAGCCCTAAAATAAATGTGTGCTATATTGTACGTAAGAGATTAATCTCTTTTTTTCCTACACTTATGTATGTTTTCTGTTTCACTAATATTCTTACAAAAGTTTATCTGAAATTCAACTGATGCTTCATTTCTGACAAGATGTTATTTTCCCCCTTACAAGTTGTTTGTAATTACAACTTCTTTGGTAATTTTGGTATTTTACCAGAAATTAAGGATGGTTTTTTGCATAATCTTTTTTAAAAAAATCCTTCTACTTAAGGGACTTAGATGTTTTCAAGAAGAGAAACCGCTTTGATCTGCATATATTGCTCTAGTGCACTGCATCTCTCCCACGACTAATGCCCCCAGAAAAAAAATGTAATACCTAGACTACATACTTTCTTAAATTAAAACCAATCTGATCAAAACAAGTATCTATGTTTAAAGATAAACACTGTAAGTTCAGAAGTTAACTTTTTTAGTGACTTGAAAATCGATGAATAAAATAATCACCCACAGATTTAGCAACTTTAGAGGTAATTTATAATGTTAAAAAATAATAAAGCAACAAAAAACATGCCAAAAAAATCCCAGTTGACATAAAAAAAAAATGTTGGCATACGAAATGTTTGACGATTTAGACTTGATTTAAGTGGACAGAAAAGTTATCATATCCAACACTGAAACAGGAAAGAAAAATATATACAGGCAAAAGGAAAAATTATGTTCTCAATTTCGTTTGATATAATGTTCTGGCTCATTTCTGTTCCGTCATTTTTGGCCACAGTAACCAACAGTAACAGTGGGATCAACATGAGTAACATAAAATGGAATTAATTCTCAGGGGAGATGAATTTTTTTTAAACACAAGAATGCTCTGAGGTTAATTGTGCAGCACCCAGGACAATGGGATCCTGGTCTACTCCAGAGCTCTTAGACACAATGAGAAAACAAATAATGAACTTCTTACATAACAACTTCCATGAAAATAATTTGCAGATCTTCAGTGAATGAAAACTAGCCTCACCATTCCAAAAAGTCAATATTTTTACCAAGAAAGTATAGCAAGCACATGTTTTGCCTTGGGTGATGATCTGAGAAAGTCAGACATAAGAATAGCCCACAGATGTGCCCCCAGAGCTGTGCTTTGATCACTTGTTCCTACCTCTTCACACATACTGTATATAAATGCTTATACACATGGATATGGGTGGGTATGTTATTCTCAAAGCTAAGGAAGTTTGAGGTTAACAAAGATACTCTGTTTTCTTGGATCCCCAAACTATTATTACAGACCTAAATTACACTTCAGTCTATTATAACTCTACTGCACATTTCATTTTATGCTATTTAAAGTCTGTACCTTCTCAAACTCACCATTTGGTCAGAACTGTTTCCAATATGAAGGGAACGATTTGTCAAGTCAAAGCCTCCAAAGCTACAGGTTCTCTGCAAAAAAACAACGATGGATACAGGTTTATCACCATGATTAGCTCACTCAGACCATCTGCGATTTGGAGAACACCAATTAAAACACAAATGTCTGCAAAAATGGAAAGAAACAAACAAACAAAGGGATGAGAGATTATAAAACAAGAAATCTGTTGTAAAGCAATATGAGTCTCTCTTTTCCAGAGACAACTCCTTGGCCTAAGGTCTGCTGCTGTTGAGTCATCTACAGCCTACTCCTCTTTTTAGAAAGAAAAAAAGACTTTTTGGTCTAAGGAAACTGTTGATCTTATGCATCAAGTTTTCCAAGATGCTGGCAACTCCATCTCTTCACTCCCATCTGCCTTCATAAATAAATCCACAGTAGCACTGAAACAGAGAACCACCAATTTTTAAATCCTTTAAAGCATTGAATAACCTACCTTCTGAATAGCTGCATAGGCTGCATTTCCACTGACACACGGAATCATTGGAAGCCTAATAGGGTAAGCCCTTGGTATGAGGAGGGAAAACCCAGCCCAGCTATCTTTAAGCATTCTATCCCCAGAGACTCAGCAAGCCCTGATTCCAGATTAGGTACTTCAAGCTTTTTCTTTGCAATCCAAAAGGTAATAAAACCTGACCAATGAACAAGCAGCTGCACAGTACTCAAGTAACTGGCCCTGCCAGAAGTCTCATGGGGCAATGCAGGGAAATGAAGGTATGGCAGTTACAATTAACTTGCACAACTTCGGCTCTGGGCTCTGAATATGGTTTTGAAGACAGGCAGATGTCTATTGTAAGTATTCTTTTCAGAGTCAGAGCTGAGACAAACAGGAGGCAGAAGATCAACACTTGCAAACTAGAAGTTCTTAGGGCCTGAAATACTCAACAGAGTACCTTTAAAGACAATTTAAGAATCAATTAGGTATCAGCTCAGACCTACAAAAGATTGTGAGTCAGTGAAGACCCACTACCTGAGAACTACCAGTCTGCTTCCTCTATTAGGAAGAAGAAAGCTCTATAAACTGTGACACTTAATAAAAAATTATAAGAATTCATTCATTTAAAGTAAACGGTCTTCCTGCCCTGTTCACCCCTTAGAAGCATACATATTAATAAGCTTTTAAAAGGTTTGATTTTCTACCTTCATGTTGCTTACACCCAACATACTTGGGTGACAGTTTTTGTACCCACCATAACTTTAGCAGGACTCAAAGCCAGCTTTGTCTAGAACTCACACACATTAAAGAGAGTGCTGTGTTGTAGAATTTTTCTGAGTGTTTTTTTTCCAGAAGACAATGTGACTATGGCACAGGTTTTAAAAATTGTTTTTGGAAAACATTTGAGACCAACCACAAGTAATAAGATCAATTTCTAAGGCACAGCGTGTTTAGCTAGGAGTAAATTGGTCCTTCAGTGAAGGACCATTATAACTAATCCTACAGTGTATGGTAATCCCAGCAACAAAGAGAGGACATCTGGAACTGCTCTGAGCAAACTTGTCTGTCTAACCAGCCAGAGCTGCTCCTAAAGAAGTCTTCTCAGAGAGCAAAACAACTGTTGGTTAAAGCTTCTGAGTAAATGAACCTTATTAAGGATGCTTGTGGTTTCACTACAGACCTCCCCATACATTTAAAATTTAACTTCCACTTTCAGATTCCGGTAGGGACCCTGGCAATACTGCACCAAACAAAAGGTCTGTGGATGAGGAGAGGGATATTCAATGGAATGGCCATGCAATCAAAAGTAATATTCTTTTGGGAGAAAAGAAAAACTATGCCATTTGAAAATTTCATGCATGTCCAGGCCACTGAAACAAATATAAATGACAAAAATGAATGGCAAGGCAAGACAGAGTGACCAATTCCACTGAATACATAGGCATTGCAATTTCCCTGAGGTTGCAGCAAACAAAGATTAAGTGTTTGTAGGAAGGAGCAGCATTAGTTGAAGCTTGTCAGCTATTTGCGGTTTCAGGAAGTGTATTGAAAAAGCTACTAAGGGCAGCATGTCTCCAGCATGTATCCCATTCAAACAAGGCTGGAGAAGCAGCTGACTGAGGAGTTCCTGAGCAACAACAAAATGCTATCCATTTCTTCTCTAACTGTATCTCTGTGACTAAGCAAAGGTCAGTGCAGACGGTTTTCATAATGGAATCACTATAGCGAGACAAGACTAACTTATCAGAAGAACTGAAAAGTTTTTTTCTGTCATCGGTATTTACCAAGACAGTTTTAGAGGATATTTTTAGTTATGGGGCATGTCTAGAAATTATAAGTATGCTTTTTTGTCCAAGATAACTCTGTTACCCAACCCACAGAAAGATGAGTAAGGTTTCTCTTATCATTGTAATATCCTTACAGGAAAACAACATCTTCTGAGTACGATGCCTGTGACAATAAACAGTATCCTGTGAGGGGCAGGGTAAGCAGTCAATGCAGAAGAAATAGTAAAGCTGCCAAGAGAGAATGTTCATGGTATTGGGTAGAAAAAAAACATCTATATTTTGTGGCCAAAGAGCAAAAAGTGAACCATGAAGACCTGCTCATCTCCCACAGGTTATTCAAGGAGACCAAGGCTGTTGCTCTGCACCTTATACCTGAAGAAACTAAGCAGAGACCTCTCAAAAAAAATAAATCTGTTATTTAAGAGGAAAAGTAGTTTCTACTGTATTGCTCACTGGAATATCTTGCTTAATATTACAGGTGCACTGCTGTTTCCATCCACTGAAGTAGGGAACATTGTCAACTAGACAACAGACTAGCTGGCTCAGCTTTGGAGATCTGGCACCAAAGGCAAGTTCCTAGGAAACTCAGAATCATGGTTAATGGAACTGTCAAAACTGGGTCATATAATCAGGAAGCAGGCTTGGATCCCTCTGGAGTGTTCAAATCAGTTCACTGCTCACTGTAAGCACAATTTAATCATTTGGCCACACTTGTTCCCTTTCCATAACACTCTGAGGGAAGGTGCCACCTTCATTCCATGCTAGAAAGAAGGAGCAGTAGTGACACTTTCTGGTGGTGGTGAGCAGCAAGCAGAAGGGCAGTGACTACCTAAAGCAAAACTTCCTGTCCTTCTGCAGCTGTGTAGGTAAGGAAAAATATAGACTGGGTGAGTGAACTGATGAGATGCAATCTGAGAAGGAACAAGTCAAGGCAATGACAGCTGAAGAGAAATAGAGCACAGCTGAGTAACAATACTCTATTACTCTGAAAATTTTCTTCATCTCTTGGTACCCCTTGAAGAGAATACTGAGTCCCAAAGCATCACAGAGAACATATTTATAGCATCCAAGACCTTCTCCGTTCACTGGTATCACTGTTTCTGCCATAGGCAAATTAAAAAAAGCAGCATTTTGTCATATTTGCTCTCTCTCACTGAGTTATTCTGTACACACAGAAAGAGCAAACCCAACAAAACTCGTCTCTGACAAGATTATATCAAGATCTTCCCTGAAAAGATTGTATCAAGCCTTATTAAGCATTACAGTGCTTAAGAGTTTCTAATGGCAAAGAAAGCAGAAGCACTGAATTTTAGTTAAAAGGACAAAGCAGAAAGCATTCACTGCAACCTCACAGAAATTGTAAGACCACCTTCATGGCAACTCTTTGACTCACAGACTTTTGGTGGATTCTCAAGAGAACCCTTTTAGTACAGCGATCCACTGTGGCAGCCCACTTCCTCTTGGCCTCCTCATCCTCCTCCAGCAGGCATCTCCTCAGGTCCTGCTTGTCGGCCTTGCTCAGGGTCCTGTCAGTAACGGGACGCACCAGCTGTGAGAGGTTGAGGTGACTGTACAGGCTTCTCTCCACCACATAGGTGATATTGAACTCGCTGACAGAGGTGCGCCCTCGTAGCCTTCTGTTTGGGAAGCCACAACCTCCACCCCCTTTCGTTTTGTGCCGCAGTAATTGTAGGTCGCAAGTTGTGGGGGATGATCCTTTCCTAGCAGGGCGCTGGCAAAGAAAAGCTCTGGAACAGGAATAGTTAGTATCCATTTTCTTCAATCGGATCTGCTTCCTTACACTCTGAATCTCCTCCAGGGACACCAGAAGATGGTGCTTGTGCCTGTTGTTGTCATAAAAGCAAATGCTTTCTGTACTTACCCCATGGCTCAGTGAGCCGAGGCTCTTCTTCATCTCCCCATCTGTCAAGGAGCGGCAAACTTTCTGGGACTTCTCCTCTTCTGGGTAAGAGAAAAATGTCCCAAGTTTCTTGGGAGGCTTGATAAGGCCACGGCTATCAGTTTTGCTGAAGGTCTTCACCAGCTTCCGGTTAGCACCCCACGTATCAAGACTGCTGGATGAGGGAGATGTAGTAAGTGAGTCCGAGTCGTCCTCTGGCTGCTTTTCACAGGAGCTGTCAAAGTAGAATTGCTTCTTGTGAACTCCAGAGTAAAGTGCTGATCTGTCATCCAGTATAGGAGAGTTGTCAAGAGAGTGCTCTTCCACACCTACAGGGGACAAAAGCAGCACAATGCTTGTCATTGTTCATAATTCTCTATGATGTTTCCCTGTAGAGTCTTACTGTATTTATTTTAGCTATCACCCACTTAAATTGGAAGAACACTATTCCTGGTGTAAATTTCTCAGAACTTATTTTTGAGTAGATAAACCTGAAGCAGTTCCTTCCATTTGTGAAGTGAGAACTCTGGGATGAGTTAACAACAGACAGAAGACAACATCCTGTAAGTAAACTCATAGTTTTTTTAAGTTTCTCTCTTTCATCTGCAGCTAAGTAAGACCACAGATTAACATCATTAACAACCCCTTAAAAGCTGGAACTGGGATCTGTTTCTCATGTTTTTCTTCTGATACTTGCATATGATGCTCAGCTCTACTGAGCTTATAATAGGTCAGAAGTATAGCCAGGTATTAAAACCCAACCAAGTACCTCTCAGGTCCGGTTTTCCAATACCTAGTACTGCTGCGGCTGCAGAAAGGAGTATCTTTCACAGAAAGTTATGGAGCTGAGCTCCAGGATGAAATTTTAAGTTCTGGTGTTCTAATGGGGAAAGAGGCATCAGTTTTAATCATACAGAATTTATTTAACAGATGCAAAAACAAAGAAGTAGGTCAAACTGCAGGTGTGCCAATTTCAACAGTGTCCTAGTAATGACAGAAACACTTGGTTTTCACCAAATTTTTCCAGAAAATATTTCATAGGAATATTTTGCAACACAAGTACTGGAGATGGGCAGACAGCCAGGTTTCCTTTTTGGAGTGGAGAGAAGGGAATAAAGGACTTAAAACTGCAATTCCTTTTCACATTTATCATATAAGAAACTTTTCTCTGGTGTCTTCTTTTGTGCAAAGTATAGGCACAAGTATTAGATGCAGTAACAAGGTAAGAGTCAGAAAAAAAGCACACATCCTCCTCTGCCTCCCTGACAAATTTTAGAGCATTCATAGCTATGTATCACACGTGCACACACAAATATGTTTGTATTTATTTCTTGCCAAAATAAATTTCTTGCATGACCTAACTGCCTTCATCTTTGATTACTTCCACAGTCTTACAGCAGAGCTAAATTTGAACTATTACCAAAATATCTATGATTTACTAAATTTGCTCATTCAATAACAAGGAACACCTTTCACGATGACAGATTAGCACCCCTGTGTAGGATTCCTGCCTTACCTTCAGTTCACTCTGTTGGCAAAACATATTTGACACATATTTGTTGGAACCTAAGATGCTATTTTACCATGATAAAGCTCGCTGTGACATTGAAGGGATAGTGGATCACATCTGACATGAAACTTTCATTCTTGAGAAATTTATTGGGGTAGGTCTGTAGACTGGAATCTGCAAACTGGAGCGTGGTTTAGACACCATTTTTCCTGGACTGTCCAGCTTGCTCTTTTCCCCCTCTACATCTTAATTTGAACATAAAATAGACATTCTCCTGGGACTGAGTATGTACTGATAAACAATTTTAGTCCACTAAGTAAATATGTTTTTAAACAGCTTGTAAAATATGCATTGTGTGTCAACACTGTAACAGATGTTATTTGGAGTGAGTCCATGACACAAAGCCATAATGACACAGATGTAGATGTGATGCATTTTTAACTGCTATATAAGAACGGTGCCCAGGAATTAGGAAGGTTCAGTTATTTAGCTCACTTAGGAGCAGATTAAGACAAAATACACATGGATTCAGATATTGGCACATTTGAGTGAGTATCAGCTCAGCCAAATGTATGTTGATTGTGATAGCAGAATCAGTAATAGAAATGTGGGAGAAGAATCTGAGACTAATGTGCCTTTCTTTAAAATCTACAGAAACACATAAGGGAAATTCAGCAACGTTGTTCTTTGTGAAGAAATTTTTGAGGAGGACTATGCAGAATCTTTCTTCTAGGAAATTGTAGGTCAGTTTTCAAAGTAAGCCTACTCTTATACTATGCTAAAGGCTGTGGAACATCAATGAATTTATTTACTGATGTTACTCAATCACGTATTATAGGCAAGTGCCCAAAACCTAGTCACCTGTGATTTCACATTACTTACGTTCATAACACAGATTCAAAAAACTGTAGCAAACAGGTCAACTGATCCAGTCAACTGCAGGTAACTTGGAGGGCCAGACAGCAATCCTCAAATCTGACCACCCTATTTTTTGTGATCTTGCATAGCTCTCTGACATTTTCAAATGGGAATACGGAGCTACATCATGAGAGATTGGGATGGACAACATTTATGAAGCACTTTTAATCTGCCATATGAAAACTTGGGTGTGGAATTTCTTGAAAGAAAAGTCATAGATATCTATGCTAATGTAGATTTGGCTATTTAAGAGGCCTTCTAGTTATACAGAAGATATACACAAATAGTCCATATTGTTATTTAGCAATAATTGGTTCTGCTACAGAGTTTCCCAAAAGCCAATCTACAAAGAAACTCCGGAGTGATAGATAAAGTATGAACTCAGTTACAGATAACTTAATCAGAGAAGCCTAGAGCTAGAGAAGACAGGCAGCAGATGGAGAAAGAAGGAAGGAGAAGATTTTTTACATTTTTTTTAATACAATTGTTAGTTCAGTGATTTTTCTGCAGGGGCAGGGGTGGAAAAACTCAATGGAAAAAAAAACGAAAACGCAATCTGGAAGGAGTGGCACAGTTAAGTGAAAGATGGAAATAAGGAGGTGAAGCATTGTAAGAAAGAATACTGAGAGCAAGACAGATACTTAATATGCTGAAGAGAAAGTCTGGTCCAACTGCAAGAAGGCATCTGCATGCCCAGCAGCCCCTGAGCTGCCTGCTCCTGCATCTGCTCCCATCCCTGGAGCCTCCTGCTGATTGCTCCCTGCAGCTTTTCCCAGACTCCTGGGAAGACAAGGGGGAGGTAGGACAGGCTTCTCTCTTCTTCTCTCTGGGGGCCGTCTTTCCCCAGAGCAGTGGAAAAATAATCTTGTTTTGTTTTTCCCACCTCAAATTCCACATTTTTGCTTCCAAGGTATCCCAGCTTTATGCTCACCCCATGAGGTGATAAAACCTTTCCAGACAGAGACAGCTGCCCATTCCAGAGCTCCAGACTGGCTATGCCTTTCACGCCAGCCAGTAACACCATCCATAATGTAGGAGAGGCAGGCTAGATCATAGATCTGCCAGCAGCTTCCTGCCACATACTCAAGATGCATGTGTTCTCCTTAAATGCACTAGGAAGGAATCACAACACAGCTCAGCTCACTGCAAAGCTGAGGGGAATTGGCATATGATGCTGGGAAGGCCACCAACATAGAGAGGTGCCCACAATTCCAGTGAGGACTCCAGCACAGCTGTGCAGAGAGGCTCCTGAGGATCAAGGCTCTGTTAATTTGAGCGCTCACACATGGATACAGGCCATCCACAGTTAATTCTGCAGCATGGTGTTCCCAGGGCCTGAACTCTGCTTCCCTTTCTCCACCCTCCTCCTCCTCCCCCCTTCTCTCCCCCTCTCTGTAGGGAGCAGGGCTCATTCAGAAGCCAAATTGCAGGCAAGCTCCCCCAGAAGTAGAAGTTAGTATTACACGAGGCAGTCACTATCCCACAAGAGTGTCCGATAGAATTTCTGTATTTGTGCCACAGGATGATGCCATATGGTTCAACTGCACCCCCAGCCAGCTGCTACACTCCCAAAATGACCAGGAGCTTCACCTGCATGCCACCCCAGGCCGGGGAGGAGGAAACAGTGTGGTGGTGGTTCCACTTACCTCCTTGCAGAGCATGTGGGGCAGCTGGCTGGGATTGCTCCTAGGCTCGTTCCCTCCCCAGCATGGGGCATAAAACACAAGCCAAGTTCTAATCGCTTAATGAGGGGCTCTCCAGCGCTGCTCTGAGAATACCAGATCAGCAGTAACCACATTCTAGGCTGTCACTTTCCTCCTACTAAAGCCTAAAAATTCAGTAACTTAAGGCATGCACAATAGACAAGGCAGTCATTCCTACCGTCCCTTATGAACACTCCACCCCTCTCTCCCCCAACCCTCCAGTTTCTGTCCCCTCTCAACAGAAACATGTATTCACACATGCAGTTTTAACCACATTGCTTTTTACCTTCTGTGCTGGGTTTTTTCATTTCTTCAACTCTTATGAGTTTCTTCCTGACTCTGCGAGTAGAATTCACCAGCTTGTGCAACCTCTTAAACTTCACCGACTCCTCTGTTTCATCATCGGATTGTTCTCTTGACTGGCAAAGAAACAAAGGGAATATTAATAAAGCAGTAGTTCCACAGCTTGCTCCTTCAAGTCAAGTTAACCCAGCTCATCTGCTGCATTGTGTCAATGCAGCTCTGTAACTGGTGTTATATTTTCAGCCCAGGTCAGACAGAAACATTTAAATTACTGAAGGCTTTCTTGTTTTCTTTTTTTTTCCCTTTTGCTTTTTCTGAAAGCATGACATACCATTTTGATTTCTAAATCTGTGCAACGTAAGATCCTAGGCATTGAAATGCATTCCTGCCCTTGTCTTTCTTCACATGCATTGTGTAATAACTACTTCCACGTCCTCTTCCAGTATGTTTCAGGCAGGGCTCTTTTCCAGGGTTCTTCTTACCATACCAGTTATGCTCCCGTGGTTTAGTCAGTCCCTGGTCTGTCTGGCATCTCAGAACTTGCTGTTTAAACCTGGTTATAAACAGCTTTTCCAAACTGAAGCTCTGTCATTGACGACTTCTCTTTTTTTTCCCCCCAGTCTTCCCAGAAAATCAAAACCAGCAGCACAAGAAAGGGATGGGAAGGAAAGGAAGGAGGAGACCTCATCTGCCTTGCTCACGAACTGCCACAGCTACAAAATATTCCCTTCCTCCTCCCTGCTCCTTACACTCCTCCTGAAGGCTCTCGAGGCTGGAATTAAGACGGACAGAGCATTCTTCCCGCACTGACCAAGGGAAAACTCTGACCTTTTCAGATATACAGTGCAGTCCATATTCCCCAGCATCCCGTTTCGTTTTGCATCTGATCCAGTATGCTCAGTTCCAGCTGTTTTCCCTCAAGTATCAAACATTACAGAGACAAAAAAAAATTCCCTTCTCTCCAGCAGCAGTGACACAACAAGCTGAAACAATCCATTCCTTGTGAACCAGAAGACAACTTCGATTTTCGAGCCAGATCCAATGTTCAACGTGCTACTTCCTCTGTTTTAATCAGTTCAGAATGTGGAAGGCGGCGGGGGGAAGGGCAGGGAAGGGGAGATGAGAGGAGGCCAGCAGGGCTCTCTGGCTTGGCCAGGACAGCGCTGGCACTGTGCTCCGCTGCACATTCCTGCACACAGCACAGGCTCCAGCTGGAGCGCGGTATGGATCATATACCTTTGTTTTCACTCTCCGTCCCAGCCAATTCACAGCATTCCTAATGGTCAGCTCTAAAAATTCTCATGCAACTTCCTGTCAGTGCAGCTATCGGGGTTTCCACAGTGTGCTCATCCTTTTTTATCCTCCTCCTTAATTAAACTTTTAAAAATAAGAAAGATCCCCAACAGATGCAAGCCAAGTAAAAACAAACAAACAAAACCACCCCTTCTCTTTCCAGCAAAAATGCTGTCTGCTTATCTGGAGGATAAGTGAGAGAGGCCAAACATGAAAATGCTTTCTACTTTTGTAGTTCACTTAAATATCAGGATGTGATACTAAAGGGAGATGCCATGGGGCAGGACACCAATTAGCAGTAGCATGGGTATACTTCCAAAGGCACACACAGTGTCTGACAGAGCCAGGGCAGTTCTGAAAGCCTACCTCCCAGGCATGCACCTCACAAGGGCCCCAGAACTGCACCAGAGCACACTTCAACGACTTTCTGCAAGGGTACTGTCAACTACCAATTTCCCACAAACTTTGCCTTGCTCCAAAATAAGGAAGAATACCAAACTGACCATATATGGCAGTAGGAATTGCCATTCTATCATCTAAGAATTGCATGAATGTGTTTATTGTGGTTACAGACTGGCTAGGTAATTAATAAACTTCCTTCGGGAAAAACAGGACTGTAAAGAGTACCAAGGTTGTTTATATCAAGATAAATTAAGCAACAAGATGAGCATTAATTCAGAGATTATGCCTGGGACAACTTAGTGACACATCAAACAAAACAGACACATTTAGGTAAGATGATGAATGGATTATTGACTGTAATCAAGAAGTTCAGTCAAGACTTCTTGGGCCATTAAGTGCATCCTGGCAAGCAACCATCATGCATATCCTGCACTCAACATATGTTTATTTTAAATGCAATTACTCTAGGGGATTGCTTTCCATCATTACTTTTCGTACACCCTCGGTTTGCAAGACTACTGTTTGTGAAACTGTGAGCTCTGTAGGACTTAGAGAACAGCTCATACCTGGTCCTCCCACCCAGGATTTCACTGAAGAATAAACAGCTAGTCCTGCTTTGCACCACTGATATCCAATAAGGAACCGTGCCCCCTCAGTTGAAGGGGTACAACTGAAGAACTGTGAAGAAGTTCTTCAATGAAGACTCAACAATACGAAGACTCACCAACAGCGAAAAAAGAGCTTTTACAATGTCTGGCATTCGCATTCACAACTACCACAGCAAAAGCAAGTGTCAAAATAGCCTCAGTGCAGGGTACTGAAATCAAACCCTAGTGGGTGGTACAGAGGGTGCTCACTATACTTCAAAATAAATGAAGTCCAATAATAGCTAAGTGCCAGCTCCTTTTCTCCAAAGCTTCAGGACTCCTGCTACCCTTTGAGCTCAGGTCCTCCACAAGCAGCGATAGATCCTGCCTATTGCTAGTGCTTCTCCGATAGGCGAGAACAGCTTGCACTTTACGGGTAGATGAAAGATAAAGTCAGTCTCCCTGCAGCAACCTATCATACCAGCTAGTATGTGACAGAGAAATCTTCTACAGAGAAAAATGACGGACAATAAGTTCATGCAGAAAGGCCTAAAAATGGTGACTACACCAGTGGTGCCATTCAGGAAACTTTATTGTCAAATAAGGCCAATTCCTTGAAAATGAAAACATTTTCAGAAAGGGTTACTATTCACTTGCTTCCTGTTTTTGAATCAACTTTTTAAGAAAGGCCTTGGAATTATCAAAAATTTCCATTTTGGCACATGGGAAACAGAGCTTAATTTTCCAGCTCAAGCAATGCTTTCTTTTACAGTTAATATTAAACAGAAAACAGAAATGTAAAGCATTCAGGCCATAACCGACATATTTGGAAATCATTGAATCATTCTATGCTTTGACTTCCCCAACCGACTCTACCCTCCCCTCCTTCACGGTGACCAAATTGCTTTTTTTGGTAACTGTCCCTGACTTCAGATGGGAAAATCACCCCAATGTCCCCAAAGTGTGACAGGCTGGGCAAATGGCTTCCCGGACAGCTCTAGCAGTGAGGTTTTGGCACAGGGCTTGGATATAGCCACGTGCTGGCCCCCTCTTGCCTTCTTCCCCCTTCGCAGGCACTCCAGTGTGCTGCAGCACTGCAGAAGGGTAGGCACAGTGTGTTACAGAGCAGACAACGTGTCCTCAAGATGCTCAGCCAGAGGCTCTCCAGCACTGGAGGAATCCATGCTGCACTCCCTCTGCCAATGCCTCCTGCCATGGCTGTTCCACCAGGCCAAGCCTCGGTGTCCTTAACGTGCTGATAACAGCCAGAGCCCCTCCAGCTCCCTGTCCCCCTGTGCACAGCCAAGGCAGGCGTCTCCCTGTGCCCTCGAGAGGAAAACAAATGGATTTGCAGTACTGCAAATAGGAACAACTTAACTTCCATCTCCTCCGCTCCAAATTTTTCCATCCGAAAGCCCATATGGCTCAACTTTTAATTACTTTGGCTAATGCTGTATGTAGTAATTCTGTGGTGAATGCTTAAGTGTTTCATTTCTGGTTTCCAGGGCAACATTACATCAGATTGCAGACAGCTGGCTCCACAGCCCCAAACCATAGCAAATTGGCCAAAGCTGATGCACAAAACTCGCGCTGGTCGAAAGTGAGCGCAGGGCTCGGCCGGGCTGCCGGGGACCCGGCACAGCCTGCAGGGCCCCTTGGCGCGGCTGGCTGGGCGGAGCCGCCCTTGGAGCAAGTGCATCCCCGCATCTGCAATGCTCTCATGGTGCGGAAACCCGCCAGCTTGTAGAGCTTGGCTGCACAAACGCGCGAAGGACTGCAGGCAAACAGGGAATAAATTAACAGCATCTGGAAATACCAGGAACTGCATGCAGAGGACTGCAGCCACCACGTACCACACGGCTGGAAAACTACAGAGAGGCCAAGACCCATATCCACTGCCCAGCCTTTCGCCACGAACAAATGCGGCCACAAACAATGAAGACGCTCTCAAATCCAGGAGAAATCAAACCCCTCTGCCACCTCTCACATCCCTTCACCTTGGAAAACTCCCTACTTGTGCAGCTCCAAAGGCTACGCTTTGCATCATTTCATATGCAAGATCAAAGCAAAAAGCTTTACGTTCAGGAACAAATAGGAAATTAGCTCACGCACTCTGACATTCTAGGAGCTCTCTACAGTTCTGCCCCTGGCACCCTTCTTGGTTTCTCTCCCGCTTTTCTCACGCAGGCTCTTTGCTGCTGCTTGCTCGGGAGGCAGGGCACACGCCTTGCTCTGCTGCTCTCTAACATCCAGCCCATTTCACACGCCACAGAAATAACAATCTTAACCTCCCTCTTTGAATTAGTGCTTTACAGAGAGAGAGGGAGAGTGAGACAGAGAACTAACATTTATTAGCGTACTTGGAATTAATGGGCAAAATGTAAACCAGAAGTAAGTAGCAAGCTTTCGACAGGACTATGTTTGGAAACACTTCAGGGTTGTAGAAGCAGCCCTTAAAAACAGGCAAAGCTTGCTAGCCATGTCCCAATAAAAATGTGTAAGAAACACTAGGACAACATCCAGTTAAAGTTATCATAACTGATTAATTTGCTTCAGCTCCATAAAAAACCCCAAACATACACGATGTTTATAGGACCTGTGCGAAGCCATTTAGAGAGACCTTAAAATTTTACAAATTGCTTTATGCCCAGTAATAGTTCAGCCCCAAACTGAAATTTGTAGGAAACCTTCTGTCTAAGAAACAAGGAAATCTTTTAATATCTGATTAAGCTCAAGCTGCAATTCTTTTTCACTATCGGACAATTCTTGTTCAGCAAAGTGAGGCAAAAAAATAGATTTAGATTCATGGACATATATCACATCCCCCAGTCCTGGCTAGCTCACCTCAGAACTACAAGCACTATAGGAAATGCAAAGAGACTTTGCTGTTTTCTTTAGGAGACGTGGCTACACGTGTCCTTTTTTCTTTCTAACAGGCTTTATATCTGCCAAAAATCCCAACCATTCTAACTTGAAAAAGTTTTTTATTAAAGATGCCTGGATAAAATCAGAGACAGGAAAATAGAACAGAGAAGAACTTAAAAGCCCAAGGAAAGGAAAAAGAAAACTGAGAAAAGCTATGCATGCTGTGCTGTGCCTAAGAATAACCACAAAAGCCTTTTCTCTTTTTCCCTCTCTGAAACAGGAGGTACATCCTCTCGACATCATGCTACATGCTCAGTGACTTACCAGCTTCAGCATTTATAGGCCTAAAGCTCAGTTTCAAGTATTTTCCCCGAGTCCTCAACCGCTGTCAGCTTTGTAACCCTAAAATTTAGGAGCAGATACTTCTTCTTAAGTACTGTATTCGCTCTGAATCCTGCATACAAAATGCCTCTTCTCTGGAGTTACATTATCAGACACCAAACTGGCTCCAATTCCAGTGCTGAATATGTAAAGAAGAAAAAAAGTGTGATGCTGGACTCAATTAGCTGTTTTCTGCTCACTGATTGATTCCCCCAGTTACTCGCTAGCTGCATAACTTGCAAGAAAGGCATAAGTCATCAGCTCTAAGCAAATCTTCTATTCACCACAAGGAAAAAAGGGAGTGTTGTACATGGCAAACAATCCCTGTTTTCACTGACGAAGGCTTGCTGACCTCTTGCTGGCCTCCAGTTCCTTAATTACTGTCTATGGAATTTCAGTGAAAGAAAAAAAATACAGAGAATCTCTGCAAAGCCAGGATGAAGAGTGACCCTCAAACACCACCGCTAGAGTGGAGGCTGTGTCTGTAGGAAATATAACTTAGGCTCTTTACCAGACTTTTTTTTATTTTCACTTTTTTAATTCTTGTGACAAAAATCCCCTGAGAATTTCCCTTTATAAAGGGCTAATTTGAAAGAAAAATAAACCTTGCTCAAATGTTTTTTAACTTTGTGAACTTAGATATTTCTTTTGATCTTTCTCCTTGGTTTCAGTGCTAGAAAAGAACATAACTAAGAACTGGAAAGAGAAATGCTGGTCCAGAATTAGCCATGTTGTGGCTTTATAAAACATTGTAGAGTGACGTTCAACTTCTCTGCCTAGGCTGGGCTCTGATCTCCCTTCCTAAGAAACACTCTGAGATGCTCAAGTAAACTGGCATTCCTTTTACAAGCAACCACACCTTATCCCAAACCTCGCAAAAAATCCAGAATTTGGACGTTTCTCCTCAGAGCACAAGAAAACAAGGACCAAAAGTGCTACTAATTAGGAGCACTGCTATCCATTGGTGCAAAGCAGTAGCAAAGGCATACCACAACAGCACCCTCTTTAAAGCCAAGGAAGATTCACCATTATCAGGACCACACTATCAGTGGTCTGTTAATCTGGATTCGCTGCAAATCAATCACATTGTGAAATTATAACTGGACTAAATGTCTATTTCCTTTGATGACTGGCTGATTTTAATGAGCCCCCTAGTCACATATCCTTTTTCAATTTCTCCACCTTTGTACTAGTGACTTTACACAGCTTTCCTACTCCCTGGTGGTCACATAAGATAGATTTACTAGTGTGCTGTAGCTGGATTCTTACCCTTGAATTACTTCAGCCCCCAAACTCTGATGTAAAGCCCTATGGAAAATTCTAAGCTTCAGATAAAACCAGCTAGTGTTCTCCAGTTTCAATAACATACAAGTCCACATCAAGTCAAACATGGCAGCGACTTCCTTGAAATGCATCCCAGATTCCCTTAAAAGTTCATGGCCATGAGTGAAACTGATCTAAGTTTGGGGCTTTGCAACTTGAGTTTTGAAGGTTTTGGGTTTCATTAAAAAAGTTTCACAGACCACTAATCCTTGCAGAGGCTGTTTATAGAAAACTGCATGAAGCTAAGATGTGATAATCTGCATCATATCCTGAAGTTACAAATAATGGCTTCCAAAATTTTAAAGAAAACTAACAGAGGTCATAAATATTTTTTTTTGCCTAGAGCATGACTTGCAAGAGCTGTGCAAGTCTAAAATATGCAGTGTCAGCCCCCTCAGGTAACCACATCTGGGTTTGGTCTGTGATTACTTATAAGAAAATCAAAGGAGCATCCAATGGCTACTTTGGTGAGAGATATATTACACATTAGCTGGTGATGACACTGCTTGCTGAAATTAGTGGGAAATATTTGTCATAAGTAACGAGAGCATAAAAGTTTAATTCTCCCAGGAGGTCTGTCTCGATACAAGAATAGCTGCTTAGGCAAATTCCTAGCTGTTAACTGTTTCCAGGTTTTACTTTAATTTTGAGAAGCACATTGCTGACATTTGTATCTGCAAGCCAGACACATTTCCTCATTTCTAAGTGCTTCTACCACTGATTAGCATGATTAATTTTAATGACATTACAACTGTACTCATGTACCACTTGTCATAGGTATATGTAGCAGAATTAAGTCCGGTATTACATTAGTCTGTATCTGTTACAAGACAACATTCTTTTTCAATTCTCCCGTAGACTCCTCTATACGTGGAAACAAAGGTCTTTAACGTGGCTCTCTCAACTGAACCTTGTGTTTTGGCAAGGCAAAGAAGATCCAGGGAGAATTCCTACTCTTTGGCATAGGCTGAACTATGGAGTACTCCACTGGTGCTGGAAACCCACCCCTTGACTTCTTGGAAAACCAAAGGCGAAACAGCAATACATGAAACACACCCAAAATTCATATCACACAAACAAAGGAAAAGAATGAGAGACCTTCAGTGAAGCCTGTAGTAACTTAAATGACATTCTTATAGTATCTTCAAACCATCAATCAAGCTGTTAATGTTACCATCCAAAGTGTGAGGAAGGAAACACCTGCACCAGGGAAGGGGGACAAGTGGTAACCAATGGGAGTGCAATTAAAATTTTCTATCGTACCACAAGTAAAGACTATTCAGTCTGGGTCTGCCAAATAGGGCAGTGAAACACATGGCTTTTGAGATTCCTAATTCTTGAACTGAGCAATGCTTTGTTCAAATTTAATAGGCTTGGTCTCTCAAAAAAGTTGGGGGCAGGGAAATCACATTATGGATTATAGCATCTCCTGCTGGCTGATGCATTGAGAAGGGGAAAAAGCTGGTACCACCCCTCACCCTCTAGGTAATAAGCAGAAAAATTAGGCAGCTGCCAAAAAGCAAAAACGGTGTAAAAAAGTGAACTAGTATGTTATAATAAATATTAAATTAATTTGCCTTCCCACCTCCCATCCTCCTCAAACACATGGCCAAACATTTTGCAATAAAGTAAGTCCATAGGGCTTGCCTGAATGCAGGCAAACAGAAGTGGTTATGAACACGCCTAATCGCAGCCACTGCCTGGGTGTTACTGTAAGCTCTCTGAGTCATGAGAGAAGGAAGATTTTTCTCAGAGACTTTACAACACACTAACTACAGGAGCAGTTCCTACTGGCAGTGAGCAGGAGGTTTACTTGGGCCACATTACTGCCAGCTGCTCAGTACAATCCTGTGGTGACAGTGTTTAGTCCCACTAGGGACATGTACCTTGCCAAGCTATATCTGATAACAACATGGGTGGGTCTTGCATTGTAAACAATATTTAAAGAGGTGTCACAGTTTTATTCCTAAATAATTTTCAGTAGTTTCTCCTACAAATTCTAAAATGTCCTGGAAGTTTCAGGAAAAAAAGAGGTAAAAAAACTCCTTAGAGTGTTCTACAAAACCAAATATAAACACTTCAATGGTTTCTTGCTTTGCTATCATCACTCCCCAGCACTGACCTTACTTTGGGTTGTGTCATGGGAACTGTAATGATGATTTGCGCTTCTCTCATGAAGGTTTTTGTATTACTATCTCCATGGGAATTCCTGCTCTTATGCATAGATAGAGAGAGGGGAAAGATTGTAACAAAATATGCTGTAATTCTTCTGCTACTAGCTTTCACCAAGAGGTGCTGGACACCATCCCTGTGATCAGTGGAAAAGGAGGGCAGCCAATGCCTCCCAGGACAGGTTCCTGTGATACACACATAGGGTGGGAATTCAACACTACTATTTTGAAACTGTGCCTTATTATAGGCTCTTTTTCATCATAACTGTTACTAAGTGCTGACAGTATTACAGGAATTTGGCGGTAATAATAAATACACCATCCACTACTACAAGGCACATCAGTGCCTTTCAGGAAATCTTAACAGAAATTGGGTCACTAGATTCTTTGGAGCAAAGATGAAAGCTCTGCATTCATTCACAGCCATGCTCAGTAGCAGCTCCCTTCCATTACTTGAAAGAGCATGCAGGGCCTGGAGGCGGCAACAAGCTCTCCAAGAAGAACCAAAACACAGAAACATCCTCTTCTACCCTTTAGACCTTCATGGAAAAGAAACCTTACCAAAAATGGTGAGTCCTGGGATAACAGCAAAACCAGGACTAACAGTTCAAAATATCCACATTTCTTCAATTTAATACCACTGTTTAAAGTAAAACAAACCTCATCATACCCCACTCTCCACAGATACCGAACATTGATTCCCAGTATACATTGACTCTGAGCTTATTTCTAACAAAGTTAACTGACTATACCAAAAGAAGGGCTTTTTCCTGTTTACTCTAACTGTCCTGTATTATGAGCGACAATAATGTTAACCAATGGTTAAAAATTTTAAGAATCCGTCAGTCCAAGTATTGTCAGTACAATGAATAAAAATCAATTAAAAAACAGCTGCATTTAGAAAGCATCCACATACATGCTTAGATTTACTCTTGAGGTAATTGGTGCTACAGAACTTACACGGTAATTATTTCTTTTCTTCCTATTCTTCACACTTACCAAACAACACAATAATGACTGTCATGAGTCAGAGATAATTATATCGGACTTAATCTTTTGTCAGAGTCAGGTTTGTACCATGGGTAACACAATCCTGATTCAACAGCTTCAGCATCTCTGGGACTGAAATGAATACAACTCAAAGTCCATTCTCATCTGTTACTCTGCCTTTGATGCCTGTAGCAGACACAAACCCAATTCCGCATAGCCTTTCACCTTTTAACCCAATTTAACCACTCAGTGAAAAAAAAAGAAATAATAGTAAGAACAGAAGCAACAAATTATTACCTTAGTCCAGCTAGAGTTATTGCTGTGTGGACTCAAAGCACTGCCATCTGCTAAAAAATGGATCGATAAAAGATGGAAAAGAGAGGCAACACAAGCAGGAATTGTCCCCAGCATTGGCCTCATGGTAGATGCAGATGTGCACAGCACACTTCCAGGTCTGCACCACTGCTGCTACTCTCCTCAGAGAAAACAAACAGGTTGCCAGTTTCCTACCGGTAACGTAATGATCCTGGGAAAAGAAGTGTTGGGAGAGCAGGGATGTAAAATAGCGCTGCAGGCTTCCCCACAGCCCATGTGTGGGCTATATTGTTGGAGGGATATGCTGCTTTTGTTCTCCCCACTCATAAATATTTTGGCCTCTCTCCTGTGGTTGCTACGGCACATCTGGTAGGTGGGGTGATGTTAGACAAGCATGGTACAGCTCACTGTGGCACCTTTCAAACGAAGGCCAGCTACACTACCTGGACGCTTGCTGGATGGCTGAGCGTTACCTGCTGATCGAAACCAAAATACAGAATATGAGACCAACAAACCAATTTAGTCCAGAGATAATTGCAACTTCATTTAACTTACATCTACAGAAATTGTCAGTGAAGTTAATTAGTGGTTTGTGTCAGTGTCAGCACACATATGATACACACTTCTGTCACAAGCTCCTTTGTGCTTCTCTCCATTTCTCCACTCACACATGAAACATAGCAACTGATACAATTAGTGGTCTTTAGCTGAGGGCACAGGAAAGAAACAGACTGACATACTGACTTCTCCTAGGGCTGGTTCTCCAGGCTGGGCTGGAGCCATACCAGCAAGGGCTCTGGGGATGAAGCAGCCCTATTTTAGATGAACTGAGAATGTCAGCCCCCAGAAGTTATCAAATGCGCTTCTATCTTTAGGAAGCATAAAAGGCACCTCAGTGTAAAGAAAGAATGTGATACAATTTTGAAGTCCTCTCTTTCCCTGGACTTTCTGACTCCTGAGGACAAATAGGGCCTTATCTACAAACCAGAAAGGGATCCATTTGTAATCTGCACCTGCTTTACATCCCAGTACTTGGCACAAGGCAATGAAAGCTTGTCTAGTGTTACTGTGAACTGCCTTCGTTCCAACAGAGATGAAACATAAATATTCAGAATAAATTTGTAAGAAAATGATGAGATGTTTTAGAACTTTGATACATCTGACTAAAAAGAAAAACAGTTTCAACTGCATACCCATATTAGCAAATAAAGAATGCACATATTTTGTTGTGAAACAAGGGGACCACAGTAGTGAGACTGAAAGCTACAAACTGCTCTAAAGTGGCAAAGAACCAAGTCACCTACTGACTTGGCAAGATTTTTGTTTGTTTATTTGTTTCTTAAGAACAAACAAACAGGATATACAATTAACAGCACAGCAACAACATGGGGCTGCCTCCCTTGGAATGCTGACCTTTCTACTTCTCCCTCCTTTGTGGTTCATCTTTAGGGTCTAGTTTTGTTAAGGTTATGAAACACAAGTTTCCATTTCCTGCTACAGTAATTTAAAAGAGGAGAACCTGGAAAACAGAATCCTCAGATCAATCTTTAAAATTAGAATCTTCAAATCAACACCAGTTATGTTAGTCAAAAACACATGATAGCTATAAAAGCTTTTTTTGAAAAGTGGTCTTTTCCTAAAAAGGAAAACAATAATTAATGATATATACACTTTAGCTATTATTTGTGTGCTGTGGGCAGAGCTGGCTTGAAAGGAAAGGACTACTTAAAACCATAGAACACTCCAGATATTGTGCCTTCATTTTTAGATTCTCTCATTGCTTAGATTCTAACTTGTTTTTGTTTTGTTTACAAAATGATCATATTGTTCCATTAAAAACTGCCTAGTTACAACTTGGCTGTGAGACTGAAAAATAAATAAATAAATTTAAAAAGCAAACAAACCCAGAAGAACCATTGCCCAAGGACTTCAAATTCAAACCAGAAATGTTTATTGCAGGGACTTGTATTTTCAAATACTTTCTGAGGTTATAAGGCAGTAGGCTACCTAAAAGTATGTCTTTAATAAATGGAAAACCATCTTTCATTCCTGGCCTATATAAAATTAGTGGGATAATTTTAAATTGAGGTTCCAAATACAAAGAGTACAAATCACACAGAAGGCACTGAAACTCAAACCATTTGGGAAAGAAAGGGCTTGAAAACAGAATCAGCTTTGCATGTCTCAAAAAGTGGTAATTTCAGATTAATAGAGATGTCCTTCAGCAAAAAAGTCTGGGTGAAAACGTATCCTTATCTCTAGACATATCTCATACTTTTCATTGTTTGTTTTTCCCTTTTGTCAATTACAGCCCAAAGTCTTTCACCCCAGTTAACTCCAGTTTCATTCTTGGCCACAAAAAAAAGTAAGTCAAGCTGATTTTTGTTCTAACATGAAGTTTCATTTCTGCAGATGATCTTCTTTTCCCTTGAAGGCAAGCAGTTTCACAGTTTCTGTTAAAGGCAGCCAGGACAAAAATCAGGAGCAAGGGCAAAAATCTCGAGAATTATCTACAATGATTGAAAAGAGATCCCCCATTGAAGTTAGCAGTAAGATGGTTCAAATCTTACCAGAACAGCAGAGAGAGGCAACCAAGCTCTTGGCTCAAAGTGCAAAGATGGTTTAGGAAAATAATTTTAGAGGAAAGGTGCCAAGTCATTCCATTAGGGAGGAAATACTGAATCATGTTCAGTTCTCAGAGATATACACAGCTTTCAGTAAATTCAACACAAGCACAAACCACTATCAGAAGATTTAAGAGAGAAATGGGTATCCTTCTGAGATTTGACCACAAAAATTTTCAGTAAAAGAGAGTTTTGAGGGTTTTATGATACAGGTACCTTGGGCAAAAGCATTAAGAAGGGAAGGTTCAAGCTATAAATACTAATGAGGAAAAGATCAAGACATCTTTCAGCTGCCTAAACAATCAGTGCAGAAGAATTAGTATCCTTCCTCCTCCATTCACTGCACATTTTTGATATATCAGACCAGAGTATAAGGCAACATCAGTTCCCCTGTGCTCCAGTGTAACTAAAGATGGACATATTTTTTTGAACACAAACAACAAAATCTTTCTCTGCCACCAAATATGTTAAACATCTCATAAAATGACATAGCATTCCTTTTTCATTTAGGAAGGAGGAGCTAACTGGCTGCTGCAGTTAGCAGGAAATTCCATTGACGATAAAATAAATCAACCAATGGTCTCAAAAGTCTATGATTCAATTATATGGGTTACAAAGAACTTGAATTTGACAGCCAAATGTGTTCTTCTCTAAGATTTATCTGTGAACTTCCAATTAGAGAAATGAAGTGGAATAAACTACTCAGTGAAAATGAAGATATCTGGAAGGAAAAATTAATTAATTCAGTATGGCATAACACAAAGACTGTCTAGTGCCCATAAAAACAACAGAGGCTAAACAGCTCAGAAGCAAAAAAAAGAGGGAGAAAAGCTGCCTTTCTGCTTATGGGTCTGACAAAAGCAGAAAACTCTGTGCTATGAGTTTGCAAATGCAGAGACGAGAGTGTCTGAAGGCAGCAGGCAGCTAGGACTTAGCCAGACCCTCATCTAGAATGTATCAACAAGGGCTAGAAAAGCCTGAAAAACTCTACTTGTGAATCAGTAACTTCCCTCGAAATGACCTAAAAACCCTTTTCTGTGCATTTAACATGGGGATTTTTGCCTGGGATCACTTGTGCATCAAAAGCTCAGTGACAAAGGGCCAGACTAAAAAAAAAAAAACAAAGAAAAAGAATGAAAAAAGAGATTATACAATAAGATTGCTGAAGTCTATGACAACAAATTTTGAAGATTTAAAATGCAAGTTAAAGATTTTCTGCAGACAGAACAGAACAACAGAAGGTCAGTGATACATCTGCTATTAAGGAAATTGCCAGGTAAATCAGGATATTTCAGTACTTCAATGAAAGAATTTAAATATTAAATGACACTGGGGAGCTATAGCACAATGACAGGTACTTACATTACAATTGGAAGACCCATCAAGTGTCGAATAAGAACCATCAGGCCATTCTGTAGTATCTACAGTGCTCGATTGCCTGTGCTGGGCTTCATACTCTTTCAGCTGAAATTTGAAAAGACAGAGAACATTTTCCTGTGACAAGAAGATACCAATCTTCATTAAAACAGCAGGAGTTAACGCAATTTCATTTTTTCCCTCTGTATCATTGTGGAACTGGGAAAATCTGAACTTTTGCACCTCATGTCTCACTTACTCAAAATATATTGTCCTATAATCAGAAGTTTTTAAAATGAGTTGGCTTTTTTTCTTAGAAGGAAATGATCCATAAATACTGAAATCTGATGAGCTATCATTGGTAAAACATAAATTACACATCCCCATCTTAGAGGCACAGTTTACAGCGGACAGACTAAATCACAATGACCTGCCAATTTACTCCATAAAGAAAATGATCTGCAGTAAAGACTAGGAGCCATCCTTTGTGATTAAAAAAAAGATTTTAAAAAAATCCCCAAACAAAAATACAGCAAAAAAAACCTCTCTCCCATTTTCCAATAAAAGGCTTCAGAGAAAACCAGTACTAACAGGAGTCAAAGTGTTGAAAGTATCAAGAACTGATATAAAAAAAAAAAGCTGTTGCTAGTAGCTCAGACCACTAGAGGGAAACTCTACCAGTCCATATACAAACCATCAGATTAGGTACAACCATTTCACCCCACAAAATTTTAACTGCAGAGAAGAAAAAGAATTCCCAATATTCCATGATTTTAAAATTTTGCATTTTTTTCATCATATGATTTCCAGCAAAGTAATACTCTCTTCAGACAATAACATAAATTTCTATTCTACAATGATCTATTTCAAGATGTAGTATGTCAGTAAAGATATTTATCTGACTGCCAACCAATCTAAGTGATGTTTTCTCTAATGGAGCCCATACAGAATATCCTGTGTTTCATCACAGTATTTCGCACAAAGGTTGCGTTGAAACTTTAACCCTCTTTTGGCTCCTGAGGAATTAAAACCTCGTCCCTATTGCTGCATAAATGAAATACCTTATAGTTCTTTTTCTTCTGGTTTATTAACATTTAGATTTTGTAAAGGAATACTTTTGACAGCCACTGCACTTATAAAAAAGATATATCTGTGTTGTACATCTGACATAATGTCATATGCCAAAAATGGCTGAATATATTTTCTTTAAGGTTATTAAAGTAAAATATCAACTTTTTGGCTAAGAAACAAGCAGAAGAAATTTTAACTTAAAGGAAAATAGTATGAAATATATGTGTTCTGAATCAAGTAAGGCAAGCTCAGCAAAACCTGAAGTATTTCTATTAGTACTTAAACAAACCTATGAATACACTTGATAAATATGAGCTAGTACAAGTCAGAGAGATTCCTCTCCCTCACTTTAGGCAGCTGCAATGAAAAAGTCTATACTTAATCTTCTCTCTGATTAGCACCTTTTATTGTTAATGGAGAGAACTAATGCTTTTAGGACTCTATTAATTTACCATGCACTGGATATCTACTTCTGGTTGAGCTAAATCTCACTTTTCTCAATTAAAAAAGGAATTGGTATCTAATTTATCCTACCTATTGCAATGGGGTAGAAGCAGGCTTTCTCCACCCTCTCCTATGTTTTGTGAACAAAGTAAAACTCCAGACTGATATATCCTATACCCTAAAACATGTTTCTCAAGGAGACTGAAGTATGCACATATCATACCCTAGCAAGTGCTTCCTCAATGGTGATCATCTTCTCTTTCACCATCATCATCAGCTGGATCCTCTCCTCATCACTCATTGTGATCTCACTGGCCACATAACCTACATCTTCTCCTGAAGAAAAAAAAGCACAAATATATTAAGCACAAGTAAGAATTCATGCACAGGGCAGGGTACATTGAAACTGGTTTTACCCTGTGCTCTGAAATTTGGTTGCCATGTGGATCTGGCTGGCCAGAAACAGACCCTCCCCCGAGCAGGCTCATGGTATGATTTCAAAGAACTGAATGATTTTGAAGTAACTGAGCAACAAAAGGAAGCAATTGAGAACTAGAAAACTAAGTCTACTTTGACACTGAAAGCAAATGACCACGAAAAGGAGAAATAAAAACTAACTGTCATCACACGGTTATTGACCCTGAAAGACAAGAATCATAAGAGAAAGTGATAATCATGGGTCAGAACTCAGCTCTGAGGAATACTGTAGCCAGCTGCTGAAGAAGATGGGAAGCCTGTTCAGAAATGGTGTGCTGGGCCCTTGCAGCTCTCTGCTGTGCACTGGGCACCACTTCTGATCTACCCAGACTATCGCCCACTAAGCTGGCAAATGGTGCCAGATGTACTGGACTCCCAACTAGCTCTCCTGGTACACCAGCACAGACAATTAGAACTTGCCTTGAGAACCAGCAAGGACCCACGCTTAACTGAAAGTGTGTGCCTTTTGGACCTACTAAATGGGCTTTTGTAATCTTTCACAATCCATCTGAACACAGGCATAGATAAGTATCTGTTTGCAACATAAGAATCTAACAGATACACATGGAGAAACAGAAATTTTCTGTGTGAAGGGAAATACTTAATGCTATCCACAGTGGCATCTTCTACAGAATTAGAGAAAGACACCTGACAGTTTAAGTGGAATCAATCCTACATTTGCACTAGTCACCAGAGGCACTTTTACTATTCCTTCTTGTAGTGTCTTCTACAATGAGAGGCTGGATTCAAGCCTACAGAAAACAGGTCAAAGTAACAAAATGCCAGAGAAAGGAGAAATATCTTTCTAATTAAAACAGATCAGTTATTTCTCTTATCAAGTCAGGACCAGGGGGCAAAAAAGCATCTTGTTTATTTACTTTATTTATAAATACCTATAAACTGCATCACTTTGCATGTGTGCCATCACTGACAGTCAGGACCAAAGGCATCCCAGACTTGTGTCTGCAGTATCAAGAATCTGACTTGTCATTCCGAGCACTGTCATGATGAACCAAACCTGTGACACTTTCAGAGTCACAGACCCCAGCTGCCACACTATCACAAATGCATTTTATTCCTTTGTGATGCTGGCTCCTTACATTTTATACGGATAGGATGCACACCCTTGAAAAAGCTTTACCTTTTGAAGTCTGCCTCATTAGTCCTTTCTGGTTCTTCCGGAAATTCTGCCAAAAAAACTTATTTTTCTTTTTCCAGTCTGCTTTCCCTAAAAGGAAAGTGGAGCGGGGAGGATGAGGGGAAAGGGAAAAAGAATTTGAGAAAGAAATATTCATTAGTAAATTCTAGGGAAGCTTTCAAGCATTACATTGTATTTTAAAATCAGAAATAAGAATAAAAAACACTCTAATTTTCTGGTTTTCTTGATTTATTCTGTATTAGAGCTATGCTAATGTAGCTATTTGAGGGAAATGCACACTCTTTTATAATTGCCAATGTTACAGAGGACTGAGATAAGCCAGTAACTTACATATTGTGAATTATAAACAGAAAATATTTTACATTAATTTTGATGTCTGTTGAGTTGTTAATGTCAAGTGTGGAAGTGTTTTTGAAGTATTTTGTTGGTTTATTCTCTTTAACTGAATCACAATTATGTATGCAATCTAAACTACAACTCAGATAAATTACTTTCTAGTATGTCTGTACACACCTACAGAGAAAAGAAATACTTTACATATATACATACACATGCATACTCATATGCATGCATACACACACACACACATTCTGCTACTTGACAGGAGATCATCAGCTACATCTGACTCTTGCTCTCTATACGCCTGGACTGTACAAGGCTGGGTCTCTATGTCCACTAGTATAAGACCTCCATATGGATTGACAACCTCAAAGTAAATCACCTGCTCTAGAAAGAAAAATGGGATCTAACTCAAGGTAGGGCATATATAACTGTGCTCTGTTGAATTAACTAGGGCACATGCTATAAAGTTTATGCCACCTGCAACAGAACATACTGTGCCTGATCTGGCAGAAATGCTCCTGACAAAGAGCTATTAGTATTTAAGATCTCGTCCCGGATGACCTAGAGCTGGGTTTGCCAACTCTCTGAAATACTGCTTAAGTTTAGACTGTGTGGACCTGTCCCTAGAATACCATTAAAACGAAACAAACAAGAAAAACCTCCCAGTTAGTTTTACTTTTACAATGAGCAAAAAAATTTCAGAAACAAAGAAAGAGACACTAGCATGACATGAACAAAAATAACAAAGAACCTCAGTTTTATACTGGTGGTGGTAATTTTTGGAATACAAAAGGACAGGTAGCAGTGATCTAACACGCAAACATTTTCAATTCAATATAACAAGTCAAAAAATGCATATTTATCACATGACAGTGCTAGTTGGGCAGTGTTAGTGATCACTGAGACACTCCGCATCAAACTGAAAGCTGTTGAGATTCGCCCTCTGCACGCACGCAAATGCTGCTGACTTCTGCCAGCTCTTCATATCCCAGCACATACAAAACTCAAAAGCTGTTTAAGAATTCCATAGGAGTATCAAATAAAATGAAATATACCGACCTACAGAGCCTTCTTCCGAACTTGATTTATGAATGGAGAGCCTAGGACAAAAAAGAGAAATGGACTTATTGATGCAGGCTTCTCACATTTCAGGGGAGCTGTCTGGTTACAGTAAATTATAGTTTCCAAACAATGTATCATAAGCTGTTTTCTCTTCCCTTTTCTCCCCAGCGCAGCAAGTTGGAAACAAAAACTGAACTACTGGTCTGACCACAGTAACTGAGCTTCCTTCTTAAATGTGCCTTTTGTGACCAGCATAGAAAAATATATACTGACAGAAACCAATGGTTAAGGCAAAGGAGTCCAGGGATTCCTCAGAAAAACAATTATTCACATAGTTTCCCCACTTGCATTTGCAAAACAGTAATTTTGCTGCCTTAGAAACTGTAGAACTGGGATGCTGCTCTTGTTTGGCTGTACATCAATTTTCAGCCAATTTGGTTTTTATCTGACAATGTCTTATAAATATATGCTTATTACACCTCCAGAAGCCACCATGTAGAAGGCGGTAGTAGAGATTTAAAGACAAGATGAAGAAAGTTTGTCCAGACCCTATGAAGTGCAACCACAGATGACTGGAGACTACAGCTTCTTTCTCCCGAATCCCTTCTGTGTGCTTTTGCATCAGTGTATGCTCCCTTCCTCAAATGCTAGTTGGAGTGACTTAGTCAAGTCCAGAACATGGGCTTTACAACAACCCACTAAAATAGTAAATAAATCTTTTGTTCTTGGTCTTTATGTTCATTGAACCAGTTTTCCAGAATGGATTCCAATTCAGTGCCAAGAGTTCATTGTGGGATCTCTGATGAGACAACATCACCCTGCTTCACTTCCTTTTTTTTCTGTCTGCACAAATGGAACTAACAGAAATTACCAAGCCTTGCATTATTCTTTGAAGCTTTCCTATGGGAACTGCAATGTAACCACACCGCTCCAAGCCAATGAAATTCTGCCAGCATCAATGGCTTTGCTGGAGGCTCCATGTGCAAAGCATCACTGCAGTGTCTTTGCTGCAGGCTCAGCCCTGCAACATGACAATGTCTCATTGTGCGGTGGCTGTACTGCAGCCACGCAGAATGGAAACACACACAGCCCAGCGCACCCAGGAGACCTCGAGCCAAATCGTTCTCTGAATGAGGCCACATAATAACACGCACATGGCATGCTCTTGTTGCTGTCCGCTCAAGTCGTCTGCACGGGCTCAGACCCCCAGCAGAGGGCAATAAAGAGTTTCTGATCAATTCACAAAACCACTTGAAGGAAAATTACAGTTCAAGCCAGGTCGGTGTTCAGAAGACGTAAGCAATTACTGGCCAACATCTTATAAGCAGGAAACACATGCCCATCAATTTCCAAAGACATCATTAAAGGGGAAATGAAGCAGTATGAAGTTTCAGTGTGATTTAGCAATTCATCTAGACAATGAGGGTCTGGCACACTGAAGCTCTGAAATGCAACCTCTTTAAAACCCAGACTGATCAGAAATTTAATCCAGCACAAACTGCAAACTAATTGAGGCAAACAAACTCCAGATTTAGAGTGCACCAAAAGGAGGGAGACATTTAGTATTTCCCTTGCTGGTATTTATGCTTGAAGGGGAAAAGTCAATAATATGCCACCGGAAGCTTAACTTTTAAGAAGCCTGGTGAAAAGTGAAAAATACAGACCCTGTACTTTCTTGGTAAAAATTTCCACAAAAAGCCCTTTAACAGGGTCAGGAACTCATCTAGACACTTCAAAGTAAAGTTGTTTGCAAGTATTTTTCTAAATAAAGGTAAATCAGACAAAAGGTGTTTGGAGCTGCATATGGAGACTTTTCTTTTTATGAAAGCCAAGCTGTGTTGGAACTGACAGAATTAATCCACTACATGTTTTGCACATGAGAACAGATTCCACCCTTCAAGCAGTTATTCTATTTATTTTAAATGAATTTAGTATACATGAAATGTACTAAATCGCCATCCTTAGCAAATGAAATCTGTTAATGATCAGAACTCTGCCTCACTAGTGAAATCACCCTCAAAGTGGAGAGGCAGTCTCTTGTGCTCTGAGGCCTCCAAATCCATTTTAATCCTTTTCTTCTCTTGCACAGTTGCCAACAACGATGCAAGTAAGCAGCAGGTGTAGCGGCAACATTTGTGATGTGGACATCTGTTCAGTAGGAATTAGCCTGAGGCCACCAACTCATCATAAACCGGCCTCTAAAGAAGGGCAGTAGGAGCAAACTTCTGACATGCCTGAACCAGAGGCGGTGAGGAGAAAAGCAGGATCCACAGCAAGCAGACCACCTTCTCATTTATAACTGATTTCAGAACTATGCTGAGTTTCATCAGAGGATGCAAATTCCAGTTATCATTTCATGCATTCTTTAAAGAGGAAATCTTCCATGCCTGGACTGACCTTGAAAATGCTAACAGCTGCTCTGAAGAGATGGAAATGCCAACAAAACTTACCACGTAGTGCCTGATAAGGCACTTGCTTTTTAGTTCTTCCAGACAGTTCTGATGCTTAAAAATCCTCAGTGAAATCAATCAAGTGTTCTACTTCCTAGATATCTGGTGAAAAATTCCAGACTACCTTGGAGTCACTGCATGTTTGATTTGCAAATTACACTCCCTTACTCTGTTAAATCTGCAGCGCTTCTGTGAACGTGCACTGAAAGTGATTTGTGTTCTTCCATTCATAGACTGATAACTTGTACTGAAAGTTAATGATGCAGTGACACTTGGCAGAAGTTTCAGCACTGTGTGTCTGAAAGGGAGCCAAATGCCATTACTCCACCATGGAGGCCTTCATTTTTGTTGTGGTCTGATGTACAACTTCATTAGCAAGCTTTCACATGAAATGCACTCTGTCACAGCATAAAGCAGAAGAAATGTATGGGTATATGTTCACACAACCAGGAAGAAAACAAGATTTACAGCCAGAGGGAAGGAGTATTTTCCTATCAACCTATAATCTCTGGAAGCGGGCAGCAGATGGAGTCAAAACTTCAATTCATTAATCCCACAAATCCAAAACCATATCTAGGCCAGTACTTGGTGTGTCTTTGAGCCAAAGTGCTGAAATAAACAAATGAGAAAAAAAACACCCCAAAAACCAAAACAGAAAGCACAATATATAACATAAAAATGGAGCTACTTTTGGAACTAACCAAATATTACTGCTTTAGAGAATCAAATGGTTTTATAATTTTAGTAAATTACATCAGGCCACTCACTGGTCAGTGAACAAAATTTAGTAGCAACAGCTGGAGCAGAGAACCTGGACCAGGAACTTGCTGATTAAAAGAGTGGCTTAACAGAAAAGAGTTTACATTCAACACTAAAATGTGCAAGTACATGAACAAGACAGACACAAAAGTCAGTCTTTCAAATCCTGGAGGTCTGCAAATGACAGAGTACCTGGGGATAGCAGATGGAAAAGGATGACTGAGAAAAAGCTATACATTAATCCCAAAAGGCATAAGGGTGGGAAATTCTAATGGCACTGCAAAGAATAAATATATATGGGAATGGCTGTACAAACATCATTATTCATGCTCAAGAAAGATGAATTCAAACTAGAAGAGGTAAAGAGAAAGCTATTAGAATAGCCAGGAGACTGGACAGCTTAACTCACAAAAGAAAGTTAGAGAAGTTTTGTTTGTCAAAATGGAAAGCTACATGAAAATTAACTTACTGCCTTTTAATAAATCAGGCACAGGAACAAACAGACACATAGTGGAAAAAAATTTAAAAAGAGAAGCTAACATATCCTAACTATTTGGACAAACTTCCAACAGTAGGAAGAGGAAAGGGAGGACAACTTCAAAAACTCAATTAACTGCTTTTATAGGAGGCTGCTTGAAAGATAAGAGACCAGACCAGACATCTTAGACAATGAAGACATCATCATAAGGATTGCCTCTGGAGGGCACTTTCGGATCTTGTTTTGCAGCCTGGGGGCTTTGTATGAGCAATGTCAAAACCTGACATCTAAAATGGTCTTTGAATCTATCTTTCCATAAAAGTGCTGCACTGGGGATAACACTGCTGCACCTAAGCAACACCCTTGAAACCTGGAGGCAGTGTCCACAACTTGGTGTGCATGGAAGAACCAACGCGCACATTTAGGTCACAAGCCAACTAAGCCTGTGTGATTATTAAGACTGGTTTTAACTAGGCTGCACTGATCTGCTAGGCTACAGCTTTCCTGTAAACTCTGGACTGATTCTGATCTCAGACAGAAAAACACTGGGGCTAATCTTGCATAGAGAGTGGTTGATTTTACAAGAGACACAGTTATACGTGCCCTAAGAACATGTTGGTACTCCACAGAACTGGGAAAGGAAACAAATGACACCATGCGCTGCTTTCATGAATGTGCCTGTTGATTTCTGAAATCTCATCATTCTCAAAACAGAACAAATATGGGAACTGAGAATGATAGGCATTTATACTTTAAATGCAGATGTGCTTTAACAAATGGCCATGTGTCATTTATGGACCATAAAATCCACAGGTGCATAGCTCCATATGACGATGAAACCACTACTGTTATCATCCTCAATAAACTGATAGTGCCCCTCTCATTCCTTCCCAATGACTATTTATAGTTCACTGAGGAAAATGGTTTAGATGGGATTTTTTAGTATACAAATATTATGCACATTCAGAGTGGTGAATAAACCAATGCAAAAGCCCATGCTGGCTCTGCTGCAAAGCCATTTGGTTATCTGTGTGCACTAGAAATGGCCCAGTTATATAATTAATATGAAAAACTGACAGACTTGTAACTGCTCCTGACCGAATACAAGGTAATTTATCTAACTGGAGCTAGCACAGGGAAGAAAATGGGCCTTTGGTATTTTTATCAAATTTGCATGAACCTGAAGAGAAAGGAGGCCTGCAAGGTTCTGACCTTGCTGGCACCAGTGTGAGAAAAGGATGGAAAGCAAAGAGGTTTCATTCAATTATCTTCTCATTAGGTTTCCATAGCAATGGCTCTTTAAGCAGGTCAAAACTTTCTCAGTGGAAACAAACACTGAGCTGCTTGTGGGCTGTGCATGTGTGTGTGTACTCTGCAGCATCACCAGCATGGAAGTCACCACGTTGGTCCCATGGGCTCGGTCCAGGGGCTGGCAGCAGGCAGATGGGGCTGCATCATGTATTTAATAACAGAATGGTTGGTCCCAGCCAGGGGGCAGATAATTGCCAGCTAAAAAATCTTTGAGAGCAAAGAGCAGGGCCCAACGCTGCAGGCAGTTCTTCCCTGCTCTCTGTGTATTGCTCACTATGTGCCATCTCAACTCGCTGCTACAAGTCAGGCTTTCTCGTGAAAGGTGCCCTTCATACTTCCTTGTACAAAATTACCAGGCTTGAAATCTTCTTCCAGCTGCTCAAAGGCGCACTGGTTTCCCTCCTCACGTGTCCCAGGCGTCGTTTGGCTGGCCTCTCACTCCCATTGTGTGGGTTATTGTGGGAGTTTCCTGCCCTACTTCTCTTGAGAACTCTTTAAAGGCAGCATGAATAATTTGCCTTTGACTAAATCAGGCCTCAAACAAGTGAAAACAGGGCTATACACATTCACTGATTCTTTTCCATTCCTTGCAAGAACAGGGTATAAGAAAAATATTATCTTAAATGCAAACATGTCAAATACAAAAATATCCTATTTTTTTATAATATTATTTTCCATTTTAAAATTATGCAAAAGGAAGAATTTATTCTCTTAACAAATAAATGCAGCCTTTAGCTACCTCAGTTTGGGGTATTTGTTTTTTGCTTTGTTCTTCTCAGTTTCTGCCTCTCTCTGCTTCACATCCTCTTTCAGACCTACACTCCTGTTTCTTTGCAGATGAGCTTACAAATACCTGCCAAAGTTTATTTGGGCACTCTGAGAAGTTGCCAGAATATAAGGTGATAGAATTTAAGCCACCCATCCATACCTATAGGGATGATTTAATAACCTCCTGCATTCAAATCTTGACCTGCAGCTTGGATGCTGCTGCAGGGAAAGAGGACTAGGGAATCAAGTGTTAAAAACTACTGGCGAAGGCCAGTAGATTAGTGTACCGAAGGGGGCAGAATTGAGGTTTGCATGAACCTTTCTGCAGCTCTCACTGAAAATCATTGTTGGAAGATGGGAACACTTTTCCCAGCCTTAGGTTGACATGTAGTTCCAGTTTATACCGTGGGACACTGAATGGCTGTACTATGGCACATTCATTACAAAAAAATTCTTAAAAACAGATTCAGTCAATCGTTTTTCCTGCAGTGACAACAGATACAATGCAGACAGCAGCCACTTGTGCTGTGGCTTCACTGCTTGCCTGCTAACAACCTCCGAGAAAGCCATAACGCCTGAGAAGCCTGCATCTCCTGCTGTGACACTCCCAACAAGCCATCAGAGATCTGGCCAAACTGCATGAATGTAACGTGTGAGTGGCTCAGTACATCCTGCACACACACAGAGGGTGACAGACACTCACCCTCAGGGGCAGCTGAAGCAGGGAGTTGAGGACGCAGCTGCCAGAAGCACAGCAGCTCCCCCGCACCAGGGGAATGCAAAGCCCCTGAGCAATGCTGCCCTGTGTCACCTGCACCCCACACACGCCTGCTTTTCTCCTTCTGCCTGACATGTCTGTTTCTGGCCAGTTCCCTGCTCTGGCAGAGTCTCAGATTTAGGTCTTGAGTATCACAGGGTCAAGAACGTTTAAACTGCCTGAGGAGTACAGCAGGATGAATTGTGGCGCTCGATATGAAGTGCGGCCGGCCGTTCACTGGTCAGGAGTGCACTTGAGTGGTACAGTTCAGTAAAGTGCAGGTGATTCACATAGGAGGTGACAATTTGTAACACCCACTGCCACACAAAGGTGGTGGGAATGACTGTGAAACATCAGATACATTACACAACTGTTACCTCATGCATTGTTTTCCTCCTTCCTTTCTCTAGCAACTGCAAAGGAAAAAAATAGTATATAGGAAGGTCTGTACCTCATCTATCTGTATGCAGTGCTCTTGGGTCTCTCACCCACTTTCTTTTCTGTCCCGGCAGTTCTCAGATACACCACAGCTGAACCTCACCCAAAGGCTGATGGAGCAAACAGTGACAGCAAACAGATCTATTTCCAAAGAGCGAAAACACACAACTTCCCTTCTGCAACATCCCCCCAGTTCTTCTAAAAACAGGATGAGAATCAGGATGCAGAAGCCTGAGTTCAGGGGACTAGGTTTAACCTGGATTTCCTGGCAAACATGCAGAGCTCATCAGTCTGTCATGTAGACTTGAGTGCTCAAAAATGGGAACAGGCTAAAAGTTGGGTTACATTGTTTAAATGCTCTGTTTACAATTATGAGAAAACCCTGCTCAGTTCCCTATCTGAGTAAACATCCTTGGGGGGTTGCCATCGCTTTGAAATAATAGGAGTTGTATATACAATACATCCCCAGATGAACATTGTATGGGGTCAGAAAAGTAACAGTAACTGCTAAAGAGCATATTTACTGCATGTTTTCTACCTTGATGATTCTTCTAGCAAAAGCAGAAGTCAATGTATCTGTATAGAAGCACCTGTGGTTCTGGGGACATTTTTGTTTAAAATGAATAATATCACTGTTAAAGATGCTGTTGCCACTTTACTGAAGACACAATGAGAAACAGCAGTTACACTAGCACCACAACTGTCAGCAAGACCGCAGTTTAAAAGATGGAAATCTTGGAAGGGGCAGAGGGAAATGAAATTTATTATTCAGAGAAGAAAGCTACAAACATCTCATTCCATGCTTTTCATTAGCTGCTGAATATGATATGACTTAGAAACCTGGCAAACTGTTTCAATATATAGAAAGAACTCCAGTAAGGCCAAAAAAACAGAGCAATTGTGAAGCAAAGCTTGAACAAACATGACTTTGTTTTCAGTTGTTTATGGATAGCTTTTCAGGCCACATCAGTACCCTTGCTGTTATTCACATAAATCTTGGAGGTTTTTTCTAACAGCAAGGATTTTTTGTTCTTTGTCGGAACCAATCAAACAAAAGGCATATTTGGTAGGGCACATATAATGCACAGAGCAGGTTCACATATGCAGTCTTTTTTTGTAGCTTCATCTAATTAACAGGAACAGTGCTGTCAGCAACAGAGCAAGGTAGTATTGCCCCAAATGCCTTCCGGGGGGCAGGAGGGACAGTGACTCACAGTGACAAACAATTCTGCCTCCAGGCCCATTTAATTCCTTCTGCCTGCCTACAGGCCCTACTGCTGCTCATCTGTGTTAGAGCACATCTTTGACTAGACAGATACTTGTTGAGCAACTTGCTGGACTGAGGATACTGACTAATTCTGCACTGACTTTAGACCAGACTGGGCAGCAAAATTAGTAAGACTCAAGGCAAGACTGAACATACACTGCTTGTCCACACAAACAGGATTCTTTCCTACCACAGACCACCAAGGTTAATCTGTTTTTAGTGTGGTGTACAGTGGTGCCTGTTGGGCTCTCTCTTCCAGCTAGGCAGCACAGAAAAGGAAAATCAAACCAGGTTAAAGCAAACATTGCTTTTCCCAGGTTCCCTCAAAGCTTCTTTCTGTCTGGAATGTCTAAACTCTGGCAAATTAAACAACCATCCAGATGTGTTATTTTAAAACTTTAGACTTTGGTAGCATTAAGCTATAGGGCATGCAGGCAGTAGTGCTGGGTGAGGGAGCTACCGAGAGTGACCACATTCCAGCCAGACACTTGCTCTTGCCTCCTTATTTCAGTATAGATTTTTCCTTGGGACTGCCTTTATTGTCTAAAGCAACTTGCTCAGAACACTGGACCAGAAGCAACTCATTTCACCCTGGGAAAACATCTGGATTTTTAATATGTAGAATTATAACTATTCTTGGATAAGCTTTTACTTGTGGAAGAATACTCACATAACCAGATTTTTCAGTTCCTGAAGGTCTGTATGTCTACTTTTGAACAAAACTTTCCTTTTGTCCCCCAAATCTCCTTGTGAATATGAAAAACCAATGCACATCTGCAACAAGTTTCATATTTGGCAAACGAGTCTTCTCACAACAAAAGAAGTTTTGTAGAAGATTTACGCCACATCTTCCATGCAGCATGAGAGGGACACAAAAACAGTGTCCCCAAAGGGACAAGCTTCCACGTCTTGTAGCATGCCCACACAAAAAATTCAGATGAAAGCCATATACTAAACACTGAAGCCCCACAAAAACCTCGAGGGCCAATATGACATCCTCCCCCGAAAAATATCAGATTCAACATTTTAGTAGCAGGTACAGATATATTGGATCAGCTTGAAGGGGTCATTTTCCTGCAGATGAATTTTATAAACTCTGTCTCCCTGGAAGAGGCAATTCCTGTGACAATTCAGCCTTCCAGGCTAGAGGGGTGAAGCCAGCACTGATGTGGCAGGCCGTCACAAACAGGCACAGGCCTGTGTAATTTCAGGTTTGAATAATTTGTACAGTATTGAGTAGATATAGTTTATTATTTTCAACACCTAGTCCAATTATCATGCATCACATGGCCCTTCTTATTGTGCAAGTATCTGGCACAACCCGTCCTGCGTCAGTTTCATATACATGATCAGGTTAATCACATACACCCTTCCACAAATATTCAAATAGCACACCTCCATTCTTGCAAGGTCCATAAAAATCACATGTCCCTTTTGTCTGAACTAAGATCATGTGGTTAATTTCCTTTCAGTGAGGTAAATAGGCTATCACAGAGGAGTCACACCAAAGATGTCTTTGTAGATATTGTCTTCTCAGTTATTTGTGGTAGAACACCTACACAGAGACACAATTTAGGAAGCTGGCTAGAACTTGTAAGTGGTGTTTTTTCCAAGTTGTGTGCCGTCCTCCTGCAGGAACTTTATCTCATTACTACCTGAGGTGGGATTATAATATTTACCCATGGGTAAAGTGCTTTGAGGCTGAGAGAAAAGTAACATGGTTATAGGATAACCTTGGAAGTTTATTTCCCAGATTACAGTTCCCATCTACTTGGCACTTCTGGTTTCATTATAATGATGGACAGGCAGGTGTCCTTCAAGGATTCTTTTCCATATTGAAATATCTAAAGCACAACTATTAAACTCTAAGATTTTTAGGCTTCTCTTTTACCAGCATGTAATATGGGGGCAGTGATGGTACCCAAGGTAAAATTCACCTTATCTGTCTTAGGCTGTTTTGAAAATGATCATCTACCTCAAGTAAACCATCACTGCTTTTCTCTCTGCATGATGAAGCAAGACAAGGCACCTCTGAAAGACAATTTATCACATTCTGAGACCTTTAGCATGAATCAGCTTCCAGACAAGCCCAAAGGAAGCCCCTAAGCAGCTGCCCACTATCCCAAAACTGACTTCTACATGGTCAGCTCTCAGGCACCCACCAAAGATCCCTCTGGGACTGAACTAGCAAAAGCAAGGGCAGAAACCTTTCTATTACTCTCCAGTGATGAATCATTAGAGGATATTCAAATGTGGGACTGTAAAACCTTACGAAATCATGTCCCATCACAAATGGATTCCATGTACTCCCTCTGAACCAGTCCAGCTGTGCCACGATGTTCAGGCAATTGGACATACAGCGTCAGTTGTCTCCATGCACCACTGCACGGTACCCTCAGCAGCAGGGATCCAAGATCTTCAGATCAAAGGAAGGAGGTGCCGAAAACAAGCACACACATTGCAGCAGGAGGTGACAGTAAACAGAAACCTTCTCAGTCCTCACAGAGAGTTCTTATTAAGGATGCTAAAATTAAAGCTCCTTTTAACTCGGTTTTAAATACTTCATTCCCTTGGCACCTTCTTCAAAAGCAGTTATAAACTCAGGAGTGCACAGGAAAAGGAACGTAATGTAAGTTTGCAATTCTCCCTTCCCCTCACCGATCCTTTTTTGACTACATTTAGGTCTAGTAACAGAAAGTAATTTTTAAAGCAGGTTTAATTTGCAGAGAATGGGAAATCACTGATGTTCTACAAAAACTACTATCAGTTGTCTTAGTGTATGCATACCCAAATGCTCATAGAAGAGAGAAACAATACCTCTCCCTTGATATAAAATCACAAAATAATAGAAGGCCAAAAGGGAAGAAGAGAAGGAGCAGGTTCCTAAACAGGTTTCATTCACAGTGTCTGGATCTGAAATCTAGAAACATCAGTACAATCTAAAATTAATTTACTCCAAGGAAAAAGAAAATGTACCAAATTCCCCCTCCCTCCTTTCTCATTTTCTGCACCTTCACTTACTTTCTTTCAGTGTCGGGTGTTGATGCGCTGCTGCTGAGACCAAGTGACTCCTGCAAGAGAAGACACGCAGCACTGAGAGCAGACACTAGAGAAGCCTTTACCCAATTTATGCAGAATATCAAATTAAAGAACAAACAAACAAAAGTGGATGATCAAAATCTAAGTGCTTACCTCAATCTGGGATCGCAGCTGTAGAGATGTGGGGCTGGCATCAGGTTTCTCCTAAAATACAACAAATGCCAAGTTAATGAAATATCCAAACAAGAGGAAACAGAAGAAATATCCAAACAGAAGAAATCTGAAGGAGAGAAAAAGGGAAAAGCAAGAGAGTAGCAGAACCAAGAAGTATCTCAAAACAGTTAATATAGGAAACATTAACTATTCCAAAAGGAATCGCTTTCAGGATAAATTCTGAAATAATCCAGTAAAACAGCTTTAATTTTGTACTTATCACTGGAGAATACAGAGGGTAAAACTGCATGACAGAAGTAATTCAAAACAAAATAGAAACAGGAGTGTTTTATTTTTCACTAGATCACCACACAATTTGTTAGCTAAGTTCAAGTGCAATTTCTGAAAAAATTACCTTCAGGAAAAAATATATACGGAAAATTTGGCATTAAAAGAACATTCTCTGAGGAAAAAATACTGAAAGGATGCAGATACCTTTTAGCAAGACCAGTTTCTCACACAGAAACTTGTGAACAGTACAGAGCTCCAATCACTTTTCTACAAACATCTAGGATATAACCATCTACTCCAGTACTCAGTCATCCAGGCTCCCTTTGCTGTTGATGGAGAGACACAGAAACTCTTACAGAACAACTTGCCCAACGGGTTTCAGCTACCTCAAGTTAGATGAGGGAGTCCCACTGGTGGTATCTGATTTAAGACTGCAAGCCAACTGCCTAAAAGGCACATACTATTAACATGTCTAGCTGAAATCAGTGGGAAAACTCCAGTTAAAATGGAGGAAGATAATATAGTCATCAGTACTGAGAACTACACTTTCGTGGTTGATCTTCACGTGAAATCATTGGGTAACCTACTTATTCCTACTTTATTCTCAGCCAGCCCTAGCCCTTCTTAAGTTATTGCAAAGTGAATTCGGTAACGTACTCATCACAGCTGGGTAAGCAGCAGTATACACGCTTCAAGAAAATTTTAAAAAAGGACGTGGATTTGTTTCTCAGTACTGAAGGACTTCTTGTTCATGCATTCCTCAGCCTACATGTAAAACTCTTATCTCTGTGAAATTGTACTTCCTATGCCCTTTGTTTACACAAAGGGTGACAAAGCATTCTTGGAATTTAATTGGATAGGGGAAAAAAAGAAAAAAAAAAAAAACAAAAAAAAGAAAACCAGAAACAATTTTCTAATTTTCTGGAAATGCTGCCTTTTAATACTAAGCAGGAAATTACCACTGACTGCCATGAAGTGGTGTTGGATTAACCCACTCAGGAAGTCAGCAAGATTTAGGGTAGAGAGGAGCCTGCTCTGCCATAACACAACTGAGTCAGCTTGCACTGCTGGCCGCAGCAGCCAGGGAGGGCACAGGATGGCTCAGGGCCATGTCCTTGCTCGCATGCAAGGCTGACACCAGGTCACTGCCCTGCTGGGGGATTTTGCCTGGCCATGCATTGTCCACTATCTGCTTTTGCTGATTTTATAGCATGAAAAGGGAAATGAAGTCCTTGAGTGGAAGTGGACATGAAAAGTTGATCACGTTCACTTACTGACAGATCCAACAGGACTCCTCTAGTCAAGCAGAAGCTGGACCAAGGCCAGGGAAATTCCACAGATGTGTTCACAGATCAAAAAAATGAAATCAGCTATCTGGCACCAGGCATCCCTCTATTTCTCCATTAGTTCTGTCAAAATGGAATCTAAGTTTTGCATCTGGAAAAGGCTGCAGGCACATTGGTGTGGATCTTCCTCAGACACTCTCCAAACCCTGCCTAGCACTGTGCAAGGAGAAAGAAAGACAAGCTCCATGATCCAAACACCTCCCATTCATGAGCACCTTGTTTGTCCACACACTGCTAACATTGATGAGAAAAGGAGCATTTTATCAGCTTTATGTCACAGTTTCAGTATGGCAGTCAGGAGAATCCACTGTGTCCCCAACATGCCTTTTGGAGCCCAAGTTCCTGATTATTTAATCTGTTGTCTTAAAAAGCTGCTTGCTGCAAGTGTTTTGTTGTTTTTTATTTTTATTTTTAAAATATGCTAGTTTCTTTGCAAACTACCATTTATAAGATGCTGCCTGGCCTCCCACAACTACAGAAATCTTCTGCTTGAGCTGTTGCTCATGATGTTGAAGCCTGAGACTGCAATTAGATGAAAAGTTACTACTTTCAGCATAAAACTATTCAGCTAAACAGTCAGCTGCACCCCATGTAACAAAATCCTAAAAAACCTGACTGTATTTGCTTTCTTTTTTCTCATTTGCTGTCAAGCCCACCCTGTCAGAACAGGAGCTGTTTTGTAGGACCAAGATGACTCTGGAAGGCGGAAGCAAGGACAACTTTCCTGTTCCTCCTCTAGTGGTCTACTTTGCAATGCTGGAATGCAAAACACCTGATAGTCCTGCACTGTTGTGACTAATATTCCTACCTGCCTTTCCAGCAGAATGATTTTTTTTTCTATTGCTATTTACACAAGAAACCAAAGGAAAATACTTAGAGAAATAGCACTCTCAGCTAAACTTATGGCTTAGATCTGTATCAGAGATCACAGAACTTTCATCAGCCTCAAGCAATTCTATTTATTTTGGTTAAAATCCATTAAACCCCACATTAAATCTCACTTTAAAATCCACAGGTTGTGTTGACTTTAATTCATCAGGATCAGGGCCCTTTTTTACCAAAGGCTAATTCTAGAAGGTTGAGCAAATGTTGTACTGTTGGCATGTTCTCTAGCATGCTATACGATCTTTTCAGAAAATATTTGTAAAGGTTAGTTTCATTAAAGTACATCCTTCACCCTTCTGAACCAAAACTTAAAAATGAAACAGAGGACAGCTTGGGCTTATAGAAACAGTGGCTGAAATAAGAGCCATCCCAAGCCTTCATTTCCAGAACTCTTGTCTAGACAAAGTAGGCATCAGAGTGATAGGTTTTTTCTGTGTAAGCAGCCTGCTGCCCCAGATAACTGCCCTCCACGTGTGCCCATAAAGCTTGTCTGAGGAAAACCAGACATTCACATCACCTACATACGACAGAGTGGTCTGAAGAAATCCGCGATCTGAGAAAGTACGTGATCAAGTGCAGACTCCTTAGGGTACACAATTAAATCCAGTATTTCTCAAACATGACTGATTTACTTGCATGGTTTCTGGATTTAAGGGACCCTAGGCAGGGCACCTATCCTGTATCCAGAAATTATTGGTGCATATTGAACTTGTCCAGTACACATGAAAATCAGCAACGAAGATCTGAACATTCTGGAGAAACTGAGATATTCATAAATGGTATCCAATCCCCAGGGAACACACTAGAGGGAAGGCAAACAGTGGCTTAGCTCCAGCTTGTCCAGCTCCCCTTAAGGCCCAAGGTCAGCACAGCACAGAATCTCAAATACTGATAATAAAGCCAGGGGGTTGTTTTAAAAATGAGTAATGCTAATATACTGTAGAGTGTGCCCACTGAATTTAAACCAGGGAATCCTCCACTAAGTCACCTACAGCTGATCCAAAACAATCTTAGCTTGCAGAGGAAGCTGTTCTCCCATCTTTAAAGCCATTTCTTAGCAGTTCTATTTCATCCTGTCTCCTCCTTCATCCAAAGGCGACGTCATCAGGAGGATGGGCGCAGGACAAGGCCCCGAGGTCCTGGCTGAAGCTCTGATCCAGCAGCTGGAGGAAGGGATGGATGGCAGGCGTTGCATCGCCCAGGTACCACCTGGGATTGCCACCCCTTTGGCACCGTGGGCACTGCAGAGAGCGACTGCAGAGCCACACTGGTAACCTCGGGAGTCCCAGTGCAGAAGTGCCAGCTGGTGAAATGCTTTTTATAAACTCTCATTTTGGAAGAAAACGTGTGTAGTAAGCTTAACAAGCAGGATTTGTAGCTTATGCTTCAAGCCTTTAGTTGTTTGCCTCAGGGCTCAAGAAAGAAGCTTCCTTCACAGGTAGCTTTTTTTGCCTACTTTGTACACTGATTTATGTGATCATTTGCATACATTTTCTTTTCAAATTACTGCAGGCTTCTAAATATTGTGATTTTGTTTTTATATACTACTTTTGTCGTAAAAATCTTCAAAACAGTTTTGCAACCATTTACGAGCTAGGTCTGAAAAATTCAACTGGGAAGAAAGTACAAAGCACAAAATACACGGGAAAGAAGCTGGAAAACCATTTCCTGACTGGAATGGCAAGTTTTGAATTCATGAGGGACTTTTCCTTCCATGATAACTTCAGTTCACTTGTTCTGTACGTAATGTAACAGATAAGAGGCATATCATGGCCTACCTAGAGGCATTGCTGCTCTGCTCCTGAAATACACAAGCACAGTACGGAAGAGCACCTGAAAGGAAACTTGGTTATCCAGGGCATGGCTCAGACATTCTAGGGGGAACATGCATGTTTTAATTACTTAAACATTAAGCTACATCTATGCTCCACACCACAACTTAGTTTAGGAAATTATATTCATTGAATCAATCCCTTCTAATTAGAAATTCATGAATCTGTTCACAGTTTCTGCCATATGAGCTTTATCCTTTTGAATCATAAATTTAAGCACTCCTCTGCAGATCCCAAAACAGGATTAATCTCACTGTGCAGACAGCAAGTGCACAAAGTGAGACCCAGATGAGCACTGGGAAAATTCAGTGACATAACCAGTAAAAAGGAGATTACTAAAATGCTCACAAATGTATAAATAATTTTATGAAACTATTTCGTCAGGTGTAAATAAGACACCTATAGCAGAAAACTTCTGTGAGAAAATCCTGCCACTCTTTCCCCAAATGTTTCTCTCTTTGCTCTACACATGCATTGCATGTTTTAGTCTAGCTTCTAAAACCATTAAACAAAGCTGTATCTGAAAGAGAGCAGAGCACTGAAGGCTTGTAAGAGTCTGATTTACTTTGAAAGCAATAATTCTGCCTGGAGTCCTCCACCACACTCTATATTTCAGCCTCTGCAGAGGTGCTGGAGAAGATGAAGGGAAGCCCCTGTAAAGAGAGGGCACAGGTATGCAGGTGTGTAATGGGAATTGCCTACAAGTCACTAGATATGAGCCACAGGTCAGAATAAAGAAATAAAGAAGACCTATTCCTGTGTCAACCACCTCTGCTAGTATTTGAGGGAACTAACAGTTCAGGCAGTTTTCAGTGTACAGATTAGTTAAAGTCTCATTTTGAGTTCCAAACCACAAGCTCAGGACAATCCCCTTAGCTGTTTCAGTGAAGAAAAAAGGTTTTTCTGCACCATCGCTCTTGCACATTAGAGCCTGAGATGACACATACTAAATGATAATATCCTGCAGCAGCAGCAAAACTCTGGATCAAGGAAATGAGTTCTGCAGGAGGGATGGTTAAAAAATAAAAGAAAAGAAATTTCAGACAATAAATACTTCTATGCATGAAACAATAGTCCAAGTGTCTCAATGCCTCATGCACAAGTGCAGACATAGGTAAACACTTAGCTTAACTACCGGTTAAATGCAGCTACAGAGAGAACACACTGTTAGAGTACTCATATGTCTGCTTTTAGTATTGGAGAGGGAAGAAAAATCATGCCTCTCAGCTGGATGCAAACTGGAATCTATTGAACCTAACACATCTCAGAGGCAAACATTGGACCCTCTCTCCCCACTTTGCCAACAATGAAAGCAGAAGGGTTTTTTTCACCCATCTCAAATACACAGCATTCAACACTAAGGCTGGGACCCACAGGGCTGAAAAACATTCCATGATGATTTTGAAAAACATATTTCATTAGCAATTACAGAGAAACGACAGCTTTTGTAAAGCCCTGTAACAATAAAAAGTGAAGCAGGGCTAACTCATAAATTCACTTGTAACAAACAGACGCAGAGTCCTGCAAAATTATGGCACAAACACAAAAAAACCCCCAACAAACAACAATAGAAATGGGCTTCAGAGAAAGGAAAGTCAATATAGGAACACAGCATTCTGCAGTGGGGAAATCAAATACCTTCTGATCAATTTTCCAAACAAGATGAAGTAAGCCCAAAACTATGGCAGCTATCGTTGTGTTAAAAATGTATTAATATAAAGGCCAATATGTGATTGGGACACAGCAGGTCTTTGATGGATGCATTTTACACTCGTTACTCAAATAGTACAATATTAAGCGTCCTTGTTGCTGGCATGAACTGCCTCTGCACTAGAGCTCTTGCTGGTACAAAAAGGATGAGTAAGACCTGCCATCTTTGCCTAAAAATCCTTACATTTGTCAGCATTGACTTTTATTGCACAGGTAAGGCCAAAAAGAACTTTTGTGAAATAACGATGGAAAACACAGTGAAAAACATGGGCTTCCAGGGAAGACTTTAAGACAAAGTGGTTTTGGCACCAGGAAGAGCTGTAATGTTTCAGAGGAATGAAAAAAACCTTAAACAAACCACATCAAGAACAGCTAATGTGGAGCCAAAGAGGACTCAGGATGTGACACAGACAAGGGAGGCATGAGGTAAAGCCCAACTGGATACTGCCCAAATGGGGCCCTTCTTTTTCAAGAGCTGACACTGGGCCTGGGGCACCACTTCCCCCAGGGACAGGGCTTTGTCCTGTGGAAAAACCACAACAAAAGGAAGAGAGAAAATAAAGAATAAATAAACATGTAAGTAACACTTTGTTACAGGGTACTTTGAGGTGGTAGCAGTCTGGTCAGCCAAGTACAGATCCCTTGCCCAGGTGCTGACCCTCTGGCAAGAATGGCTATGGCAGCGCGCTGTACCCTGGCCTCAGTCACCTCCCAAACAAATACCCTCAATTAATGAGGAAAGCAGCACCTCTGTGAGCCACATGTCCCTATCACCACCACACTGCAGTCTGCTTTCTGTAACTGTGGGGCTAGGAATTTTGAGTGGTTTTGAAGTGAAGCACTCACTGATAAGACGAGAAAACAACCACGAGCAGCTCTTCGCCATGAAAGCCATGGTTGAATATGGCAAACCTCTTTCTGAATATCAACAGTCCTGATTTGTTTTTATGCGCTCTTCAAGTTCAGGACACCTATTCTTAAGGGTCAGTGATGTTCCCCATTTCCCTTTGCAAAACATTTCAGATCTTACCAATTCTTCATGTTCATGTACACAAAACTGTACTATATTTCTATTATTTGCCATTTTCTCAATTTCACTTCTGTATTTCCAAGAACAACAAAAGATGTATTTTCTTTTTGAAAAGTGGCAAGGAAAGAGAAGGGGGAAGCTCAGACTTAGACCAATGCCTCCAGGAAAACCTCTACAGCCATGCTATAAATCCTTTCAGATACACCATGCAAACATAGGCTAACACAGGTCCACTGTCATACTTGTACCAATACTCTACTTGTGCACCTACACGCCAATCTCCATGTCTTGAGCACATGGAATTTCAGATGATTTATACTGCAAATGAATTGATGCCTTTGTGCTGGATGAATCAATACACTCAAGGCTCAGGGATTCTTGTAAAATGGGTTGTTACTGTAATAGTGATGACTTTTTGCAAGCAGACCCCCTTTTCACATCATCACTGTGATAGCCAACATTTAAAAACTATATGTTTTTTTCACTTTATGTTGTACCAAACAATAATTTATCATGAAGATCAGAAACTGAGTTCACTTTGAGTTACTAAGGCCTTAAAACCCCTGGTAAAATTCAGAAGGAGGCAAATCAAGAGAAAGCACTGCTCATTAAGAGGTATGCAAACTTTTTTTTTTTTATTACTACAGATGTATGGAGTTTCAGCAATAAAGTCCCCCATTTCAGGGGGAAAAGAGGCAAAATTTTGCATTAATTTCATTGTGGGAAAGCAGGGACTTGCTTTACTTTGTTAAAAAGGAGACAGATTTTTAAAAAAAAAATTATTAAGGTTATGTAGTGGAAAGCAAAGGATATTTTAAACTTCCCCACACTTTTAATTTGTTTTTGGGTTTTTTCTTATTTATGACAAACTGATAAGCTGAAAGACATTTTGTGTCAGAAACTTCCATCATACAGTCACTGCAATGCACAAACCTTTATTTCTACAACTGCTACTCTTTGGGCTGCCTGTGGCAGCTATCAGGCCATGCTCTTCACAGCTCCTGACTTCCTTTTGGCTTCATAAGCCTTTAGAAAAATCTGCACCTACATCCACATTTCCAGTTTTAAAAAGTCTGTATGTACAGACATGCATATACCTGCTCCGTGGGTTTCTTTAAACAAGAAACCGAACTTTTTAGAACATGACTAAAGCCCTTATTAATTCAAGAAAGTTGATTTAAGACTTTCTCACACCTAGGACAGAATTTTTGAAATCTGGCTCAGGAAAAGGATTTAACTTTTTGGAGAAGTGAAAGAATCCAGTAAAAACAAAAAAAACTCCCAAAACCACAAATAACACAAAAACCCCCAAACAACACAGAGAAAAATCCCAAACCAACCCCACAAGGAAAGGCAACAGAACCATGTAACAGAGAGTTGAGTTGAGTCAGGACCTGAGCCACATTGTCCCACGACCCTGGCAAGCAGTCTTATCACAAGGCTGTGCCCACATGGACATTTACTGGTTTTCTCATCTTTCCATGAAGAAATTCAAACAGCCTACTGTTGCACCTTTTTGTGCAAAAATAATTATATCAAAATTATAAACATTTGGGCAAAATATTCTTGCTTTCCAACTGACAGTAACACTGCACCTCTTTTTTCTTCTTTCGGAGGTTAAAAACATCAACAGCTGCTAGCTCAAAAAAGCAGACATCCTGAACTCAGGTCTTTGCTGGCAGTAAGCCCTGCAGCCCAAGCTTTCAAGCCATCCATTTTCTGTGGTTTAGACCGGGTAGGCTCTTTCTGCTGATTTGTACTATCACTTTTTTTTTTTTTAAATTCAGTTCTGTTCCCCCTTAGTAATTTCTATGTTCATTATTTCATGAGAGGACCATCGTTGAAAAGCTGTAACAACATGAGATATGCTGTATATTTCATGACTTACAGACACAGAGGGCTGGTGGGGTGTGACCCACATTTCAGCCACTTTGACAATGGAAACAGCAGGAATACAAATGAGAAAAGGTTTTGAAAAAAAGTTGCTGTCAGACAAACTTGTGTCAGCATATTGGGAATGGACTCTCTGATAACATTACTACAACAAAATCATTCTGAAGAAACAGTTTATTTCGGGGTCCTTTTTAAGAAGGAACTTGAAGCAGGAAAGAAACTGGTCATACTGGGAGAAGGTTTATTACAGATATACGCTTTTAAAATATGACTTTTATAACGATTTAAAAAAGTAGAATAAGTGTTTAACTTGAAATCAAACTGGTTCTGTTTAGTAGGTTGATATGTCAAACTGAACACCTGAAAATTAAGACTGATAATATGAATTCATTCCCTAAAGCTGGGCACTACACTGCTTGCTCTCAACGTGCATAAACGCACTCCAGAAATGTGAGGGGGTGAGGGGAGAGAGACAAGGGTTGATAGTTGGATGCTAACTTCAAAGTCTCCTACAAAGTGAGAAGAGAAATTAATTTCTTGAACAAAAGGACTAAAACAAATTAGTCAAATTAATGCAAAAAAAGGACTAGACCACAAATTGCTAGTCTGTATTTATTCATTCTTCCTGCTATAAAAGCTACCTTTGATAAAAAACTTTTAAATTAGGTGTTCGCTCTTTACCTTTGAAATTGAAGCCTATAATTGATGGATGCTTTGGGCCAGAACCTTAGTTAAATCTTCATCATTGGTCATCACATGATGATTGTTAACTAATTTCAAATCAACTCTGGTGCATTTTTTAGGCTCAAAGTCAACATGGAAGATTGTTCCCATCAGAGGGAAAAATTATTACTGAATGCCATTAGACTATCTGGCACAATTTGGTTATTTACACAGAAGATTCACAACATCCCTATCAGAGAATATGAAGAAATAATTATTGCCTTCTACACATTCATGATAAAAATCTTATCTACACAACTATTGATAGAAATATTCTTCATTTTCTATTTACATTTAAAATAAGACTGGGATGAAACTCATATGCTATAGATAGAGTAGTTAACAGGGACAGCCCCAACTGGTGGTGCAGCAAACAGGAGCCTTGTTCTACGGGATTACTGCTGCATGTTTTGCTTTGAAGGGTAATGGTGCAACGGTGACATGTGACAGCTCCAATACTAAATAGCACAACAGCTGGTAAGGGGTTAAATTAAAGGCTTCAATCATGCCATTAACAGCTCCCGCTGCTGTTGGGCCAGGCTCCAGCCCAGCTGCAGAGCTCCAGCCAGTTTTTGCAAAGCTCAGCTGTTCTGCTGAAAAGGCACAAGTGGGCTCTTGCCACATGACCAACACTCGGGGTAGATGGGGCTTGCCCTGGCATACAGGCCAAACAGAAGAAAAGTACTTAATATAGGTCTCAGTGATTATTAAACCTGAAGTGCAACAAATCTGAATTCTGATCCATCAAGCAGCTGTAAAACGCTCATTCTTTTCTTTGTTTAAAGCAGGAGGAGCAGATATTTTCTCCAGAAGAGGACAGGGGAGGCCAGAGCCCTCCCCATGGGGCTACAGCTTGTGCAATTCCTGGGCCTGATTGCTGCTCCCTCCAGTCCAGGAGCATCACCCCACTTTAAGGCTAGTGCAGGATGGTGATGCAGTTTTGCTTTGCCTTGAGTTCTTATGCAACAGGGGGTTATCCCACCGCAGGCTAAGTGAGGGTCTTTTCTGAACAAAAGGCCAATTGCTGAATCATGAACATACTTAGTCAAATAATGTCTGCAGAGGAAAAATAATCGTGATGCTTACATGCTGCTTACAGACAAAGCATTTGAACCTCAGCAAACACTTGTCCTTCAGTCACTACAGCTAACTCAGGCCAGAGGAATCTGCAAAGAAAGCTGCCCCCACTGTTCCAAGCAAATCATCTGCTATCATTATCTACAACTATTCACTGGAGAATTAAGTGTGCTGCAGTAAAGCCTTACAAATTATTCTCTCATGTAACATTTTCTCCTTGCTTATTCCTGAAGTTGCTCCTGGAGCAGCAACTACAACAGACTTCTTCCCGAGTTCCACTTGAAACTCCAATCTTTTTGTTCACCAGACTTTGGGTCACACTTGACTTTAAGATGGATGCACAGAACTAGCCTTGCAGAAACAAATGAAGCACAAGTGCAGGGCAGTCTTGCACTCCAAGAGCCGCCCATAGTTTTTCAGTGACACAGTGTGTACAAGTAGCACGTGCACTTCATTCCAGCAAAGCCTGCACAGCTTTGCACTCCTTCATGCACCTTCTTATTCCCCCTTCCCCCACTAAGGGCCATGTTTTACTATTAAAGGAGTACTGCAGTCACAGTAATCAAATTATGGCACTAAAAATGCTGAATTTTTATAACTTGTCTTTCAAACACACATGAAGTGAAACAGAGGCCGCATCAATGAATGACTACTTTCGTTTGGAGGTCCATTCAACACCCAGCCCCTTTGCTATTAGCACTAAACAGCGAACTTGTGCAGGCAGTCCAGCAGCACAAGGGCTGGCAATAAGTTACAGCAATGTCCTGACAAACTAGGCAAAACTAGGACATTAATGCCTCACCTGTACTGCTTCTGCTTCTCTCCACCATCCCGCTGTAGGGGAGTGAGCAAGTGGCTGTGTGGGACCTAGCTGCCAGCTGGGGTTAAGCCACAACAATCCTTTTGGGTGCCTGACTGCAGTCTTGCAGGGTTCAAGATAACAACAGATTTGACTGGAATGTGCTAGATTGACTTTATAGCTGTAGTTGCTGATTAGCTATTAATTGGCAGGTGCTTGTCAGGAGCCTCGCTTGCCTGACTGTACATTAGAGCCTAGTGCTCATTAGGGGCTGGTTTTTGCTTTCGCTGCTGCTGTGCTGCTCTATCACCTCCCTGTGCTGTGCCTGGGAACATTGTGATAGCAGCAGTGGCGATGCCCTGGGATGGCAGGTGGCCAGGGACTCGCTGTGTGTCTGCTGCTGGCCTGGGCTGGCTGGGGCTCCAGTGGGAGCTTCAGTCAAAGGGAGCGGGACCTGTGGCTGAGGCCACGTGGGAGCAGGGAGGTCTCGAAGTGGCTGTGGTTCTGTCAGCGCAGCAGCAAGAACACCTCTGAAGGGATTGAGGTCCGGGGATAAATCTGTGCTGCAGCAGGTACATATTGAACCATCAGTGGCTGTGGATAAGTCCATGCAGGAGCACTGGAAAGCGTGTGGCCACAGGTAAGTGCACGACAGGGACAGTTGTGGGACCGCAACCACGGGTAAGGTTATGACAGAGCAGGTTTACTCCTGAAGGGGCTGTGGGTAAGGCCACACTGGAGCAGGTGCACCTCAAAGCAACTGTGACTGTGGTTAGGCCTATGCCACAGCAGCTATACCTCTAAAGTGACCGTAGCTCAGAGATAAAAGCTACACTTGGAGCAGGCATCGCTGTAAGGGACTGCAGTCTGTGGATAAGTCCTAGCCAGGCTAGAAGCAAGGGAAGGAGTTCCATTGAAATGTTCAATGTTATGGTCTGGCTCAAAGGGAAAAGCGGCAGAGATTGTAATGAATATGGCTTTAAATCATTGTAACCCATGATTTGAGTTGTATGTTAGAAGCATGACTATAGCAGGAAACACACAAAACAGTGAAGGACAAGTCTTACAAAAAGCAGTTCCAAGTGCAGCAGCAAATCGATTTGAACTGGCTTTGGTGCCAAATAATTCTGCACAATGCACCCCCTCGCCTGTCCTGGGGACATTCATGGTCATTTTACAAGGATAGTCCATAGGCTAGGGGAATAATATCCGTGTATTTTATCAAAAGATGAGAAGGGGGGTGGTAAATAATGAGGATGTTTTGAATAGTGTGGTATCTGAGAATGATGTAAATGGTAAGGAATACAGGGTGGAGAATGTGCTGGTTTTGGCTGTGGTAGAGTTAATTTTCTTTACAGTGGCTAGGATGGGGTTCTGTTTTGGATTTGTGCTGGAGACAGTGTTGATAATTCAGGGATATTTTTGGTATTGCTGAGCTGTGCTTACACAGAGTCAAGGCCTCTTCTGCCTCCCACCAGCAAGCAAACTGGGAGTGCACGAGAAATTGGAAGGGGACGCAGCTGGGACAACTAACCCCAAATGACCCAAGGGATATTCCATACCATATGGCATCATGCTCAACATACACAGCTGGGGGAAGAAGAAGGAAGAGGGTGGGAACACTAGAAGTGATGGCATTTGCCCTCCCAAGTCACTGTTATACATGATGGGGCCCTGCTCTCCGGGAGATGGCTGAACACCTGCCTGCCCATGGGAAGCAGTGAACTAATTACTTGTTTGGTTTTGCTTGTGTGCACAGCTTATGCTTTACCTATTAAACTGTCTTTATCTCAACCCATGAGTTTTTTCACTTTTACTCCTCTGACTGGCTCCCTCCCATCTTACCAGGGCAGGGGAGTGAGTGAGCGGCAGTGTTGGGCTTATTTGCCAGCTGGGGTTAAACCACAACACCTTGNTTTGACTGGAATGTGCTAGATTGACTTTATAGCTGTAGTTGCTGATTAGCTATTAATTGGCAGGTGCTTGTCAGGAGCCTCGCTTGCCTGACTGTACATTAGAGCCTAGTGCTCATTAGGGGCTGGTTTTTGCTTTCGCTGCTGCTGTGCTGCTCTATCACCTCCCTGTGCTGTGCCTGGGAACATTGTGATAGCAGCAGTGGCGATGCCCTGGGATGGCAGGTGGCCAGGGACTCGCTGTGTGTCTGCTGCTGGCCTGGGCTGGCTGGGGCTCCAGTGGGAGCGTCAGTCAAAGGGAGCGGGACCTGTGGCTGAGGCCACGTGGGAGCAGGGAGGTCTCGAAGTGGCTGTGGTTCTGTCAGCGCAGCAGCAAGAACACCTCTGAAGGGATTGAGGTCCGGGGATAAATCTGTGCTGCAGCAGGTACATATTGAACCATCAGTGGCTGTGGATAAGTCCATGCAGGAGCACTGGAAAGCGTGTGGCCACAGGTAAGTGCACGACAGGGACAGCTGTGGGACCGCAACCACGGGTAAGGTTATGACAGAGCAGGTTTACTCCTGAAGGGGCTGTGGGTAAGGCCACACTGGAGCAGGTGCACCTCAAAGCAACTGTGACTGTGGTTAGGCCTATGCCACAGCAGCTATACCTCTAAAGTGACCGTAGCTCAGAGATAAAAGCTACACTTGGAGCAGGCATCGCTGTAAGGGACTGCAGTCTGTGGATAAGTCCTAGCCAGGCTAGAAGCAAGGGAAGGAGTTCCATTGAAATGTTCAATGTTATGGTCTGGCTCAAAGGGAAAAGCGGCAGAGATTGTAATGAATATGGCTTTAAATCATTGTAACCCATGATTTGAGTTGTATGTTAGAAGCATGACTATAGCAGGAAACACACAAAACAGTGAAGGACAAGTCTTACAAAAAGCAGTTCCAAGTGCAGCAGCAAATCGATTTGAACTGGCTTTGGTGCCAAATAATTCTGCACAATGCACCCCCTCGCCTGTCCTGGGGACATTCATGGTCATTTTACAAGGATAGTCCATAGGCTAGGGGAATAATATCCGTGTATTTTATCAAAAGATGAGAAGGGGGGTGGTAAATAATGAGGATGTTTTGAATAGTGTGGTATCTGAGAATGATGTAAATGGTAAGGAATACAGGGTGGAGAATGTGCTGGTTTTGGCTGTGGTAGAGTTAATTTTCTTTACAGTGGCTAGGATGGGGTTCTGTTTTGGATTTGTGCTGGAGACAGTGTTGATAATTCAGGGATATTTTTGGTATTGCTGAGCTGTGCTTACACAGAGTCAAGGCCTCTTCTGCCTCCCACCAGCAAGCAAACTGGGAGTGCACGAGAAATTGGAAGGGGACGCAGCTGGGACAACTAACCCCAAATGACCCAAGGGATATTCCATACCATATGGCATCATGCTCAACATACACAGCTGGGGGAAGAAGAAGGAAGAGGGTGGGAACACTAGAAGTGATGGCATTTGCCCTCCCAAGTCACTGTTATACATGATGGGGCCCTGCTCTCCGGGAGATGGCTGAACACCTGCCTGCCCATGGGAAGCAGTGAACTAATTACTTGTTTGGTTTTGCTTGTGTGCACAGCTTATGCTTTACCTATTAAACTGTCTTTATCTCAACCCATGAGTTTTTTCACTTTTACTCCTCTGACTGGCTCCCTCCCATCTTACCAGGGCAGGGGAGTGAGTGAGCGGCAGTGTTGGGCTTATTTGCCAGCTGGGGTTAAACCACAACACCTTGAAGGGCAGCTAAAGCAAGCAAGTTCCACATCAAGCCCAGTTAATTTAAGGTCAATACAAAGGCCATCTGTTACTGTCATGCTGCAGAAACCTAGGGCTTCATCATGACTTCTACTTCATATAACTAAGTCTTCCCAATAATCTTCTAAATAAGCGTGTACATTGAACAGAGACTGACAAAAACCAACCAACCAAAAACCAGAAAGATGAATTAACTATTATGGACATTGACATAACAAAGCACAAGAGTAGAAGTGACAAAGAAAATGTTGACAGCTAGGAAATGTGTAGTAAGAGAAAGACCAAAGCAGACTGTACACTGCAATCCTCAAGGCAAGAAGTGTTGAGCCAGACTTCATCTTAGAGATGGGTAAAATTCCTAGAATAAAATACCATCAGCAAAACCATAAAAAACCCCAACCAACTGCACAAAACCCACAAAGAGAAAGGCAGTAGCAAAGGTAAAAAAACCCAGTAAAACTCACAAACATTTAGTAAATGAGACCCACAAGTCCAGCAGCCTTGGTGCCTCTGAACATTGCAGTTTTGCTGTGAGCAATAACAACTGTCGATTGCAATCTAAACCAAATGGCAGGCAAGCTTTAGACTGGGGAAAAGCTACTGAAGTCAAACCATTTCAGTTAATAATTTGCTGCTAAGCACTTTCAGTTCTGCTTTGTCACTGCTGCAATGCCAGGGAGCAAGCGCACTTCGAGCTGCCTGCCTGCATCAAGCCAAGGGTTTTCTATGGGAAGGGAGCGTGCTCAGTCTTGCCTCCTCTTCCCTCCAGTAAATGTAAATTATAAATGCAAAGCTCCCTGAACAAATGACCAAACACCCTGTCTTTGCAAATGTCTTTGTCTAAGCATTATGACTCAGTTTGCTGGTAGGCACTCTGACTAAATTAATTTACCATGGTATGGAAAAGCTGAGAGAAGTAAAACTTAAGCTGTAAAAACACCTGCAAGAATTTCTAAATGCCTGGGGTTTTGCAGCCAAGACCTGCTTGTTTGGGCAGGTGCTGCCACTGTTATGGGAGTGTCCATGGTACAGATTCCTCTGCTCAACTGTCTTCAGCAAGGAAAGCAGCCCAGACTTCTTGAAAACAAACCTGCTCTAATCAGAACAGCAACCAAATGTCTTGACCAAAAGCTTAATTTTTTTTTCTGTTCACAGTCCTCTTCGTACCTTAGGGTTTTCTTCCAGGTTATGGCCCAAACAGGGTTTTAGTTACAACATCCTGAGGCTCTATTAGTGCATAAACCATTTCTTTTGAAGTTTTTATTGTTTAGGATCCAGTTCTAACACAAAGTTCTCCTCAACAATACTGTCTTTTATTCAAGGTTATGTGCAGTCTGTGAATAAGTGCATGCCAATGGGTACAGAATGAGTTGTTAATTACACAAGATTTTGTTAAAAAACAAGTGAAATAAAAACAGTACATTAGTAAATGTAGCTGAAACTTCAGAACAATGTCCCATATGCTACACTATACTTTCACATACACCAACAGGTCCCTCTAATCTAATAGGAATTAGATCAAGTACACTGCAACGTGCTCAGCATGCTACTGACTTCTATAAAGAAACTGTGGGTTTATGCACTTCCACTGACTTTCAAAGCAGAAAGAGACACACTGAAGTTCAGCATCAATTTTTATTCCCTTTCTCATCTGCTCTTCATTTCACTTAATCTATGATAAGTCTTATATATAAACATATATATATATAAAAATATAATATTTCAAGAGAAATTGAGGGGTTAGGACAATGAAGTATTTAAGCATATGCCTGGCAACAGTACTAGTGTGTTTAAACCTTCGAATGCTTTTGCATGTTTTACTGGATGGAGTCCTGACCACACAGGACAGAGTACAAGCAGTAAGACAAGTTAGTAAATAATATAGGATTTCTACTTCATTTTTCATAGCACAGGATTGCAGTTCCTGTAGAAACTGCAGCTTTCTCATTTCACAGTGCACAAGCTGCAGTTTCTATACAACTACCCCAGCCTTTAGAGGACAGACGTATCTTTTTAGATTAGGAAAATGAGTAAATCACTTGCTGCACCAGCATATCCAGAGGCCACTCGTTATCAGTGCACCAGATCACAAAAGGAAGACAAGAGGGCGGAAACTGGTCAGTGCTAAGAAAGAGTGAGGGCTACAGCAATGACCGGGAGATTACCTGAAGCCTGTTTCATAATTCAACATTCCTTATAAATTCATGTAAATTCTAACACCCAGGTATACTCCTTATGCAGTGAAATTCTGTGAGGGCTCCTGTGACTGCAAAAGTGGATTTAATAGAACTCCTTAGATGTCAAAAATCTACTGGTACTCTGCACTTTGGAAAACAAATGCCAAATCTTAATGAAATTGTAATGCCAAAATCTGATTAATTTCTATTTTGAAGCAATGCTTCTTTCTTGTGTTTCCCTCTCCTTGACAAGTACTCAATTCTAACTTCTTGAAAACAATCCATGGAAAAACGATATACATATTGATACATAACGATATACATATGCAAAACAATTGCATATCACATATAGCTTGCTATTACTTTTAAACGCCAAAACTTAAGCTTAAATAAGGTGATAGAACTGATTTAACATGATCTTTATCTTTACATTTTTTAAACAGTAACTAATTTGTCTCCCAGTTCTCAACTTGAATCAGACACTAATAATTACAGAAACTCAATTATTAGCCTTTCATATTAACAGTTTTGTTTCCTCACTCCTTCAGTACCCTTCAGATCTAATTAAGAACCAGCTTTTAACAGCACAACATTTCCCACTGAATGGATTTTCACAACTCTTCTGCATTTGCCCCTCCTTGACAAGGCCTTGAAACACCTTCAAGGATTCAAAATGCTGCTGCTGTTGTTTAAGTACTAAAATGTGAGGTTATCTCAGTAGATCATGCCTGCTCCAGTTCCTTTGCTGGCTATGCAAGATATCTGCTGTAAAAACTGTTCTTCATGGCCTCTGCCTGTTTGCCACTAAATTAATCTGTTTTCTTTGCACGTTCTTGGCTTCTCTAGCACTGGCAAATGCTCGTCTTTTACACCATTCCTTTCTATCACTTCAAGTCTCAGTGTTAGAGGACAAAAAGACATTTTGAAGTTTACTGCAAAAAAGAAATGTATTAGCTGATCAGAACGAAAAAGGAATGAACTATTTGCTTTACTATCTTGAAAATCAGTTTCTTGGTAGCTCTAAATATGATTGTAATCATTATTTTCAGCAAAATTTAAAATAATGAAGCTCTTTTGGCTAGCATTCCATGTAAAGTAGGATGAGTTACAGAAAGACCACTGCAGTTTTAGAGGCTGACACACAAGGCTAATTTGAGCCCGTTTCTCTTTCCAAATGTTTCTCCCATGTCTCCAGTTCCACGTATACCACAAAGTGATAAATTTTGATGTCTTCTACACTATGAAAAAGGAAAGTAAAGGTCTTCAGAGAGGAAAAAAATTCCTCCAGAGTTTTCTTCTGTATATTTTGCACGTTCTATTGCCTCAAGTGAAATATTTGCTTTTTAGAGGCATTTTACTATACACTGTCCTAGTCTCTGTAGGACCTGCTCTCAAGGGATTTTTCCACAGCTACATACGTAAGGGACATGATTTATGTGCTGGCCATGAAACACAAAATGCACTGCTATTCCCAGGAAGAGAAAAAATAACCCCAAACCTACTCAGTCTTAAGATTACACCTCCCACCAGGACAGCCACGGGGTTCACATCTGTCATACTGCTTTGAACTCTCTCATTGGTGCTGCTGAGGAGCCGATCAGCACCTCAGCAGGAAAAACTGGGAAAAGCATGATGTGGTGGTCAGAAGAGAACAAGGCACAAGGCCCAAACACACAGGAGACTGCTTCAGAAGATGGTGTGCCTTGAGAGGAAACAGCTTGAGACAAAATCAGAAGCAGTGCAGGGCTGATGTGTCCAAATGACACTTGACATTACTCAGACTGATTTGGTCTTCCAGTGGACAGCAAGGTTTTTCCTACTTGCTGCAATAAACTAGCTCAATGCAGTGCTGAGTGATTCAGAGCTCATCCTGCAAACTTATAAAGAAAGACAGAGTTCTCTTTGCAATTTTTGTGTTCTCTGGCTGCAAACACTCTGAACAAGGCTCTCCAGGATTTAGGAGCCTGCATGTCCCAGACTAACATCATAGAAAGTAAAATGCAGCTATTACTTGTGCCTGTTCTGCCTTGAATTGCCGAAAACATTCGTAACATGCCTCCTACAGTGCCCAAACACAAGAACAATAATTTTTTGTTAAAAGATGAAAGGGAGTCCTCTTGGGGTGTGAACCCAAATGAAAAACCTAAATCCACCATAAACACAGCACAGAAATTAAAGTGTTTCCTCTCTCACTTTCTGTGAATGGCATTCCCAAAACAGCAAGATGGACATCTAGATAAGAAAAATATTCTGTCCCTCTTGTAGTTCTGCCACTGGCTTTCTGTATTATCTCAGGAAGTTACTTAAATCCTTTTTGTCTCAAAATATTTGCCTGAAAACAAAAATTCTTACCTACTGTATTTCACAGCTTTGTCAAAGCTGCTGGATCATCTCAGGAAAGACATATGGAGGTGTAAGTAACTGGAATCACAGTGTACCTGTCCTCTCCTTGGTGTCCTGCATTTGCAGGAGACAAGAGCACTCTGCTACAGCGACCACCTCATTGACCAAACCAGTCCGGAAAGCCACTGGTGAGATGATCCTATGAGAAAGTACCCACAAAACACTCTGTGACTGTCTCCCACTCAGTACCAGACAAACCACTCTCCATATTCTTAGAGGGATGTGTATCCAGTGTTTCTGTCTGTGTATTTTTATTAGACAGACTAGATTTTAATTAGACCTGGTAGGTCACTAAAGGTGGGGGTAGCTGTCTCTAGCGGTCTGAGAAAGCAGAAAGAGACAACACAGACAGAAAGGAGCTATTTTACAAATAGTCTTTGTGAAAGCAAAGCTGGCAAAGGCCCCAGCAAACAGATAAAGTTGTGTTGAGTAGGTTAAATAGTTCACCCTGCCATCTGTAATTGCATGGCTACTCTCAGATCCTTGATTTTTAATCATACCATAAATAATCATTTTGAAAATATAAATGGGGGGAAACAAAAGAGTATAACTGTTTTTTTAATAACATTCTACTTCCCTGAAAACTCTTTTTCTCAATTTGCTCTGCTGTGTGAAAAGAGTGTGTGTCAAGTTGAGATAACATCTCTTACTGTTATAATTCTTAATCTGTGCAGCTATTCATGATTTGCTCTTTCTCAGGTCTGGCTGTGAGTCTGGATACACATTCATGAGCAGCCCTGCAGACTTCATGGACTGTGACTATAACTTCAAAACACACAAAAAACCCCACTAAATTATCTAACTTAATTTTAATCCTCAAACTTCCTGTGTTTTGAAAAAAAAAAAAACATTTAGTAATGGTGCTCTGAAAGCAGACTTTGAGGAGAATGTGTCAGCAGTTAGCACTGTGCCCCTAATTAAACCAATATATTTATGGCCTCCATAAATTCCCTCTGAAGCTATAATGTAATGCTTCTATATGTCAATTTCCCAGTATACACAAATGTTTCCAAATTATCAGTACTGCCTTGCTGACTGCTTAAGATAAGGCCCTCATGCAGCAATAAGGAGACTTAGGCTCTGTCACGCATTAATGAGAAATGGGAACCATTCTCAGAGAGCTTTCTGCTCCTCCAGAAAAATGCCTCCTCAATGCACAAAAATGTTACCTTTTGTAGATTAATTAAAGGGACAGCATCATGAATATACATTTTTTCCCATCTTCTGACTTAGCATCTCTTAAACAGCATATTCTTAATTTTTGCTGCAACACCTTCAAGTGCTAATTTACGTTCCTTTGGTAAGTGCTGCTTTCTGCACTTGGAGAGCCTTTCACATATGAATGACCTGACATTTTCATTAAGTTCAGGGAATGAACACTGCTACAATTCAACACATGCAAACTTAATTTATTTTCTTGCAATTTTGAGAAACTTTGTCTTGGCAAATAAAAATCCAGAAATGTTCCATAGCAAACTGTCAAGAAAATGGGGAAACCAAAAGCAGCAGAACATCCTGTATGTCAAACACCAGGAACACCAACACCCACTTGCTATGTTATTTCTCTGTCACGAAAGAGGCATCATTTGTCATAAGTCAAATCCAGTCAAATCCACTGTTCCATCACAGGCTTGATCCATATCCAACCCAGAAAATTATCTTTGTCAAAAGATGCTACATCAAACCCAAATACTTACAACAAATTATTTAACACCTGAATACCTCTGTAACAACCTGTAAAATGGATATTTTAACATACACCTGTGTTCAATGCAAAGATGCAAATCATATGTAACAATAATCTGTCTGCCTACACAACAAAACTGCAGTACAAAGACAAAACTCCTAAAAAGTCTGTCCTCTTCAAAGCAGTCACAATCCACTACCTTACAATGTGTTTTCAGAAAGAGATGCTGTGATGACAAAGGACAGAAGATATGTTACATGGCATGTCCTTACACTTCCAAAATGCTTTTTACAGACATATCAAATGAGCACTGCAGATATCTCCCTTCCTGCATGGTTTTAAACTTTTGATGGAGAACGTTATTTTCCAGAGGAAAGGAAGGGGGGCGTTGGTGGGGAAATATGAAAGTAATTTCAGCAGGAGTTTGTGAATAGGGTATTATTTCAGATTAATGAAAACCAGATCATAAAATTATCTGTGAACTAAGAAGCTGGCAGACAATATATTAAAAATTATATTAAATATATAAAACCGTACATAATATAAATTTTTATATATTTATGCATTGAAATAATGATATAAAAACAGTATTAAAGAAAGAGCGTTTTCCCCATCATAAGACATGTTCAGGGTATTGTTTTTGAAGCAATAAAAAATAAGTCAGGATTTTAAAATGCAGTTCCATAGAACAACAGAATGTCTGACAATGGAATATAAGTTACACAAATAATTTTGTATCACAAAGCTATTACATAAATGTAAATCTGGGCAATGTTTTTTCATTTGACTTCACAGTCATCAGGCACAGGGAGGATGCAACTATGTTTAGTTTGCAAACATCTCAGAAAAATTTCAAAGCATATACAAAATAGCAGGTATTAATATTGCATAAAATTGAGAAAAAAATCCTTCACTTAATTTTACAGGTCAGTTCTATTGAAAGGAAGGTTGGATAATAGTTGCCTTACAGCCTAAGTTGACTTCTTAGTTTTCAAGCAATAAATAAGGCCTTCAGGGTTCAAGATCAGGTAATTAATTACTAAATTTATGGAAGGCTCTAATACAGAAATCAATAAATAGTGACTAAAGAAGGCATTATGAATAAAACAACTTCATAATACTGGTAACTCCACTTGAGAGGATGGCAAAATTTTCTACATAGCAAGTACCTGCCAAATCAGTCCATGAAATATAATTTGCATTGAACAAACTATTTAACATTTTGCACATGACCTCTGTGTTGAGACAGGATAAGTTATCTTCCAATCTTTTTGCAAGGTGACGTGTAAATACAGGGTGTTCTCTGGACCCTCCACTGTTACTCTTACAGACTGACCCTTTCCTCCAAATATCCACAGTGGCATGTGCTTTTCAGAAGGAGCTGAAAGAAAAACCAGCATCAGTGAAGATGCAGTGGGACTGGTAAATTAAAAACTGACACCTTAGAAGCTAATTTCTGCCAAAGCTAGTGAAATCTATATAAATATATACACATTGGTTCACATATACATATTAGATCAATAAATATATGCTTGATCTCTGGTGAAAGATCAAATGAGAAAGGTGCAAAGAAGAGACTGTTGCCTGCTTCTGTTAACAAGGAGCACAGGGCTGGAAGGTGTTGTCATTACCCATTACAGAGACAAAGGTTGTTTTCATTTAAGACTCCGTTCTAGAGAAACAAACATGTCAATCCACCACCACTTCTAGGGAAACAACTGAAAAAGCAGGTTATTCTGGCCTAATGTTTGGGAATAAGATCCTGTGCAATATGGAGAACTGAAAGGTACTGCATTCAAACAGAATTACCCAGACAAAGACATTCAGGGTGGGGAACATCTGGAGAGCTAACAGGCTGGCAGAAAAGGATGTAGGGATTACGATGAATCACCAACTAAGCACAAGCCTTAGTTGTTGTGTAAAGATCCACCACTGTATTACAAATATTATGAACGCTAAAATAGTTTGCCTAGGGAGACTGTGGAATTAACATGCTGGGACAGTTTAAAGACAGGTCTGATCAACATCTGTCAAGCATGATAAGGACAGCTGAATCTGTCTTGGGGCAAAGGATGCACCAGGTGATTTCTCAAAATTACAAACAAAGCCAAGGTAAATTCCATGAAATACAACAGTACTTAAAAGAAAATAGGTTTGGTAACACACCTTCAACCACAACAAAATTTAAGGTATTGTATTTGTGTTTCAGTTCTGGTTTATACATTTCACACGTAACTACAAAGAGAATTTCCACTCCTTCTTTTGCAATCACTGGCAATTTTATTCCAGAGCAGGTACGGCAAACTTAATTTGGTGTAGTTGAGATGCAGACTGCTTGTGGTGATGTCTAATCCAAAGTTGTAAGCAGAGAGGCTAAACACACAGCTTCACTTTTAATTTATTTTGTGTTTCAAGGGACATTTTACATTTGAGCCACTACCCTCAACTCACTAGTCTTCAAGGGGTTGTGTTTGCACAGATTTCGGATCTTTTATATTCCTTCTATTGCTGTTCTGCAGTAGGAGCATAGCTGGTTGCACAAAATCACTGCTCTCCAAGAGGTAACAATGTCCGAATCAGGGAGGCAAATACAACAAAGAACAAGGACTACAGAAGGATGGAAAAAAAGTAGGGTGTAGGACGCACTCAAGGAAAAGAAAATAAAGCATGTGGGACAAAGTAAATGGAGAAAGGATGCTGTAAAGACTCTTCTATGTCAAGTACTAAAAATGTTGTGAAGCTTTGAAAAGATACATGGATGGAGTAATATGAGGCAGGCATGGTACAGGCTGAGCTGCTAAGGAATGGGATGAATGGGGAAGATGATAGTGACTAGTAATAAGAACAGCCTAGACAACAAACATGGCCTCATGGAAGGAGAGTCATTAGAGAAAAAAGACAGAGGCTCCTCCTGCAACTTTATGTCTCCTGTAGCAAGGCAGTACAGAGGCAATACCTGAGCTCTCACTGAGGGCTAGGCATGTGATTAATCTAGAACAATGAAGCTTCCTCAGGTGTTTTATCCTCCATCTGCTCTGGGAAAAAGCCTGACAAATCCAGCATTGGTAATCAAAATCCTTCATCTGCCACTTAGTTGCTCTGACGCAGTGGTGGAAATAAAAGTCTTATGCTCAAGCCCATATATAAAAACCATTTTAACAGTATAAATGCCTTTCATGTGATAATAATCCTAACATTCTCCATTTGGAAAATAACTTGCCACTCAACATAACTGCATCCAAGTTGATCTGAAGCTGCTGGTAAGAGAAAGGGTACAAAGATCGATTTGCTTGTGTTTCAACAAGCTTCTTCTGTGTAACCCCTTTCTGCAGGCTTATAAATTCTTGCTCAAAAGAATTTACCATGAGTAAGGTAATGAACCAGGGTAAGAAACCGGTCCAACTTCTGTAAGCCTTGCTCACCTATCCAGTCCTAAGATGAGCAACAGCAGGTAAGACCAGGATAAGCAGCGTGATTTGTGCCAAGTTAATTTTCTTAGTATGATATGTAAGATGAGTTTTTCCACACTCTTACTATAGATACTAAACTCTGCCAAAGCCAGAGACATGGACAGTCAATAGGGCTCCTTAAAAACTTCTAACAGAACACTCTTATAAAAGGAGCTATTAAAATTACATGAAATAGTCATGACTCACGCTTGTTCACAAAAAGCCTTCATTTTGTTTTCATTCCACTGTTCAGACAGCCTAAAGACCAATTTATGTAAGACACCCTTTTAGATTTCCCAATCTCCTTTGGTGTTTCTATTAGGTGTGAAGTGAAAAAAATGTGCCATTTCCCTCCAGTTAAAAAGGTGAGACAAAACATAGCTCATTTTGTATCATTCCATTTTGGGTGGGTTTGGGCCATGAATAATCTATGTGCTATGGAGTCAGCATTTCTGTGTTATAAATGTTACATTACTTAATGCATTAACATGATAAAATACACATTTACACAGAAAAGGAATTAGATAAACATTGCCATCAAGTTTTTAGGATTTACTCATCGACAAAATATCTCTCCCTGCAAATAAATGAAGTTGCTAACTTTTGAAGTGTTCCTTAGGTAAGAGAGCTCAATTAGAGGGAATTGCATTAGCAGTAGGAACCAGAATGGCACTAACGTGTAATGTTAATTTTTTTTTTTTTTAAGAAGGAAATTTTAGGCCTCAGCTCATGGCAAACTTGTGATCTCATACAGAAAATATTCCTGTTTTCAAGACTGATAAAGGGTGAAAAGGACTGTGGTCATAAAATGATAAAGGGAAATATGTGTAACAAAAAATACAAACAAGTATGTCCCAGAGATCACGAGAAAAATTCAAGAACACTAGCTTTTTAAGAGAGTCCATAAGTTAACAGGCAGAGATTTGAAAAGTGCTGTAATAATCTCTAAAGAAAGCTTTCATACTGGAAGAGTTGCTACTGTGCAACCAGAAATATCCTTTCAAAGGAACCACCTCACAGTATCTCGATGATAATGAATTATAAAACATTCTTCAGTGCTAGGAGGACCTCAAGATTCAATAGAGAAGAATTAAAGAAGCCATTTATGTCAAAGGCTGAAAGGAAACACAACAGGTAATCTGCTATAAGCTCAATGGTGGTGTCTTGCCCTAACTATACCCTTTTTACTGTCAACAAAGGCCAACATAGAATTTCTTTTTTTAGAAATTTAAATAGTTTCAATCAGAAGAATCTTGATTCATCATACTAAGAAGAGAAGATCAATTGTGTTTGCACTATTTAGGGAAAACAATAATATTTCCTGTTGCAAGTAGCATGGACAGAGAGGAAAACACTGAGTATTTCCCACCATACTTTGCTATGCTTCCCATGAAAGCAACTTTTGGCAAAATGCCCATCCCCTCAGCTTCATTGCAGACCTCAGATGTTTGGTATCACTCACTCAGATAAAACGTTTTCCAGCTTTCTTCTCCATTTGCTGACTGAACTATGATCAGGAAGGTGTTTCTATTTTAGTAATTTTTAAGAGAAGAAGAAATGCATTAGGGATGCAAACCCTAGGGATGCTCATGCCCTTCCACTGCTCCAAATGAACATATAATACAAAAGATACCTCCTGTATTCTTAGGTTTTTCACTGAACTTCTGCAGCTTATTCTTAAAAGTCAACAGTTTTAATTCCTGTGATTTTGTAAAGCTGGACTAAGACAGGGCTAACTTCAATTTTATTCTTTTGGCCCTAGGTGTTTCCAGGTGTATAAAACACTCTAAGAAGAAACTGTTCAACCTTTCCATTACTTTCTTTTTCAATTCTTTAATTTATCATTAGTTTCATCTTGGAGCTTGCAAAGTTCCAGAGCAACCTATTGTAGTGTCAATCAGACCCTTTACTGTGGCTCACCACTTCTCCTGCAGTACCTATAATGAAAAGGTCAAAACTGCTACTCAAAAATCTCCTCCTTTTGACCTTGTGCCTCATCAAATCAAGGCTGCATTATGGCCAGTGACCATGACAGATTCACAGAAAAAGAGTGCACTGGTGAGTGAAGACGTTTCTGGCAAGCAATGGCAACCATTCTAGCTCTAACTCTTAACAGATTGCAGTATTTTTTGTGCCTTAAAATGACCAGCTGTGCTATGTTACTGAGGGATTTTTTTAGTTATTATCATAAAATATGTTGCACTCTTACAATATCCTGGTCCATGCAGACAGTTCAGGCTCACATAAGCACAAATATCTTACTGCCTTGTGGCACTTTTCACCCTTTGCAGCCATCAGGGTGCATCACCTGTTTTCCTTTACTAGTGAGTTTTCTAGTCACCTACTCATTAAACCTTCTAACATTTCCGTCCCTACCCTTGTAAGCAAGCAATGACCAAATTTCCTTCTTTCCCCTTCTTCCACCTGACAAATGCAGTGAGAGGACCTGGGGCACTTGCTCCAGATGCTCCTGGACTCCTTGCCCCACCCTTTTTGCCGCAAAGGTGAGGCTCCTTCCTTGAGCACGCATCACCTCCTGTGCCTCAAACAAAAACCTACAAGAATGGGAAAACCTGAGCAGGAAGCTCCGAAAAGGCAAGTCCAATTGCCAAAATTTACATTCACCTTTCTTTCCTTCTAACATCCTTTACTACCTTCAAACCAAAATTTCAGTCAGAAAACTTGATGGCTACTTAGCTTCTGGAAAACTGTTTACCTTAGCCAAAATGTAAAACACTGAATAAATGTATTTAATTTGTTTATCTACATGTTTTTAACAACATGTGTTCCATGTCTAGATACGCCTTGTCATTCAGTCATGGAAAGCTTTATGAGATACTTCATATTTCCATGTTACTAAATACAAGTTTAGAGTTGATGCAATTCTTGGTGTTACTCCATTTCCACTGTTTAAAGAAAATTTGAAGAACATTACCGTTTCTTAGCAAATTAAGATGACTGCTACAAAACATCTGTACATATTTCAAGGGCAAAGGTGTGAGTTTACAGGTACCACCTGCAATTCAATAGCCACAACAAAACTAATCCACTAACGCGAAACATAACTCAGTTCAAAGGAGAAAAAACAAATAGTTACCAACTCCCCCAAATGCTCATCTAGCCTTGCATTAAGCTAAGTTCTAGTCTTGCTGTTAACTTGAGATGCTACTCATAAACAAAGAGATCAAGAGAGATAATTTGTCTGCTATTGTCTATCCTACAAACAAAATATTATCCAAACTAGTTATGGAGTAAAAAACTATCAAGAAAAAGAAATTTGAAGTTTGCTAGAGGGTCAGCAGCTTAGTTCCTTTATAGAGTATCATTCTGATGTGAAGTAACCAAAATACATAAAATAATTTTAAATCTATAAATATAACTCTAATCATATTATTATTTATTTAATATATAAATGCATAACATAGAAATTTAAAAAACATGCCCCAAAAATTGGGCTAATATTCACATTTCTACTCTGTTCCTGTTAAACCATGTTTGAAATATTTAAATTTTTTAACCTGCTAGTAAAAAAGAAAGGATTCAGTAACTTTGTGAAGATGCCTACGTGGAAGATGAGATGTTGGTATTCCCATTCCTACACCAGGAACTGTTTACATATGTGAACAGTGTCGATCAACAGATAAGGTTAAGACAGAATATTAAATTGCAGAGCACCATGCTTCAAGATAGGAGATAAGAGTTCAAGTTTCCTCAGGCAGAGGGAAGAACCAAACTTTGGTTTTCTACACCAGTGAATCAAACCACCACCTCCTACTACTTTGCACACCATGCCCTTCATTTCTCATGCCTTCCCACAGGTGTTCAAAATTAAATATCTCATTTAGGGTTTAACAAGAGCATTTTTTCAGTCATCACCAATTGGCATTATGCCAGTGAAAGTAACACATTGAAGAAATCGGAGTCTCTTTCACAGCCCCTCTGCATTTTTATTATCCCTGCCGTACGTCAGGCAATTGTTGGAAGTAGAGGCAGGATGGTAGGAAGGAGAGATGGCTGACGGTCAGCAACTGACCAAGAGAGCCAGACTCTTCACCACACCTCCACATTCCAGCTGCAAAGGAAAGTTGCTAGATCAGGAACACTGTAATAGTCCGGCACAACTTTAAAGAACATCCGAATTTTGTTTTTTTCAAGTGTGGTTTAGTGGTCTGGACTTGACGCTTGAGCTGAAGGTCACCCAGTGTGTCTGTCACCCACCAGCTGTGCACTGCTTCTCTGGCTCTTGTAGCCAGTGTTTGTTTACAGCTACACTGGGGTGCATCGCTCTGCATTATTTAGTTGTTCTGAACTTACTATAAATTTCAGGCTACTCTGTTGCAAATTTAGCTACAGAGGAGGAATTAGGGAATTACATAGGTAAATCAGCAGCAGCAGCTGAATCTCAGGGAGGTGAGGTATAAATAGGAATAATGATACAAAAATTACCAGCTTCAAAGGACGCAGCAAAGGCTAATTAATGTTTTTAAAGGGTTTTGAGGGTGGAAAGTGTTATTCAAAGGAGAAATAAAACTATTTTGTGAGCTTCTGTACAGGCTAGCAACTGAAGGCTCCAATTATGTAGCTTTCAATAATTAACCACACAAACAAAATAAAGCTACTCTGATGACTGACTTCCTTCATGCTTCTCATTTTTGTGACTTTCAGCACCAGGCACATGCTTCAAAACTTTAAAATCTCTTTTGTCAAAATGGACATCAACTATGGCTTAGCCTTTGCTGGGCCACACAACCCTGAGATTAGCTCAGCTGTTAGTCTGGTGCTAAAAAAAAAAGCCAAGGTTGAGGGATCAATCCCTATATGGGCCATTCACTTAAGAGTTGGACTTCATGATCCTTGTGGGTCTCTTCCATCTCACAGTACTCTGATTCTGTGATCTGTGGATGCACCAAGACAGAAAGCTGATGGAAGCCTGAATTGCATGCCCCTGGGAAGGGAAGGGGAGATGGACTTCTTTCAAATACTGTTTATCAGCCTATTTTTTCTTAAAGAAAGTTTCCAAATTCTGATTTTATTTTGCTGGCTTTTTTATCTTCCTAATTTACCTGGATGGCTTGTGAATAAAGCCTTATATGATGAAAAGCTTGTCTATTTTTCCACATCTATGACCATTGATTTACTATGATGTTATTCCTATCACCTTTACATCCTTAAGTACACCTGGGTACACAACCCTACTGCCACTAGTTTCACATGAATTGTAAACCAAACAATTGTAACTGTGGTCTTATCAGGAACTTCAACAGCAACAGGCAAAAGACACTGACATAAACAAAAAATTACCAGTATGTGTTTCATAATGAACATATGAATTCCAAATTTTGCTAATCATTTCAAATCTTTCTTCTTTAATTAGTTTCTAATCCATGGCTGATTTTATTCATCATGCCCACAAGCAATGCAAGAAATTAATCCCTCTGATAAGGAACTGAAATTGAATTCTTTTGAAAATATTACCTATTCATTTTCATATGTATGTTTTTACAGGATTATTGCCTTTCCCAACTCCATTTGCTTGAACAACCAAAGAAGCCTTAGAATCAAGGAAAATCTGGATGTTGTAATCCCAAATTACTTTGTTCCCTTATGTAAAATAAAGCTGCAATCTAAACCATTGGGGAAAAACTAAAAATGTAGATCAAATGTAGATCATATGACATATGTCAGGAAGTCAGGAAGAGGGGTTTCCAGCTGATAGCCATTCCTTTTCATTATTTTGTGGAAAACAGATTGATCATTCACCAAAGAAATCATGTCTCTTCAAACTGCTTGAGCTCTCCTTCAAACACAAAATTCACAGAGCATCTTGTTTGAAATGGAGCATTTCTCTGTGTGCTTCAGGCGACACTGCTGAAACAGGAAACCTACACAACACTGAGAGAAGATAAAGCATGGAAAGATCAAAGGAGAGGAGCTGTGGAGCATCAGAACCTACATCATGAAGAGCAGGAGCCAGGCCAGCAAAAAAGAAAAAAAAAAAAAAAGACATCAGTCCCTTTGAATTCACAGATGGAGGCCTGCCTTCCTCTGGGCATGTTTGTTGGAAGAGCATCCTTCTGCTGTGGAGGAACAGACATTCCAAAGCACATCCAGATGTGCACAAATACTCCCGATGTGTTTCTCATTCTCATCACAACATGCTCTTGATTTATTATTGATTAAGACCTGTTTGGTTTCCCTGCTGACCTTCAAGGCTGTTATGATTCTTACAAGCGTGGTTTTTCAACTAACTTCAAGACATCTATCTTGAGCAATATCCTTACTATTCCTCGAGGACACGTGCTGTTGTTCCCCTACTTGGGGACTTAGAAGAAGCACAAGCTAGTGCTACAATTAATTGGCATTTGAAGTTGCTGCCAGCTGTCTTCAACACACATAGATGGACTGGTGAGCAGTGGCTGGGGAACCACAGAAGGAGAGCATAGAAAGGCTGCCTGGGGAGTCAAGCTGATGCTATGCAAAGACAAAGAAGAGTAATCTTAATGGAAGACATTACATCTTTCAGGTTCCTTCCTCTGTTCGTTTAGCTGCTAACACATCATGAAGGTCTGACGCTCTTCCAACACAGCCAATACACATTGTTGTCTTTCCCAGAGTAATGCCATTCAGCTGGCATTTTGGACATCTAGTAATATGTGAATGGCAAGTTGGACTGCACATCACCAAAACTGTTCACCAGAGTTTGGGTGGGTTTGAGTTGATTTTGTTTGTTAGTTTTCTTTTTGGTTTTTTTTTGGTGTTTTGTTTTGTTTTTTCCTCTCAGAGATGTATCTTCTTAAATGACAATTTCATTTGCTGTCTTTTTTAACAACTGTATCCTTTGCAATGAAATTTACCAGCATGACACTGTACATTTCAAGTCTTGCTATCACTTAAATTCGAAGGGGAGAAAGGAAAAAAAAAATGCTCAAAGGGAGTTAAAGTTAGTCAATCAATTACCCCTTCCCCCTAGTCCTCAGGCTCCAATGAGATTAAATCACAGAGTTAATACAAATGTAGTCTGTCAGTTCCAGCAGATCTGTGCTGTTTCTCGGATAAAAGAAGAGCACAGTAAGAATACATTCAACTGACCTAAGGTTCAAAGTAAAATTCCTGCTGTACGTAAAAGGACAAAAAAAACTATTACAAATGATGTTAGAAGATTAAGAATACCCAAAAAAACACTTATAAAGTTAAGAAGAATTTCTGCCCTCTACAATTACCAGTCAGACTGCCAGAGTTAACTTTTCTATTTATAACACAAATATTTTGTTCATAACAGTATTACCAGCCCAGAAAAAAACCCAAACCTTAGAAAACCTATTTTTCCTGTAACACTGACATTGTCAAAACCACTTTAGAAGACCAGAAGTGCTAAACAGAAGATCCTACTCCAAAAAAGCAAGGATCCTCGAAAAGTATGAAAGGAAGACAAAGTCACCCAAACCATGACAGCTGCATAGTCTGCCGAGTCTCCAGCCTACAAATGAACAGATTTTGCTTAAGGGATTATTCACAAATGGCCTTCCAATAAAAACAGTGGTGAGACTGCAGGAGATCATTTGCTTGCAGAAAGTTAAGAGATTTTTACTTAGTCTGCTAATACTAAGTGAAATAAGAACTCTTTATGAACGGTATTCACACTGCTGCATATGGAACAAGCCTTGCTTTATTTTCATGTTTAATGCTAGCTCTGTATTTAAATGCCTTTGCTGTCTTGGTGTGTGATATGAGACACTAAAAACAGTCTGTCTATTCCAGAATTTCTATTGTGTTTACCTTTGAAAAACTCCATTAATTATGAGAATGCCACTATGAATTTAACTTATGAAGATAAGCCTAAAATGCTGAGAGACTGAAACTGCACACACAGTAAATCTCCATTAAATATTTTCTATGTAAATCTACCTGATGCATCTTACATTCAGGCTAAGCCCTGTCTAGTTCAATCTGTACTGAGAAAAAAAATCCCACAATGATGCTTGAAAGTCCACATCTTCTACTGCTACTTTTTCTTCTGCATGTCTGGCCCATAAAGCCTGAAGACTTTAAAAAATGTGGAAATCTTATCTGTGTGTTCTCCAGCTTTTTTTTTTTTTTGCTTTTTTTT